>JAPDOI010000070.1:1895000-2324870 GCA_029168955.1 Aplectana chamaeleonis | reverse complement strand
GCATTCAAGCGGTCGGTATCGCAAATCCATGATTATGGGAACATGATGATACCTGTGATGAGAACAACCGGTCATTATTCTTCACGTTGTCGTTCACGAATCGACCTAACTGTATGCTCCGTTTCTCAATAAATGAAATGATGTTTGTTTCTGTGGAAGCTGATATTGATGTTGATACATTGATTGTTGCCGATATCTCTACTGAATTATTTAAAGGCATAGTCCAAGCTGAGGGGTGAAATCCGAGATTTCCACACAAGTGTAAGTAGACTCCACCCCATATAGCGCCTGCCAAAAGCGAGCTCTCAATTCCTCCGGAATAAGCGAGATATAGGAGGAAGCCACCCTGGGGCTCCCACATCCAGGAAGCCACTTTGGCACGCCCTTTGCGATTTTTCGAGCTCAACAGTGGCGGAATGAGCGATGATTTCCGGGATCAATAACCCCGTTCTTCCTTCCATTCCCAGCCTCTCTATCGCTTTCAGGTCCCGGCTCGCGTACATCGGTTTGCAAATGACGGAAGTTACAAGTCACGGACAACTCTGTCCACCACAATGCTTCCGTTTCTCAATTTTTTGAGGGGCGCATAACTTTGCTCCTAGAGGGTCTTGTACGATTTCCTCAGAGACATCATTGGAATCAGCGTGGTGCCGTTCTCAATATAGGCTGAAAAGCAGAAAAACGATTTCGAGGTCGGACTGTGCCTTTAAGTTGCACCTTTCGCTCCTTAAAACATGGTCTCGAGCATACTCCTAACCTGGTACGCTGTTTCTGCCTTCCTCTAGCTACAAGAAGTCAGTCAGATCTGACTGAGTGATCCAGCTTATTTTGTTTTTTCTGACTTTTTCTATATTTAGCCTAGGTCGCTATTCCCTACAACAAGTATGTCTGCAAATAAAGTGCGGCTCATCTGAATTTCTTTTTCAAAACATGGATTCAGACAGAAGCTTACCTGAATTTTTTCGCCGGCTTTATTACGGGCCTAAAGTACTCAGACAGTGAGGGCGGATCGCTGGCTTTTGGCGGGTGGATCGACACCCCCGCCATCCTCCCGCCAGTAGCCAGCGATCCGCTCTCGCCAGTAGCCAGCCTATCCGCCGCCCGCCAGTAGCCAGCTATCCGCCCGGCAGTAGCTGCCAGCTATCCGTCCGCCACTAGCCAGCGATCCGCCCTCGATGCCACATGTGATTTTAATTCCGATCCGCTCCCAACACGGTCTCCGCGTGCGGGAATACCCCCTAGCCGTGTGGAGACCATCCCCCCAGCTGCCAAAAAATTATTCTCTGGCTTCTGGAGTGATCCTTCAAAGGTAATTTGAAGCCACCTTCCACGATCGGCCCTTCGAAAATGCCGGGAGTGTGGTGAGCATTCAGTGCGCGATGGAGGCGCAGCACCTTTTTATACCATTCGGCTTCTTTTACTCTGAGCATGATACTGATACCAGAAAATCTTGTGTACTGGCTGAACATTGCCTTTTGCGCCCATCTACCGCGCGCGCGACGGACTCGCCGAGGTTGCGACGGGAGAACTGCAGTACACCCACGGTGGGGGGCATCGCGGCAGTAGCGGCTGTCACTAGAATTATGAATATATTCGTTAACAACGTGCCGTCTTCGGGCACGTTGCATGCGCCAGCCGTGGAGCCCGTATTCAGCAGCGTATTCAGCGCACACGAGAAGAAAACCCTAAACAGGCAGCAGCGACTGCTTATCCACACGTATTCCATCACACTGTTTTGCCAGTAGAGGTGTTCTACGAGTTTTATAATGTTTCCAACTGTACCAACGCTTCATGCGTGTATTCAGCTTGATTAACGAAATGGACACTTCCGGCACCTGGCACACGACGTGCTTCAGAGACTTGACGCTTGCCGCTGGTCGTTGGCTACAAACGGAGCCTTACCAGTCAAATGTGACAGCTTTGCGCGCACCGTAATTTGAACTCACTTCCCTCCTTGCATGTGTACTGGTACACAAGGTGCACACACTGTCACGCCGCTTCGCGGCGTACTTGCAGTAGGCGTGTGTGACTGATAGTCTCATATAGATTAATAGAAACATTACCAAATGGGAACTTAGTGGTTATCATTCCTCGAAATTCAGTCCAGTCCCATACACTTCCCCTGGCGCTTCCGGAGTTAACCCCGGTTGGGTCCCCCGCACATTCTCTTCTCGGTGCTTGGGCGCACCACCAGTAGGGGTCCCACACACACTCCCCCGGCGCTTGCGCACTTATACTTGGGTCCAGCGAATTTTCCTGGGCGCATAGCGCACCTCCAAACGGGTCCCACACACCTTGCCACGGCGCTTGACGCACACTCAGTTGAGTCCAGAATGCTTTCTCATTGGCGCTATAGCTATGCACTCTTATTTGGGTTCCGCACACTCTGCGTCAACGGTCACCAGTCAACTCTCAGCCGTTTTTTATATGTATGATATTTTGTGACGGATGGCTTGTTGGCTATTTTTCTTTGCTAATGAGATGGTTCAATACAGAGAATCCATCGTCTTTCATTTCCGATCCTTTCCTTTCTACTATAGGCGTTTTTGGATCAGGTGTGAAATCATTTTGAAATTGTTGAACAACCTTTGTTGCATCCGGTTGTTAATATGAGCATTAAGAATCCACAGTTCAACTGTTGTTATTGTTCAAATGCATACTACTGAAGTCTTTAAATTACGTTGCCTTCCTCGTGCTGGAAATAAATTGGGTTGTGCTTATGCGTTCGTTTTTACCATATTCTGCTAAGGTTGCATTCGCTTTGACACTACTAAAGGGATAGTTTGTATTGTTGATGACCTTGGATAGGGATTGAACATGAGCAAGAGAAAAGATAATGGCGCATCTTTGCAAAGGTTCAGACCTTGTCTAGGCGCGCACTGTTGATACACGACCCGAGATCGATCTTATTACTGCCCAGAGTCAAGTCAGCTAAGGAAAGTTCTGGAAAAGCGGCCCTTCCTATGCTTCTTTGGCGCGGCGCAACATATACACAATCACGTAAGCGGCGCAATATCTGTCTTGGCCGTATTCCAGAGAACAGGATCCCTTAAGTGTTTTTCAATCTTTTTTCCCAGCTATTTCTTTTTTCGCTAATTTTTATGATTCTGTTGCCATCATTTTTTGCTGGGAATCTTAGCACTACTCGCTTATGTTGAAAATACTCGTTTTTCGTAGCAGCTAGTGTTGCAGAAAATGGACAACAACTCTGGAGTGCGCGAGGTACGTTACAGAAAAAGCTATTCCACGAAAGTTTCTCAAAGTATACTGCATCATTTACCAATACCAATAACATTTCTACCAAAGATAATGCGAAAGAAACATGATAAATGTACAAAGAAGATAAATGGGTTGGTGAGAAAAAAATTAACGAATACTGTTTTTCTAGATTGCGCTAAGGCAGATGCTGCGTCGCGTACGTTATTATTTCTTCCTTTTTCCCAGACAATCGCTCCCTTCCATTTTCTCTTTCAGATCAAGGGGAGCCAATGAAGGAAGTTCAATCGAAGTTCAAGCCCTCCGCGCCAGAGAGATGCGGGAGAGGGGAGCGCTTTGTTTGGTTGAACTTATTCATTGGCTCCTCGATCTGGAATGAGTAGAAGGGGGGCGATTGTCTGGACAAGGAAAGGATTCGTGGGGGCGATTATGTGGGGCGAAACTAGCATAGTATATAAGGATGGCGAGAGGGACGGCGCGTTAATCGCCCCTCTCAATCCATACTGTGCTCCACAATAGAACACAATCGCCCCACAAAATACACTTGGAGCCGCACTTGTTGTTGGGCCTCCAAGTCTCTGCATGTGGTGGGCTACACGCGAACTTTTGCCAGAGTCAGTCGCATTTTTAGCGGTTTGAGGCGACCGTTCCCGGGAAAAATCCTGATTTCGGAACGGGTCGTTGAATGATACATTCTCCATTAATAGTAGCTCCCTTTTATCCCGAATGAATAATTGGTAGGGTTGATGGGGGATCCTTCACCCTTTCCGAGGAAATTCACCCCCAAAATGACCACCTCAGTCGCATTTTTAGCTGCGGCTGTTTTGAGGCGACCTGTTCCCGGGAAAAAATCCTGATTTCCCGGAACGGGTCGTTGAATGATACATTCTCCATTAGTAGTAGCTCCCTTTTATCCCGAATGAATAATTGGTAGGGTTGATGGGGGATCCTTCACCCTTTCCGAGGAAATTCACCCCCAAAATGACCACCTCAGTCGCATTTTTAGCGGTTTTGAGGCGACCGTTCCCGGGAAAAATCCTGATTTCGGAACGGGTCGTTGAATGATACATTCTCCATTAATAGTAGCTCCCTTTTATCCCGAATGAACAATTGGTAGGGTTGATGGGGGATCCTTCACCCTTGTCGAGGGAATTTCCCCTCAATATGACCACCTCGGTCGCATTTTTAGCGGTTTTGAGGCGATCATTCCCGGGAAAAATCCTTATTTCGGAACGGGTCGTTGAATGATACATTCTCCATTAATAGTAGCTCCCTTTTATCCCGAATGAATAATTGGTAGGGTTGATGGGGGATCCTTCACCCTTTCCGAGGAAATTCACCCCCAAAATGACCACCTCAGTCGCATTTTTAGCGGTTTTGAGGCGACCGTTCCCGGGAAAAATCCTGATTTCGGAACGGGTCGTTGAATGATACATTCTCCATTAATAGTAGCTCCCTTTTATCCCGAATGAATAATTGGTAGGGTTGATGGGGGATCCTTCACCCTTTCCGAGGAAATTTACCCCCAAAATGACCACCTCAGTCGCATTTTTAGCGGTTTTGAGGCGACCGTTCCCGGGAAAAATCCTGATTTCGGAACAGGTCGTTGAATGATACATTCTCCATGCCTTCCTACATAGAGGTCCATTCTTCCACTCTCAAAAGACAACGTAAGCAAGGGAGGGTTTATTTTAGGATAGAAGCGCTGCTTTCGCGTTCATTCTATGCATCCTTGCTACCTATATGGGGCACCACACCTTCCGTATACCGTGGAGACATCGAAAGTGAAATCTATCGTTAACACTGCCTTTGAACAACTTTTATCAGAGACTGCTATTGTTTTTTTTTTCTAGAGGCGATGGAAAGAGGCTTGGAAAACATGGGTTGTCAACAAAGATGATTGTTCCGGTATTAAATCTCGTTGGATAGTATACATGTGCCTACTACGTGTTGAAATCCACTATATCGGTTGTTGTCTTATTTATATGCAGTGAAGATATGTATTCTGAATGTCCTCTATTTCAAGAAAATGGAATTTGGTGTCATCTGCTTAGCAGCTATTTCAGGTCGAATTTTCACCCTCCGGGATTTCCACTCTCTAAAAGAAATCGTAAAGCCTTTTATGCCAAATCGGAAATTTCTCTGGTTTAGCCCAGATGGATTGGACCGATTTGAGGGTGAGAATTCAACCTGTAAGAGCTACCAGGCGGGGAATCTTCCACGTACACTAACGCCAGCAGGGAGGGTCGAATAATCGAATATTGGCGGGACAATAACGGAGTGGGTTGTTCAGTGCAACTGCACATGAAGCACACTTTCTGACGTATTACCAGAGACGAGACCGTCCGCGGCGCCTGCAGGATGATCAGCGGCGGTTCTCAGGGTGGTCCGCTGTGTCTGACGGATAATCCACGGCGCTTCGTGAGAAACAGCGGCGCTTGTCGGACGATACGCGGCTCTAACAGGACGTTCGGTGAAAGATCGTGCGGTCGTGGGCCGCGAACAATCCTGCAAAAACGCTTTAGATCGTCCTTGAACTTCGCTGAGTCATAGCCTTTCGTAGCCTGTGTTCTCGAGAGCTTGATGAGGGCCGCGTTGAGCATTCCACAGCAAATACGAAATTCCGACAAATAACAAATTTCTTCTCATTACTCAAAATAAAAAATAACACTTCTAAGGCAAACTTTTATTGCAAACAACTGAAGCGGAACGTTCAAGAAAATAAACTGCTATCAACCATTGTCGCATCCACAAAACCATAATTGTGGAAGTTCAGGCTTGTTCCGCTCCATGATTACCTGTATAAATATATTTTCATTTGAAGCATGTAAGATTCAAAAAAAGGCTGTTTCGCCCTTCCATCCGTAGACAGCCAAAAATAAAATGGGCTCATCAGTACGGATCTAGTTTATTAACAGACGTAGAAATCTTTGATCTTAGGTGTTACAGGAATCAAACACCTGAAAATACGAGCTATTGCAGAACAATAAAAAACAGCCCTTAATGGTGTAACTTCTGATGAACAGTTGCATTTCCCATCATGAATCTGGCGGCTACCTGGCGTTACTAAATTCTGAGAACTTTTTTGCATTCTTGAAAAAATATGACTGAATCGAACTCGAAGGAAACCCTATACGACCCCCCTTCCGATGCCACTTAGTCACTTATAAACTCCGAAAGCATCGTGCGACCCTCGCCCTAGGTCCACCGGCGCGTTTAGCAGGATGCACCGGGGAGGGGGTCGTAAAGTGATTGGGACTTTTTCGAGAAAAATGGAAATCGGGGGAGAGGAGCTCGTATGATTTTACCGAATTTTACCTTGAATTTGGATTATTTCCAACTTTTCACTCTCAAAAAGCTAAGAAATCTTTTCATTCCGGGAGGGATCGTAAAAATCTTGGAATTTCACAAAAAAATGATTGGTCAGCGGTGAGGGGGTCGTAGCTTCGCCGAAAATTGGGGCAACAACCTGCACAACCCTGGTCCCGCGGTAGATGCCCAGCTAAGCAACGAAAGTAGGAATGTCGCGGAATTTACTTAGAAGCTGAAATTCGCGGAGATACCGTTGAGTTTTTCAGCTTGACTACACACAATTGGTAGCACGACTGGTTGTTTGAATGTTCTAATCGCGAAGAAACCAGTCGTGTTTGTAGTAAAGGATTCTGACTAGATACTGTGCTGTGACCCTTCTCTAGGATGGAAGTACGCCCACGACCCCCCCCGAGTAGGCGTACTCCCAGTGGCGCCCATGAGCAATTACCCCCACACTGAAAGACCTCCTATAATTCCGCTGATGCTACGCGATCCAACACCATGATGGTATCCGATGGGATGGAAACCTATCATATTCACAGATTCCTTGCTTTGCTAGCAATTTTACAGGTTTGTTTGATCCCTGCACAAAATTTGATAACATCGAAAATCCAACGTTACTATTTTTACCGAATAGACCCCTACACACCCTCCCCTCACCAGATCCTCTCACAATAACCTATACTGGAACCCAAAAGCATCCTGTGAACAGTGTTCTGGGTCCAGCGGCGGTTGTCCAGCTAAGCAACGTGGCGTAAAATCGTAAAGGATCTCCCCAAAACTTCGTCTTGACGCTTCACACGCCATTCGCGTCCCTTTTCCAAAGTCAACAACAGAGATGTCTGCCGTGGATAAAACGGGTTGTGCATGGGGTCGCTACTATAGTATACATGTCCGTGGCTCGTTTCCTCAAGAAAAAATTATATTCAAACCGTGGCTGGCACGGCGATTCAAATCTCAGCGACGGCTGGCTGGTCGTTATCAGCCAGCCGCGTGTGAGATTTAAACCGCCGCGCCCGCCGCGGTTTGAATTTGAATGATTTTTCTTGAAGAAACAAGCCACGGACCTAACCATAATTCCGCCAAAAGTGTTCCGTCAAAAGTGAAATGAGCCGGACACCAGGAGGGGGGGGGGTCGTAGCTAACTCCATACGTGGAACAACCACTGTCTGCTTGCACCTGATCCATCAGCTTGGAGAATGTGTGTTCAACAATAATTCCCCTAGAAAACATTTAAAATCGACGAACAAACCAATCAATGGGTCATACATTTGTTGTTAAAACTGAATGAAAAACAATCTTCAAAGCTAAAACAATAGCTGCGTCAAACAAACTGCTCACCTATTAGTCAAGTGCAACATCTTCGAAATTCTGATGACATTCACTGCGTCATGTCTACGCGCTTACATGTCATCTGTGCCAATATTAGTTCCTAAAATCGCGAAAATTTCAACAAAAAAAAAACAAATTATTCAGATATTATTATGAACCCATACCCGAATCATTGCACTGTCGTTCTCGGGGCCGAATTCTGGTCCGCATTTGCGTACTACGGCTACTGCATCATACTACACTTGATAATCGTGGTGGGACCATTTGCTCCCGGCAGGATCCACTTTCCTCCCAGCACTACTATCGCATGTCTGATGATGCAACAGCCGTGGTCCGCAATGGCGGACCAGAATTTGGCTCCGAGAACGATAGTCGTTCAGCCGCAGAATCTGGCTCCATGACATTGCTCACCTGCGTGCGTACGCGTCACGGTCCGGTGAGTGTCGCGCGCGCGGCGAACGCGGAAATGCCGCCATCGTGGTAATGAGTCATCTGCACAATATACGGCAAAACGGTTATCGTTATTGGCATAAAACGAACACAGCAATTCAAATAATGCTTCGAAACATGCTAGTTTACTTGATTTCACTTGAATGCTGGAATGTCGCGTCGCAGCCCTTCCCGCCGCGCGCGGCGCTCACCGACCGCGACGCAGAACGCACGGGTGAGCAATGACCGCTTCCCGCAGAATCTCGGGTTCTCCTGTTACAATAATCTTCGATTATCCGTAGAGCGCGTTATTGTATCATAGAGCTAAAACACCGTATTAAAGTCGCATTCCAGGCTACGATCAGGAGCTGGGACCGTTGTCTTTGGAAGGTTAGATCTGGATAGTTTTTTTCTGCAAACAGCGTTTTGTTGGAACTGAAAATGCGGCTTTCTAAGAAAGCTTATTGCTTTATACGCTCTGAACTGTTTTGATTTCGGAAAGAGAGAGTAAGACGGTTCGACAGATAGGTTTTGGTGAGCGAATAATCAGGGGCGGCCAGGTTCTTTTGCAACGAACTGTGGTTCTACTACACGTATTGGGGAGTTGAATAGAATCCGCACATTCTCATGATTTTCGCTCATTCTAGGGCTCATTCACGTAGGGGATTTCAAGGATATTTGCATCCGCGTTTTATAAAAATACCCAAGCCGAGTAGGAGTTACGAGGAAATCTTGGCGTGGATGTGAAACTTCCTTCAATCTGCGAATACGAGCGAGACCGTAAACTGTGCTTCTCGGAGCCAAATTCCAATCTGCAAATGCGTCTCGACTTTGCTGCCGCACGCTCCCGATTCAGAAGTTTCCAGCGTCGCAGCCGCCGATCTGCTGACTCTAGGTGGATTTTGGAAACTGAAAAGTTTGAAAAATTGGAGAAAACTGTATGAAAAAGCCACCTCGAGCCGGCTTCGGTGCTGGAAACTCGACCGACTCGAGCGCGTGCGGCCGCAAAGCGTCCCAAGACCCAACTGCGGACCGGAATTATCATGAGAAGCACATAACAGTGCTGCTTCCACACACTCAATATCTTGCTCACTGAAATCTATTGGTAAAACTTCGATTACAAAGCAAATGTGATAGAAACAATCCAACCACCAATAAGCACATTCGTTAGAGCGCCAAAAAACTATACGTATCTATGTATGTATTTGCTTTCCAAAAATAGCGTAAAAAAGCTTTGAATTGTCCCAATCGATAGCAAGACTGAACTTTGACGCTATATAATATATCCTGGCATAAGATTTAGGATAAGCAGTCCCAGCTCTTGGCCTTGGCCTCGAAATCCAATTCAATGTGGTGTTGGCGTTCCGTGATACGGTGAAGCGCTCCGCTGTTAGCCCAAAATTACGGTTGCACATTCTCCCGATAGCTTAAATTCGCTTTTTCTTGCTTCCAGCAAGCTAAATCAGAACTGCGTTATTGGATTTAAACCCTTGCAAACAACATGAACATGCAGGAGCAGGGTTGAGCAGGCCGTTGCGCCAATTATCGGCGCGACAACGACACACCTTACCGTTGACCTTTTTTTCCTGAAATTTTCACAACTTGCTTTCGGAATGAAAAAAAAATCTTCAAGCTGTCTGAGAGTGAAAAAGTTGGTAAAAGTTCAATTTTTTTCGGTCAAAGTCGGTCAGATCGTACAAGCCCCCCCCCCGATTTTCATTTTTCTTAAAAAAAATCCATTTGTTTTGCGACCACCCGTTGCGCCGAGTCGCAAGCCTGTTCAATCCCGCGCAGGAGATTTCGCACGATCCTTCCTTGTTTAAATCATATCTTCCCCTTTTCTGTGGGATCTAGTTGGAAAGAAGTTCTACGATCACTAAAAGAAACCAGCACGTTTGCTATGCACCATAACTTGACTAAATTAAAATATATAAGGGAAAAAGTATTAAGTGTGAAAAAAAAACAAAGCAGCTGAAATTAAGCTAGGGAGCTCACGCAAAGAGAAGTTAAAAATCGTGAACCATCATTAGTCTCCACATAGGCATCATTATAAGCGATAACTTGTGGAATGCTGCCTCCACAGAATCAACATCTCGCGCTTTTAAATTCAATTTTTAAACAAGTCTAGTAAAAATAATACAAACCTGTCAGGCTTATTTGCTAGAGTGCCGAGAAAAGTCCCACATATATTCGCCCTTGTTCAATCAAAACCATTGCAGATGAGAAGCCACAAAAGTTGGCATTGACATACATTCCTGAAAAAAAAACTTATTAGAAAAGTTTAAAAACCAATTAGTATGAAAAAAAAGAGGCTCCATTACAAAAAACACGTCAAGAAATGGCAAATTATGCTGAAATTACGAAGTGAATATGAGAACGCGAAGTTGAAAAGAGGAGGAAGGAGTTGAAACAGTAAATATAATGAAATGCAATAGGAACTAATTCGAAATTAGAATATTTACAAAACTATTTCTGAAAACATGATTTCCTTGCAGCAGCGAGCCACACGAAACTCGTCCATGGGGCATGACTTGAAGGAAACTCGTCCACATGCAAAATGTATGCCTGTGAAATATGTCTCAATTTTGACCGTTTCCGCTCGTTTTTTCGCACTTTCTTTCTTCCTATACTGATAAGCAGCCACCATAGGCCAATTTTATGCAAAAACCCCAGAATCGAAAATCATCGCGAACCCTGCCTTTAACAAACACGAAAGCACTGTTGCTAACTTCACTGTAAAAAATGTTCTCGCTTGTTCACGCTAATTCGCGTACGTACGCAATTGCTCGTAATCGCCCTGCATTCGCTTAAAGTTCACATATGAGTTCCTAACATCAGCGTCGATCGTGAAGAGACTTCGCGTTCACTGTTGAAAGTTGGCGAAAACTCGGAACACCTACGTTATAGCATATGTTACCGAGTTTGCGCCAACCTTTAACAGGGAACGCGAAGTCTCTTCACGATCCATGCCGACGTTACACATCGCACTGACATGTGCCCTCGCATCGCCTCTCAAAACTCTGAAAGTCGTATAACGGTCTGCGGTGAATCGCTCCAGCCGCGAAGCGGAAGTGGTTTGGTTTTGTCCGGGCCTCGTGATCACTTTTATGTGTTAAAACACACAGCTGACCAGGAAACCAGTAGCCTCATCGGCATCACTTCATAACCACCATCTAACATACATACGTGTTTAGCGTAACAGTGAATGGAGCAGTGGCTTCTTCTTCCATTATCGTTCCCGTCAGAATCTATGCACGGCTTCGTGGTATACAGACAATTGCTCAGACAATAGATGCATTCAATGCGGATCGAATAAATATTCAACTTAAAGACAAAGCGGTTTCGAGCTTAGTCAGGAAACGTGCAATCAGGGGAGCACGTCCTATTGTGCTTCAAATTACAGCTTATGTCCCAGTAAACAGAACGTTCAATGTGTACCTGGAACGCATGAAACTCGATGGCAGAACAATTTTACAAGAAATAGATCATACGACGCACTCCCAAGACGGGACTCAGATATCGGCAGCATTGCCGGTTCAACTATCCAAGTTTGCGGCACTTCGCCCGTCCAGACCTCATTCAACCGCAAGCGACCCCTGACGGTGCTCAGCGAGCTGTTGCTTCGCGCGTCGCTGTATTACCTTGCAGCCCGTATGGTTTCCGTTTTCGATTTAGTCTGGCGCATGGACCAGGCGGCTCTCCGTGCAAAGTTAGCGGCCTCACTGGAGAATGGGGTTTCGATTCGCGCGGGGTGATCTACCGTCGCAGCCCCGTCCACTCATCAGACTAAAATTATCACGCGAATTCTACGGCTGCTATTAAAAGTTGTGACACGTGCTCCTGAAATAAAATTTTTAAGCACCTGCTGATATTTGGAGCGCATGCCCCTACGATAGAGCCTTTCGATTGTTTAGGTCACTCGAGTTGATTGCTTGTTTAAGATTTTTCGAGTGGGAAATTTAAAGGCATCGTTCACGATAAATTTCGTTTTCGAGTTTTTCACATGTAATAAGAGCTCTAGTACCCAGAATAACAGCTACGTTGAATAAACGGCGGAAAATCACAAAAAACCCTTTTTTCTGACCGAAAATATCTCAATCGACTTTTGATAAAGGAAGAGTCGATCGTCAGAGATCACTGTTTTGACCCATGATCTCACGATCGAATGAAGTTTATCCTCCTTTCAATTGATTTGTGGAGGAGGAAAGGTTGATCGATGTGTGTAGTAGAGTCATTCTTCACGCAATCGTAGAGTATATTCCATCCACTTCCCCTCAGTTGTACTGTATCTTGTTGATCAATTACTTATGAGATGGCTGACAGCAAATTGTGCCAGATGACTGACGGTGGGCCGGCCTCTTTCGACGGATTTTGAGACATTAACCTCATTTATCCTCACAGTAAAGCGTTTTTAACCGAACAAACCCTCCCTACGTTCTTAGGTGGACCCAGAAAATCGTTTGAATTGTAAAACGGGGGAGTGGTTTGCAGCGGGTACGATTCCTTTAAATTGCAGAGAAATCGATCGAGATAGTTCATTAAAAGGAAGATCTATGGCTGGTATTTTGTTCGTTATCAATTCACTATTACATCATCACAATATGTGCACTATTTCACTGATCGATGGGGAGACGAAATGACAATAATCTTGCCACAGAATACACACTGAGAAGTTAGGTACTCTCCGCTGCATCTGTGGCTAGAGACCTAGGAACCGTTTGAACCTTGATAACCACTACATAGCAATGATTAAAAAAGTAAAACAGATTGAAATCGCAATCGCTTCAGAGTAGTAGAATAAAAGCTGACCTTGTGATGATGCTCAAAATAATTACTCGCATTGAAGAGGATCAAAGGGAGAAAGCTCAGGGTACATGCCAAAATCAAACACAAGATCGATTTTCCCCACATATATAACTGCAAGGTAGTAAAACTTACTACTAAAGGAGAACGAAAACGATATTGTCGCGATTGTGCAAGTTTATAGAAGTCTTTAAAGGCACAGTCCAAGCTCAGAAACGAAATCTGATATTTCCATATAGTTGTGAAGTGGCCCAACCCTTTATAACATCTGCCAAGTGCGAGCTCTTAATTCCTGCGGATAAGCGAGATATAGGAGGAAGCCACCCTGGGGAGCTCACATCCGGATGCCACTTTGGCACGCCCCTTTTACGATCTTTCGAGCTCAATAGTGGCGAGATGAGCAATGGTTTCGATCATAAGCCCTGTTCTTCCCTTCACGCTCAGCCTCTCTATCCACTCAGGTCGGCTCGCATACATCGGTTGCAAATTACGGAAGTTATAAGCCTCGGACGACTCGTCCACCATGCTTCCGTAGCTCTACTTTGAGGGGCCATAACTCCGTTTCCAGAAGGTCTTGTACGATTTCAGAGACGTTATTGAATCAGCGTAGGGCCGTTTTAAACATAGGCAGAAAAGAAGAAAAAGATTTCAAGGTTGGGCGGTGCCTTTAACGAAACGAATGTAATCTGATATTTCAGCATCTGAAGGCATTTTATTTTGCTGCCAGATTATGCTCTCTATCTGCTTTATGTATTGATCACGTGTGATTTCACGCTTTTGAATATTTGTCCATTAAATGTAGAAAACTGCAGCATGTGAAAGCGACATTAAAGGACCCTAGGTACGATTCGGTGGGGTTTAAAGAACTCCTCATTCTGAATCCGATTCAAAGTGTAAGACAAGGCCACTTCCGTATTACTGCGTAAGCACACAGGGGCGGCATGCACGTACGCCAGTGTTACGCAGATGTTGGGGCAGGGTTTGGGGCGTAGGCGCGTTTGATGATAGCAGAGCGAGGGTTGAAAGGGGGTCGGGGTTGCACTGAAAAATTGTTCTCTCGCCAACCCTAGAAGAGAGCGGCCGAGACTCTGCTGAGACACCATTGATCGATGATCTGCAGCCACCCCCATCATCATACGCGCCGACGCCCCAAACCCTCCGTAACACTAGTGATCGTGCATGCCTCCCCACAATTCACCCAAACAGTGTTATGATTTCTAGAAGCTGTTGCACCACATGCGATGGCTTTATGCATTTCCAGTTTAGTACTGACATGAACATCGGTCGGGTCAGCCACATCGAGGATTTTTGCCAGCTTACCTCATTCATGTATTTCATTATTATCGACCGGGCTGGCTATGCCGATCGGTCAACTATGACCGAGGCCTTGGACAGCTGTGCCATTTATAACACAATCAGCTGGCCGGGTATGGAACAAGGAGTTCACTTGCCGCTTGCCCAGCGGTCTACCTGGTGGGAATGGTGTGGTTGGGAGTGGCTCGTCTATGTTCAAAAATTTATCGTGATTATTATATAAAATAAGAAGCGGCTAATGGAGTAATCGGCAGAGTGCTAATGTTAGAAACACTTCAAGGCCTTCGAAAACCACCATTAGCTCGAAACGTCAGGCCAATGAAGCAATTCTACCAAATATATCAAATTTGTACGGTGAAAGATTTCAAGTGCATTCAACAGCTACAACGGCTTTGACTAGAAGTCAGATATGCGGCACATCCCCAGAGGGATGGCTCAACGCCAGAAATTTTACTCTTTTTTGACCGATTTATACAGTTCTAATAAAACATATGATACTTGTGACGAAGATAATAGACAAATTTGTGACGCGACAATTCATTCTACATTAATGCTGCATTCTACATCGTGGAATAATGATCACTGCTACAGGTATATTCGACCTGTTGGGCGCCAACAAATTAAAGGCAGTGGTCACGATGAAAGACCTTATCGTAAAAACTACGAAAATCAGGTTAAATCGAAAACAGCTGAAAAACTATGGAGGCAAAGCCGCAAAAATCGTGCAAGAATTATAGTTTCTAGGGCCAATGATGTCAGTTCGTGCACACGTGCACAGCGCCGCTCAAAAAGAGCGCAGTCTCATGCCGAGCAGTTCAAAATCATCAACATTCAGAGGAACAATTAAACGCAAATTTACCTAATGAAAACAGTTGAGCAATGAAAGAGAGCACGCCAGTCAATGTTTTTGACTAGATGTGTACATAAAGTGTGCCCGAATGAGAATGGCGGCCCACGCGGCCGGCGTGCTTGGCAGGCGGCCGTCGCATGTGCCGTCCTCGGACGAGTATTGAATTTCAACGACGGCCGTCCCCTCTCCCACCGCCTAAAGAGCTGATTGATCGGCGCAGTGCTTGCTGCCAGCCGATGCTGGCCCCTTTCGTACTCGATGGCGGTGGGGACTTTTCGCATGCTCGTCCGAGAGCGGGGAACGCGACGGGCGCCTGCCAAGCACGCCGGCCGCATTGACCGCCATTCTCATTCGGACGCACCTTATATGTTCGAGCAGGTCAGTCCGAAGGTTAATGTTCATTGTTTTAAGTTCAATTTCGAGCCAGCCGATGTTCTTGATATTGGAGATCATCGATGTCGATGATGTAAATTGGGCTCGTCCACTATCAAAAGACAAGAAAATTCAGGCTTCAAATTTCGCTCCAGACAGCGCTTTTTTCTCGATTTTTTCTCATAGGTAATACTACTCTAAACCCAGAAAAGGGTTTGGAGAGGAAAAAAGACAAGCATATTTTATCGCGACCACTGCCTTTGAATCTAACCCGACAAAAGCGGCAGTGTGGTTGCGGACTCACATTAGCACCTTGTAACCGTGACTGGCTCGCTCCAAAGATAGGCATAAACAAATCGTTGAAATCAGCTGATAATTACAAATACGGACGGAAGTACGACGTCAATTAGGGTGCTTGCCTGCGACGCTAAGGATCACCCCTTAAAATCGACGAAGTCTGAGAATCGCAGTGCAGTTGGCACGAATCGCACGGATACTTCGCGTTCCTTGCTGTGCCCTGGCGGTTATAACATATGTGCACCAAATTTGTGCCAAAATACAACGAGGAACGCAAAGTATTAATGCGATCCGTGCTGACTGCACCTTCAGTCTTCACGGGCTGCGCGCAATGGGGCACCGATGCCCTTAACTACGAAGAAACGTCTAGCAGAGCATTTTAAAATTAAAGAGACAAATAAAGACGTTTGAAACTTCGAGTTTTCGACAACCTCACTAGAGACTCGTAAACAGAAACATCATGGAAACACGAAAAATAAACAAAGAGCAAAAAACAGACAAAATTTCCAGCTGGTTCCATTGATTGGTTGATCACTAACATAAAACCGAGACAGCATTAAACAACTACACTGAACTTTGTGAGAGTCCGCTACCGCACTGCCAATTTGTATTCGAAGCTGTATACTTCAACGAGGACAAACAATTTGCAGTTAACAATTCCAATAATTTTTTGTTGTATTCCAATACAATTTAACCGTTCGATGATATATAGGTTATTACAATCAAAATCAGCTAGAACGTATCGTTTGAGAAAGGTGATTTACTTCCCTATATTCGGGAGGCCAATCGCTAAGTGGTGGCATACAAACTTCTTATCCTCGCAATAACATTGTCTCTCAGTTTGCCCATGAGATGTTCTGGATAGTTTGTCTCTGAGAATTTGACCATGCCTTCGACGACCTTGAGCATTTTGCGGGAAAAATCTCCAGAGTATAGGTTGCGATAATGCCTGAACAGCTTCATTTAACATAATTTGTCATTATAGAAGGCGCTATGTGATCAAAATGCGCGCTATAGCTGCTTTCTTAAGTTTACACACACGCGGGCACGTGATTCTCAAGATCTCTAGGGTTATGGTAGACGAAATAAAATCTCTTATGGTTGTTGGTCCTGAGCCGCATCGAACCAGAACCGGGGCCGACTGATAGTTCGGCTTGTTCTCCCGATCTCCAAGCAACTGCAGCTGCTGTTCAGGTTCCTCAAGTTAGCCCGAACAGCCACAGCAGAGCCCTGCACAGCAGCACCAGTGGACCGATTATAGTTAGAAAGAGCCGAATTGTCAGACGGCGCGGGGCTAGAAGTCGCCTGAGAAGTTGGAATGAAGCTTCATAAGAATATCAATGCGTGAATTTCACGTGTTTTGACAGGAGGTTTGAAGTGCTTGAAGATGTTGAATAGCCTATGATTGCGTTATTTGGCTGGTATAGCGACGGAAGCTGTTGTGCGCTCTTCTCGTATCTGTGTTGAAGGAATGGGCGCGGCTACTGTCACGATTTTGGGACGAGCGGAAGACGGTGCACGCTATGAACCAACAATGCCACTGAGGGTATATTAAGAGCATACTTAAGCACTGAACTCCGTTTGTGCTTCGAACGCATCGACTCAATAGATCATTGCAGGGTGATTTTCAAGTGCCGCGCATCAAACGCAGAAATGGTTCTTCGCTGTACGTGGAGGACTTTGAGTGAGAGGGGGGGGGGGGAGGGTGCAATTACTAGTCGGTACGGTCATTCACCATTGAGGGTATATGAGAAACTGAGATATAGTGTTTCGTAGGCGATGTAACCTAGACATCATAGCAATACCCTTACGGTCTGCCTCGATGAAGTCAAAGCGCCTTGCAGGGGAGAAGCTATTGCGCTTAAGCTTCGATCGTTGAAATATTCGTTCCTACAACTTCTCGCTTCACGCTAGTGATATGTGTGATTCCTAAAGGATTGAGTTATCGCGTTTGCCTCAGAGGCACAGGACACCCAAAAAATAATTTTCCAGGTTTTATGCTCATCTTGGAAAAAATTACAGGCTGATAATAATGACATCTCTGAACCGCTCAAGGCCCCCACAAACGGAGCTTAAGGATCATGAAAAATGCCTACATTTTGAGGGCGACAATTTACTGCACGAGTTGTCAAAGGCTTGTAGTTCTCTGCATTCGCAGTTGTTGAATGCGAGCAAATAGAATGAGGAGACGGACCGGAAAGAGGGTGAAAAACGAAGGCGCGGTTGAAATTCATCTATTCATCTAGTTCGAAATCCGCTATCGAGTTCGAAAATCAGGACGGGAGTATGACCCGTAGCGGTGACTGGAGGGGTCGGGCCGGTTTTTTGAAATTTTATACTACGTTCAAAGCACTGTAAGTGGCCGTTAAAGCTTCACTTCGCAATACAATATTGAAACTAGAGCAAAGACTGTTTCAGAAAAACTAAGACCTGAAATCTGGCAGTTGTGGTTGATATTCTGAACGCAACTCCACTTGTTCGAGAATTCAGAAGCGAGAAAAAATCGAATGCCTTCAATTCTGCCAGTCCCCTGAGAATTTTAGAAGTCATCAAAAGAGCAAACTTTTTTCTTCCCGATTCTGAACATTTATGACCGAGAAGGTTGTTTCCCTCTATCCCACTAGTAATATTTTCATAGCCAACACTTAGACCTCTGAGCATCGGTTTTTGGGTTAAGTTGTTTTGAATACCTTTGAGAGAATGAATGTCCTTTTTCTCATAGGGACTCAAAACGGTTGATATCTCGGTACCCATTCGTTTCCCCCAACGAATACCTGATGTTCCACGGACCTTGAGAAGGTGTCTCACTCAGCTTCATGTATCCTAGCCATTTGTTTGGAAAATTGTCTTGAATTTCTGTAGGATAGGAACTACAATTGGCCGAGTAAATTGGCACATAATTTGACCTTTTTCAGACTCCAAAGAAGGAAGGGTCGCCGAAAAGTTAGTCTGCCAATAAAGTCATGCTAGCTCGTGCCTGCTACAATCTCACCATCAACTATCATTCTGATGCCGAGGTTCATCGAAAGTCGGACGTAGAGAATGTCATTGAATACGGTGCTTCCATAAGCTCATGAGGAATAAAGGTACAGCTCCAAACTATAGCACAACAAGACGTGAACATAATAGTAGTCTCGTCATGGATCTCAAAAAAAAATGTCGCTGTGAATTGTCAAACGTTTTTGAAACCTGGGGACGTCTGCTACTGATCAATAGGCATTGAGCTCGAGAGCACTCGCGCGGGATCTTGGTCAAGTGCACACTCATAACGGTGTGGCCGCCCAGCAATGAGTAGCCCTGCAAAGATAAGAGAGCAGCTACGCCCGAAGCCGTTGTGAATGAGTAGCCCTGTGAGTGACGTTGTCAGTGTACTCGTCCTACAATACACTCATGTCTTCCTCAGTTCAATATGCAACAAGTATGGCACCGAAAGTTGACAAAGCCAGCTAATACTACGCGCCCGGGGATCTTTGGTTTCTGAACCAACTTACCTCACGACACCCTCTTCAGGGTTTGCCTGATACATGTTGAAACCAGGAAAGAACGACTCCGCTTCATGCACGTGCATAATAAGGACCTGAACAATATAATTTTGCTTTGCTGAGCCGTCGTACACCATTGACTGTGCGCCCGCCCCTCAGCCAAAAATGCATCTATTCGGTTGATCTGATTCAAAATGGTATACACGAAACTGAACGCGCTGAATTCGCGATTATGCACGGCTGGCTTTGAATCTTTAAACCTAACGCTGAAAACAATGCTTCCTTCTCGTTTCCTAGAGCAGTATTCTTTTCTCCCTATCAGCGCACGATAGAAGAATCTTTTGAAAAAATCTGGAAAAAAATCAAAATTGGGTACTTTTCCTAAGTGAGTTTTAATTTCCAGTATGGACTTAAGCAAAAGGCCATGGTTGTGCCAAACCATGAGAGCACAGTCGACGTAGAATGGTTCGCCAGGCCGGTGCCGTCTGCGTCTCTGTGTACCAGAGTCAAGCAATGTTGGAAATTTTCCAAAGGGGGGGGGTCGCCACCGAACTTGAAAAATTGAGTAGTTGCACCTCCGAATTTTTCAATTCATTTTTACGATTTTTACTTAGCTCCACCTCAGAATGTTCCTTACAAAATCACCAGTTGATCAGATTTGATTTTCAACCGCTGGTGGCCTAAATGCTCGTCAAAATTGCAATTGTCCAACTAGCGAAAAAAACGGTTCCCGGGGTCTTCCAGTGTTATATAGGATTCGCGCAATAATTTTAGTCTGATTAATGAACGGAGCCCGGTAAGGCCGCCAACTTCGATCGGCGAGCCGCCTGGTCCATGCGTCAGACTAAATTGAAAATGGAAGACATACATTACTATAACGGGCCGTAACTTAGCAGTTCGGTAAAATACACTTATTAGTGAAAGAGAAAAAAACAAAGCCGCTTATGTAGAGTGAAAAATACGAAAAATCTCCCGTTGGCAATAGTGGCGTGAAAAGGCCGTTTTTTCCAAATAACCTTTTCCGCCTTGATTTTGACTTCTAGACGGCAGCAGTCGAACAGAAGGTGTATCTGCTGAATGGTTATCAAAATCTATATTAGCTGGTTTTTTTTCTGGGACATTTTTTCTGAGATTTCTCACCTCAATGTTTTCTTATGGTGAGGTATAAAATTACGAGATTTTTTTAGAAAAAATCCAGCTAATATATTTATTTATTTTTGTACGATGTTCAAGACAATCGTAGGACAGGAAAGATAAAATATGATTCGTTATCAGGAGACAACGCAACACTTAGTTCATAGAGAAATAAAAACCTAAGAAATCTGGGACTAGGAGGGCAAGGCTATGCACTAAGCATTTTCTTGCGATCCGACGCTTAAATATCTTCGTTGTGCAAGAAGTATCTACGGTTCTACTCAGCTCAATATAGATTGATCCCGCTCGAGCCGTGAAATTGACTGCTCTGTACCTTGTTTTTGGCTTGCGATAGGATATTTTGACTTCAACCCCTTTGGGGCGGCATGCACGTACGCGGCTGGGGCGGCATGCACGTACGCGGCGGGTTAGGTTGGGGTTAGGCAGGGTTTGGAGCGTCGGCGCTTCTGATGATAGCAGCGCGAGGGCTAAAAGGAGGTTAGGCTAGCACTGAAAAATCATTCCCTCGCAAACCCTGCGTGGGAGGGTGGGGCAGCCGAAACCCCAATGAGACACCAACTATTGATTATCTCCAGCACTCGCACAGCAGTTATCAAACGCGCCGACGCCCCAAACCCTGCCTAACCCTAACCTAACCCGCCGCGCACGTGCATGCCGCCCCTGGTCACAGAGTGATTCAGAGTGTAAAATGTCGGAATATTACTACCAGAGCCGCCATTTATTTTTTGAACCATACAAGCACCAGAGACCTTTCTTTTGGATTCTAAGGTAGATCATTTGAATGCGGAATTCTAGAGCATTGATACCCATCTGCCCTCGAAGAAACCTTCCTGTTAGAACTGTTTTGTATTTTTTAGACTCTGATAATATCCCTTTTCCTATATATTTGGTTGGAGAATAAGTTCGTTCAGTTTTTTATTCGAAGAGCTTCATTGAAATGATTTGTTTGTTGTTAAGCGAAGTGTTTTAAACCATTAAAATGTTCTTTTTCTGCTCTACAAATCTGTATTATTTGTTTTTTCGTATAATTTTATTTTTTCCCATTTTCAGGCTTGAAAATGGATTTCCCAGCGGTCAAAAATCAGCCTTTTCGACACCTACTTTTCTTCGCCCTTCATCGCGGTCAAAATGACCTAAAGCCACCCACTCCTTTCTTTGCCTGATATTGACGTTCAGGCACCATTTCTCATCTCCCGTGACGATTTGGTTCAAAAGCGCTGTTTATGATTGCGTGTTCCTCGGTGGCGTGCGAGGTGTTGAGCGGCGACTTGAAGACGATTCTCTTCGTTGATCAAGCTGGTGGTGCACCCAGGCTTCGAGTTTTAAGGCAAATTCCATCGAGCTAGGATGAATGAGGATCGTCTCATGATCGCAGTTTATTTTTTCGGTCTATCCACGACTTGTTTGGTGACCATCTTGCTTCAGAAGCGCCTTGAGACGCTCCTCATCGAATTCTGCAAGTGGCCCGCTGCGACGGATGTCTTCAAGGTCAAAGTCGCCGTCTTTAAACTTCACAAACCATTTTCTTTTTTGTTCACAAGCTCTGCAGACCTGACTTTTTGACCGCGATGAAAAGCGAGGAAACGTAGATGTCGAAACTGCTGAATTTTGCCTCCTGTGGGTATTTCATTTCCTAGCCTGAAAAATAGGAAAATAAAAACGGACTACGGCTAGTGCATCATGCGACACGTTATTTGTGCTGGAACCATTTGGTCCCGGCACGATTCACCCGTCTCCCAGCATCGTTTACCACGTGTCGCATGATGCAACAGCCGTAGTCGTAGTCCGTACCAGGACCGGAATTTGGTCAAGAAAACGACAGTACATTACTGATCATATCTTTGCGTTTGTTTTTGGCAAAGACGCAAAAACGCGTTTTTTGTGTTTTCTCTCATAACTCTCAGCAAAACGGTCCATTCTGGAATCTGACGAGATGGTTGGAATCAGCTATGAGAGCTCTTTCTTTCGAGCCCTCACATGTCTTACTCTGCAAAAAGTTATATGGGCGTGACACAATCAATGGAGTGCGCGAAACACGAAGGCGGAGTTGGGGTTGGGGGATGGAATGTGTCCATAACATCGTTGCGTATATTCTGGTGGAACGTTCCGAAGGGGCTTTCACTGGATTAATTCGATTAATTTCCGATTTCTCCCATCTTCGAGTATCCATATTTCGGTCATTTCCGGGGTCACTTTCTCGGCACAATCAGACCAATCAACATGAGACTCGGCCAACAACTTTTTTTAATGATCTTCTTGCAGATAAGCACTACAGCAGATCAATGCAGAAAACTTGATTGTTCACCTCCTTCAGATGTGTCCAGAGCAGTGTTTTTTCGCCTTTCTGACCCCGGGAGATCCAACAATCGTCCTCCTCTAGGGCGAAAAACATCCGCGGTCACAACTACAGCTTATGTAGACTCTTTAAAACAGTAACAGGACAAAGCCTAATAGAAATTTTTTGTAATTCGTTAGTCGTTAGTCGTTCAACCGATCAAAACCCTCGTTAGTCGTTAGTCATTAGTCGTTAAAAATCCAGGCTTTGGAAACAAGCACAGTTGCGGCAAAAACCCTTATGAATAGAAAAAAGGAAGGCATGAAGAGATGTATGGCTTCCAAAACATCATGGCCATTTAAGACACAAATCACTTCTTGTTAGAGAACCTACTTCAAACGGCAAACCTACGTATACATTATTTAAAATATGCACGAAAGCCTACTTCTCGGGAGTGTGTGTTTATCGAATTTCGTAACTTTTCGGTAAGAAAGGAAACAATATGGGAAACCGAGGAAATCTCGAACTCTTTGCTTTTTTCCAGGGCTAAATTTGCCATTCTGCATTATATGATGTTATTTGAGATCTACCTGGTGGTGACAACACGGAAAATCGCACCGACTTCGCACTATTTGTTCTTTGCTCAGCGTCGCGATCCGAGCGCTTGCGTGGTTCAGGGCTTGTTCCCATAATGGGGAAAGGTCGAAAGAAATTAGCAACCAAAGTTAAATTTTACCTCTGCGAGGTCTCAACACCTCCATATCTCGAATTTATGACTGAAAGTGAAAGAACGGCACCCTTTACAATACAATCATCGGATACAGTTCCCGTCGTCTGGCAGTTGTGGACTGCAGGCACCGCTCCATATTATCACCCCTGATAATGCGCTCTGCAAAAATCTCCGCTGGAGCCGGTCAGTGCCGGCACAGGTTTAGTGAGCCTACCATAAAGCAGCGAGCCCGACGCTAAGTCGCATGAACGCTGCGCCTAACCTTGCGTAACGTTCGGCTGTGGTTTTAAGGTGGGGGTTCCAGAACTTCGAAGCAGTGTCAGTAGAAATAATAAATACTATAGCTATGGTTATTTTCTACCATTCACCTAGAACATCCAAAAGGGCAATACTGTGTTTATCTGGACCAAATTCCGGTCCGCGATTGCGTCTCGACACGCTTTGCGGCCGCACGCGCTGGAGTCAATCGAGTTTCCAGCGCATAAGCCAACCCGATATGGATTTTTTATACAGTTTTCTCCAATTTTGTTTACTTTCCAGATTCTAAAACCCACCTTAAGTCAACATATCGGCGGATGCGGCGTTGGAAACTTTTCCGACTCAAGTGCGCGCGGGCGCACATCGTGTCGAGACGCAATTGAGGACCGGAATTTGGCCCAGAAAAGCACAGTATGTATTAATTCTGGTGTAAGGCTCGGGTTGGAGCGCAACTTGAATGACTATCGGCTTTCTAACGAATTTCGGGATTGCTTACGGAAATACTTTTATTTTTGTTAGTCATAACACCCAAGAAGCCCGTTAGTCGTTAGATTCGTTAGTCGTTAGTCGTAATTACGCACATCCCTAAACAGTAACAACCGGTCTGAAGACTTCCTGCGCTTAGCGACCTCCCGGTGATTTTGGCTGAAAACGACCTGGAATCACAGCCGTCCCGTTCTTGGTCCAAATGGGGCCTCTTCCAAATAGTAGCTGCCCTCACCATTCCTCAACAAATATCAGCCTCATGCTGAATTTCATCTATTTTCTCGCTTTTCCAGGGAGCGCAATGAGTCAGCGGCAGCACTTCGCGAGATCGCGTCTTCCTTTTTATACCCGCTGCAAGATGCTACTGAACAGGCGGACTCCTACGCTCCTCGCCACTACGATCCGGCTATCATCCCACTACGTCTTGGCGGCCCTTCTCGTCTTCCCGTGAGGACGGAGGCAGAGGCGCAATGCGCAGAGAAGAAGAGTGACCGTCAGCCGGCTGCGGGGAGAAACGGGCTTCTCGCATAATTCATCGATCCGTCATGGCGAGACACGGCAAGTCTGAGCGGCGTTGAGTGAATCGTGTGCCTCTAATAAGCATCGATTTTCAAACGCACAGGGAACCATTCTCGTGAGGCAGTAAACTTTGGAATAGTGATAGCTTGGAGTAGTTCCAGAGACCATCGCCGCTCACACTCGCTTGGTTTCGCTATGACGGATCAAAGAATAATGCGAGGCTCGTCTCTCCCCACAGCCGGCTGGCTCGCTGCCGGTCGCTCTTCTGCTCTGCGCGTTGCGGCTCTGCGTCTCTACCTCCTCACGCAGGAAGACGAGAAGGGCCGCCGCGACGTAGTGGGGTGATAATCCAATCTTGATAGGCGAGCAGCGTAGGAGTCTGCGCGTTCAGTAGCACACTGAAGCGGGTATAAGAAACAGTGTGCGTTCTCGCAACGTAGAGGCGCTTCCTCATTGCAATCCCTGGAAAACTGAGAAAAAAAGATGAAGTTCAGCATGGAGCTGATCTTCGTCGAGGAATGGTAAGAACAGTTGAAGAGCGAGCATTATTGCCAAGAAATTCTGAAATGGGAAGCTTCACTGGCTCTAAGGCTGCTGAAACGTTGCGGCCTGAAATCTGAATGAAGCCGCGAAACGATCGTCGAGATGGGTAGTCTGAGAGGGCCCAAGCGTGTTCCCGGAACCTGAAAATCTTGTGTCTGCAGACGGGTGTCTGCCGGGGCGTCGAACCGGTGGAAAATCACAGTTTTAGTTTCATGTGGTGGTGGTGAGAAACCGAGTTCTCCGGAATGGGTTGACGCAGTGCCTAATCAAAAGAGGATTCGAAAATAAGATTACTGGCCGAGTCTCATGTCGATTGGTCCAATTTGAGCCGAGAACGGAACGTTGGTGTTTTCGAGTCCTTCCCAGTCAAAATCAACGGGGTATCGCTAGAATGAGAAAGCATCCAGACTGGTTGCTTAGTATTTTAAAGGAGTTTAGACTAAGCGTAGTTGTAACCACGAATGTTTTGCGTCCTGGAGAACGACGATCGTTGGGTCTCCAGGGCGTCAAAAAGGCTAAAAAAAAACGCTGTTTTGTCACATCTGAATGAGACAAAAAATCTAGATCTCCTGATCGGGCTGATGTTGTGCTTATTTGAAAGAGAATCAGAAAAAAGTTGTTGGCCGAGTCTCAGGTCAATTGGTTCCATTTTGGCCAAGAACGGGACGGCTGTGCTTCTTCTTCTTCTTCTTCTGCAGCCTCAAAGTGGTTTTTGTCATAGGTTGAGGAACTGGGCGGCCTTCACAGGATTCGTCCAAAGGTCCATTGTTGTTAAGGAGGTAGGTCTCTTCGGGCACATGAACAAGTGCGCCGTGTCGTGTCCGGGAGCACCACAGTCCGGGCATGGGACGGCTGTGCTATCAGGTCGTTTTCAGCCAAAATCAGCGGGAGGTCGCTGGGCGGAGAAAGTCTTCTAACCTGCTGTTATAAAGGAGTCTACACTAAGCGTAGTTTTACCCGCGGAAGTTTTTCGCCCTAGAGGAGGATGATTGTTGGGTCTCCCGGGGCGTCAAAAAGGAGAAAAAACGCTGTTTAGACACATCTGAAGAAAGTGAACAATCAAGTTTTCTGGATTGAGCTGATGTAGTGCGTATCTGCAAGAAGATCATAAGGAAAGGTTGTTGGCTGAGTCTCAGGTTGATTGGTTCGTTTGTGCCGAGAAAGTGGCCCAAGAAGTGACCGAAATATGGATACTTGAAGATGGGAGAAATCGGAATATAATCTAATGAATTTAGTCAAAACCCCTTTAGAACGTTCCACTAGAGTATACGCAATAATGTTATGAGCGACACCCAATCCTCCTACCTCAGCTCCGCCCTCGCGTTTCGCGCACTCGATTGATTGTGTCATGCCCATATAACTTGTTCCAGAGTAAGACATGTGAGGGCTCGAAAGAAAGAGCTCTCAGTGCTGATTCCAACCATCTCGTCAGATTCCAGAATGGACCGTTTTGTAAAGAGTTATGAGAGAAAGCACAATAAACGCGTTTTTGCGTCTTTTTTTGCCAAAAACGCAAAAGATATGACCAGTATCGTATTTCACCGTACTGTGGCGAGAAATCTAAGTCATTTGTATACAGGAACCCTAGACCTCCAATGTAGTTTTTCATTATCAATCAGCAGATACACCTTCTGTTTGACTGTCGCCTTCTAGAAACGAAAACCAAGGCTGAAAAGGCCATTTCGATGAAACGACCTTCGTACACCACTTTTATCAACTAGCGATTTTTTTCTTTTTCTCACTCTACATGAGCGGCTTTGCTTTTTCTAAGTTACGATCCATGAAAGCATTTTATATGTTACTGGAACGTTCCAAAAAAAATTTTTTTGCTATTAGGAAAATTGCAATTTTGACGAGCAGACGAATCTTCACTAAGGGGAGTGGTTTACCTGGAATTCAGTAGGGCCATTGTTAGGGAGGACGAAGCTTTGCCACGAATGGAGGGGTTGCAACAACTAACGCACTTTGTCCAACGAGTTGCTTGACCCTGCTGTGTATGCCCCGCGCAATCTTTACGACTCCGGCAGAAAGCATAGAGCCAATCAAAAGTTTTCTTTCGATCATACGTTTCAACCATCAGCCTGGCAGCTAGAGTTTCTAGTTTCCTCATTATTACATATAAACATATTGGGAGCAAAATTTTCCTTGAAATCCGCGCAAAATTACTAGATAATTTAAAGTTATAAACATGATCATATTCATAAATCGTACAATGAATTATAGAGTGAGCAACTGGATGAGACGACTGGGTGTGATAGTGGGTCAAAGTCGGGGAGGGGACAGGGGGTGGGAATGTGCACAATTGGAGACGACCAGAGAGTGATAGAGTGAACAAGCGAGGGAGACGAACGCGGCGTCGATTCAATCTGTGCGTATTACTTCGCGCGTGCGAAAATGTCCGTTCATACTCATTTTGACGCGACAGAACTCACACTAGCCAAAAAAAGATGTATCCCGGTTCTGCGCTCACTTGTGGTGACCACGTCTGGGCGAAACTCTTCCGTTTACCTTTGTTAATTTTCGAGTCCTCCGTTTTGGTTTTTTTTATTCTGTTTTCTGAAATCTCAAAAAATATATCGCGCAGCCCTGACTCTGACCATTTTCAAACTGTAGCTGAAGTAGGAACAGACCAACCTTCTCCGGATTCAATATACATTTGGTATTGTGACTGTGAGGACACGCATCGGAAGTGTTATGGTATCTGTAGGTTGGCATCCAGCTCGCAACCTGAACAAAAGTGTCGAACGACTGTTGGCGACTGCACAACAGCTGTGAAGATCTGCGTTCGGTTTGTTGAACTTTCTTCGGTTGTCTCTCTCAATTTTGTTCTGTTAATGGCTTCGAAGTTAACATTTGCTGATTCTTCCGCCCCTCACTATGACGATGGCAAAAACAACACTTTTCTGTGGCCGTATTCATGAGGCGTTGGGAGCCTTTTGGAGAGGTATAAAGTCCACCCGCTGTTAGACGTGTTTTAGATGTTGCACCTTGCTGGGTACACAGCAGGTAGACAGGAAGGTTTCCGGCCCTCTAGCGGGTAGATAGGAAGGCTCCTAGCCACCTAGCGGGTAGACGGAGAGCGCTGTGGCTGCCTGCTACGTCGATCTCACGAGGCAGAGAATGATCAATATCTGCGGACACTTCATGTCTACCTGTACAGTTGAGGTCGGGTAGGCTATGCCCGCTCGAATGCTTTGCTAAAGAAGCTAAGAGACAGCAGCCTTCTACCCTGAGGTCTCCTCTCCGTGTCTTAGGGTGGCTACCCATGCCTGTCTCTGCTCTCACAGGGGGCGAAGAGGGGAGCGCCACTATTGAAATTCGGACAGCGAAGGCACATTATTGGTTGCCATACGCCGGGCATGGGAGAGTTCCGCCCCCTTTCTTCGCCCATGGTTTCATGAATACGGCAACTGGACGCAGCGGAGGTGGGGGCCTCCTGAACAGGCAGCAGTGACTGTTTATCCATATGTGTTTCATCACGTTTTTTGCCAGTGGACAGGTCATGACGTGTGGGGCAGTGAGTACGGCTTTTTTCTTCACCCAAACCGTTAGGCGCTCTGCAGAGTAGCACCGCGGCAACTCTCGCTGCAGCAGGGAAATGATGGAGAATGGGGCACGCCAAACAGCGGACGAGGTCGGCATCGTGTCGTGCAACAGCAATGCGGGTACCTCGCATTGTTTTTCCCGCAGCGACAGCAGCGTCTCCCTAAGCAACGCCGTCAGCGAGCAGCGGCGGAAAATGGTCTCAACCACTTCCGTCACCGTCGTGGAATGCTGCCTTCGATCGAATGAAACCTCTTTCTCATTACTTCTCCATAATTTCGATCTTATGAGGACCTTTTGCCGTTTTATCCCAACTTTGATTTTTCTGTTTTTAGTTTTACTGGTTTTTTGTACCAACGTGTGACCGATGTTATTCATGCGACTACCGCAAACCGTCTGCTGTTGTCGGTGCTCTCAAAATCTATATTTCAAGACATAATAACTTTACTGAACGCAAATCCCAAGTTCCCTTTACGGCTCTCTGAGTGTATTATTTTTCATAAGATGTTTCCAACCATGTCCTGAACTCTTAAAGCAAATCAATGAAGTAAAAGCTACTCAGAGCGAAATTTGATGTCGAATGAATGAGGCCGAACGTATTGGTATACTCTGTTTATTTTGAATTGCACAAAACACGGTCCGCCAATAGCCCTCTAATTGGCCCGCTAGTATCGTAGTGTACGTCCACGACGCGTTCACGGCAGACACCACGGCACAGTGGCAGGGTGGGTGGCCGAGTGACGGCTTTGACGAATCGATCGCTCTGCACACCGGGTGCGCACCCGGGTCTGCCGAGAACGCGTCGTGGACGTACACTACGGTACTAGCGGGCCAATTAGAGGACTATTGGCGGACCGTGTTTTGTGCAATTCAAGATATACAGAGTATAACAAAGGGATCAGGGGCTCTCTACATACGGAGGGAGGAGCACGGACGAGATTCACTGCTGACGCGACGCGCGCGGCGGAGTCTTTCATCTGATTACCCTATCACTGGAGCACGCTTGCCACAAGCTCGCAAGATTTCATGAGATTTCATGCATTTATTGATTCTCACATGAATATTTCTTTCCGTTTCATATTCCAGAGCGAAACTGGCTGTCGGCGGCAACGATCCCATCACTACATCTAAAATGGTGCTCCATCTTTAATACCATATTACAATTTCCTACAAATATTAAGCGGTACAACGGCACGAGAATATACAAGAGTTATTGAAATGAGTGTTCAGGGTAACATAATGAGAGGAACAACCCAGGAACATCAAGAAAAGGGGTCAGGGGCTCTCTACACACCGAGGGAGGAGTTGTCTCGCCTTTTGCGGCTCTGGTTCCACTCGGGACCACTTCGCCTGCAATGAGCAGCGTGACGTTTCAGACTGCAAAAACAGGACAGTTCCTCCCTTTGTGTGCAGAGAGCCCCTATCCCGAAGAAAAGTCACGTGAGAAAGAATAAAAAATGAAAGCCCGTGAAATCTCGCGAGCTTGTGGCAAGCGCGATCCAGTGATAGGGTACGAGGACAAAAAGTTCCGCCGCGTGCGTCGCGTCTGCAACGAATCTCGTCCGTGCTTCTTGGGATAGGGGCTCTCTACACACAGAGGGAGGAGTTGTCCCGTTGTTGCAGTTCGAAACGTCACGCTACTCTATTCAATTGAATAATTCCCGAGTGGAGTTAGAGCCGCGAAAGGCGAGGCAACTCCTCCCTCGGTGTGTAGAGAGCCCCTGTCCCTACTCCTTCCTCCGTGTGTAGAGAAAACCTGACCCTAACAAAGCGACGCTAGCGAAATCGGCGCTGCAATTCCTTTGAGCCTTCGCGCCCAACGCAGCGTCAGGTTTAAAACACGCGTCAAGCCTCTCGATAGGCGGCGTGCCGCCGGTCCTTGCAACTCTGCACAGCCGTTAAGTAAAGATTGTCGGGCAACTGACCTGCAGTTAGCCCAACGCGAGCTTGATGCGCACAAAGTTGGGACGTGGAAACATGATGGAGCTGGAAGAGCACATCAGAACACGTATGGATAAACGGTCGCTGCTGCCTGTTTAGGTTTCCTACGGAGGTTGTGTAAGAGGAAATAAAACTGATCCCCGGTGTAGAAATCGAAACCATCCTACTGTACACTACTAATAAAAGAATGTGCCCATGGTATTCGGGAATAATGTAACAAATCTCTCTATAATGGTTACCTGTTGATCACTTTCATATCTTGCTGGTGATGTTGCATTCCGCAGAACGTATCGTACAGGGAATTGAATAAGTCCGGTAACTTTATTGGATTGTTTTTTTCTGAAAACGCTACTACTATGGTTTTAGTTCCAAATTCAACATCCTGCTTCTAGATTCGAGCAATGTATTATAGCACAGTCACACCTAAGGGGTAATTTCCGATATAATAATGCGGTTGCCGTGTATACCAACCCTGCTGAGCATGGAATTTCAACTCGCTCAAGTAAGCGCCGCAGGAAAACGAGGAAAAAGTCGACCATGACAATGAAAATGAATAGGCCACGCACACTAACGAGTTCTCGATCTCAATAGTAGTGTAGACCGCGCTATGAATTTCGATAAATATCTATGAGCTTTCATTTGATACCGACCTAGCCTTATACGTTGCGTTTTATACCCATGCGAACACCCTAAGATCGAAATATGTAAGAAAATGAATTTCTCAGCTATACGGCCATTATATTTTTCAGAATCACCGCCTAAAATAAGGGCGGAGCAAAAGTTTCCGTTTCTCAACCCTTCTCCAACCAGTTTTTACCTAAATCTACAATTTCTGACAGCTTCAAAATCATGCGAACACTTACGGAAGAATTTCTGTTAAAACAAAACATCATTAGTGACGTATGAGAGTTGGCCGGTTTTCTGCAACCCTTGGCAAATTGTGTCTGTCATCAAAACATCCGTGGTGGGGTTGCTCAGTGCTTATAACAAAATGTTACACTGTTCTTTCCTGGTTGCCGCTTTCAGCTCAACTTTTACAGAGTTTTTACGCTCATTAGCACATTCTACCTTCTGTCACCGTAACCCTTCACATGCTCTCAAAAGAAAAGAGGACGGAACTGCTAGCTAGTCGCTTCAGACAGTTCGAGTTCTGCTTCCCTGCTGCAAAGAGCTATGTGGAGTAGCTGGAAGCTGCAGAGGGAGAAGCTATCCTTCCGAGACAAACGCAAGTAATACTTTTTGGATGGAAAATACTTTATCCTTGACAGTACTGATGGCCTCTAATTTCATAGGTCTCTTATTGAAAGTGTTAGTCCGCTCCAGCAACAATAATATTGGGGGAGGAAGTGCAGTGACGCAGGTGCATTCTACAACAACTCTGGAATTATGATTGACTCTCATTTTAAATAACTCATTTGACTGCTGGGGCCGAATGCATCAACGGTCAGGGTTGGGGCAGGGGAGTCTGCGCCCTTGAAGATCTCCGTAAGCCAGAAAATCAATCGTGCCCCAGCCGCCCCAGTCAGGAGGCGGGGGCAGCTAGAGCAGCGAAAAAACACAGCTGGGGCACGATTTATTGGATGATCTACTGCCCTCGCACTGCTATCTTCAATGTTGCCGACTTCCCTGTCCAAACCCGGCGCGTTGATTCATCCAACCTCTGGGGGGCTCTAACATTGCAACAGCTATCTTACTTAGAACTCCCTAGTCGACAGAGCAGCGATTTTTGGCGAGACTGTGTAAGAGTCCAAATAAATGCAGTGTTTACCATGAAAAATGTGTTTCAGTTTAAACTGCTAGTGGGTAGTGAAGGGACACATTGTAGTGTTGTCGTCGAAAGAACTCATGAAAGCGAGCCAGGAAGAGCCCAAAAATAGCCCGAAGCTGCCACTTTGAGAGCAAGGCAGACACCAAGAGTGCAATGCCCGCCCTCCGACATTAACAAATGAAAACTGAAAATTGTGAGATGAGGGATGGTTTCAGATCAATAGCCCCGTGCCTTTAAGTTGGTCAACGTAACGTTGACTCAGATTGCGAAACTTGGACTCTCTGATGTGGCCATCTCGCAGTTTTGGCCACAGGACTCGAGGAAAAGAGGAAAACCGGTTGAACATTACGGTGATCAAGGTGATTGTCAGTAAGCGGCGAACGTCTATGAGAGTGGAGCCATGACCGGAAATGGAGGCGAGTGGTCCGACATGGGATCATAGAAACTGAGTAACCTCGTTGTGCATATGGTTTGATGGCAGTCAGAAATTACTAAGTATCGCGGAGAGCAAATACATTTACAAACTTCAATGGTGATGTCTTCGTTTTAGAAGAAAGAATAACTTTTGTATACGGTTCTGAATTAGTCTGAATCAGGGTTCGGCGTGAAGTGTGATGTATCACAGAGGGAGAGTCGGAGCCGTCGACATCTGGTGGGATAGGGGTCGGACATTCGGTCAACCAAGAACCAAGGTGGACTCTATCAGGGCGGGGAGAGGGGGTTGAGAGCCATACCATTAGTGTAAAAAATGACGGCAAGCAGAGATGGCAAAATGAGATCACAATAAGAGGTCATAATAAAGCTGGAGAACATACTGAGAGAGCAAAATGAGACAGGAGATCAAAAAAGAAACTGAATAGTGAGATACAACTGCGAAAAACAAATGAGGCAAGAAATGAATAGGAGATGTAAAAATAAGGCAGGAACACACAAGAAGAGCTTACAATTCACTGTTCATGAAGCATGCAAGACAGTAGACGACAGTGGCATCGCAATCGTTAATGACTCTAACATGGAGAAGGAGTCGTGGCCAGGTAAAGTGTGTCACCAAAGCGCTCCTGGATATGTCAGCAGAGGTGGTTTTGAGAACTTGCTGTCATCGAGACCATTACAAGCGGACTATCCTGTCGAAGAAATGACACAGATGTTCTGAAATTTCGTAATCTGAGATGTCGTTTCAAGCAATTTAGGATTCAAAGGTTCGATTCCGCTAAAGGTAGAAAATTTCGCAATTCTGAGAAATAATGGATAGTCGACTGTTTGAGAAGAGCATTGTTCACTTTTATATTTCTCGCAATTTACTCAACGAAATTGACTCGTGTCCAAGATGCGATATCACCTAGAGCATAGAATTTTTATGCCCTAAGGGCACATAGGTTCGGTTGAAGGTGCGGAACCCACAATTTGAATACGAATGTCCGCATGTGGAAACGCACCCAAAATTTCCCACTTATAATAATTGGATATCCGGATGTGCAAACGCCCCCAAATTTTCATGGACGCAGCGTTAAGCCGAACAGCGCTACATAGGGTGGGGTGCATGAAAGAATCGATAGCTGTAAAATATTTACAAGTATTTAAAGAAATTTGAATTAGGGAGTTTCGCGTTGCTACAACGTGCGGAAAACCTAATCACGGACCCGAGTAATCAATTTCATTCTTTCCACCGGTCTTTGAAGACCCATTTTTAGGTGTGATATAAAGGAATAAAATTGATTTCTTAAAGGCAGTGTTCACGATGATCATCCTTGTTGACTTTCCACAGTAAAATGATAGGGGAGAAGGATCCTAGGCTCCCAGTGCCAAAGGAACGGTAGAAGACGAGCCAGGAATGGCAAAATAACAGCCAGGAATGGCAAAAATGCAAACAAGCGTTTCGGTGCCCCAGACACGCCCCGGGCCCCAGATCCGCCCCTCGAAAGGAACAAATGAAGACTCAGATTACAGGAATGATCAAGTGAAGGAAGTGCTGATAAGTGAGCTGATCGCTTCATTGCACTGATTGGTATCATCCTTCTAGCGGTCATTTCCTCCACGCTCAAAAATCAACGTAAACAAGAGAGGGCCTATTTTTGCTCAAAAACGCGTCTTTCGTGTCCTTTTTAAGCGTGGCTTGCTATATAGGGCACCAGACCTTCTGTAAACCGTGAAGATATCGGAAGTGAAATTCATCGTGAACACTGCCTTTAAATCGGTGACTAGGTTTTCCGCACGTTGTACAGTTCACCTCCGCACTGCCATTCAGTCCGCAAAGTGCACACTGATTGCGAAATCGTGCTGCGGCGCGGTTGCGATCATCCTCAGACAAGGATGTGGGATCACCCGGGCGCTTTTCGCCTTTGGTGGCCGGGTGATCCCACCGCCGGGGTGATCCCTCCTCCCTGTCTGAGGATACTCGCAACCGCGCCGCAGCACGATTTCGCAATCGGCGCGCACTTTGCGGACTGAACGGCAGTGCGGAAGTGAACTGTAGCAATGCGAAACTCCCTAATTCAAATTTTGTTAAATACTTGTAATTACTTCACAGCTATCGATTTTTTCATGGACCCCTCCCTATGTATCGCTGTTCGGCTTGAAGCTGCTTTCATGAAATTTTGGCTGCATTTTCACATCCGGACAGCCAATCACGCAATGTGGTTTTCACGACCGAAACCGCACCTATGTGCCCTTACGGCATGAAAACAGGCTCCACCCACCATATGTAGCTCTGTTCGGTTTAGAGCTTCGTCCATGAAATTTTGATTGCGCTTTCACATCCGAATGAACAATCACTTAAAGGCAGCAGACACGCTCAAAAATGATATCAATTTTATGGATTAAACTGAAGGTCTGAAGCTATTAGTATTCAGAAATAACGAAAAAGACGAAAACAAATCGACGGAAATCAAGATATAACGTTACGTTCTATATTGGCCCAAAAGTGGACGAGTTGTACGGCACTGGCCGAAATAGCGGAGCTAGCCACAAACTCGTTGGGATAACGACGCTGATGTACTCGTACGGCCCTTTCTGGAACGTTTACGCCGTTAGAACCCTGAAAAGTAATCTAGAGTGTCCGCAATCGAGCACTGAATACCTGTATGGAGGGGCGGAGCCCGTATCGATGGGCGGAGCAAGGATGATTTCGTGACTGACTACGGCTCAAATACGGTCATTTGGACTCGTTTTTAACGCTTGCAACTTCGTGAGGGCTCTTCTAGGGCCTGCACGACCCCACTAATGTAGTAATCTCAACAACTTTTTCGAGCGTGTCTGCTGCCTTTAATGTGGCTTTGCCCGAGACCGCACCTATTTGCCCTCAGGGCATCACAAGAGGCTCCACCCACCTTATTAGCGCTCTTGGGCTTGAAGCTGCGTTCGTGAAATTGTGGGTGTGATTTATATCTGAACAGCCAATAGATTAATGTGGTTTTTGTGCCCGTACCGCACCTATGTGCCCTCAGGACACAAATGAATGTTCAGCCACTGAACAAACATTTCGTGTCATGGTCGCAGGGGAGCTTTTTCTGTCTGCTATCGTGGAAAACATTTATTTATTTCATTATTAGGGTTACTTGAAACCCCCGTCGGCGCCATCACTTTGGTTGGGGGGGCTGAGCAAATCGCTTGACCTTAGTGGGGGGTCGGACCAATTTTGGGTTGTATCACACCTCGCGCAGTAGCCTGGTCTGAATTTATGGAAAGAATTTTGAAATTAGTTAAAGCTGGATGAGGAGAGTGAACTTGCACATCACCTCTATTTTGGAAGTAGAAGCTAAGAAAAAAATGGCGAAATGTTTGAAGAACTTGTTTTGTTAGAAACGCCAATTTTGGGAGTGTTTGTATGGTTATGAAATGTATTGTGGTCTGCCCCTCTTGCTGGGGTGTGTATGTTCGCGAAAGACGTGAAAAAAGAGGTCCGAGACAACTCGTCTAGGAAATTCTCGCCATTCGACTAAACAGTGACTGACGGGTCAAATCCCCATTCGTCATGCTTGCTGAGTGATCCTGTGAGCACCATTGTGGTCAGCGCTAAATTATCCCTTAAGGTCTGTGTCTCTAGGCGACAGCATTACGGTTTTGTTCTCTAATTTGGCTCGATGGAGAGGCAGTTTGGGACAAACGAATAATGATTACGGTAGCAATGCAATACACCATATTCAACAGAGGGGTTGCACTCTTGCCGCGACGCGCGACAGTACATTTGAACCATACTAATTTTCTGTCGATATCTATTCCAAACACGATGCCGCGTCGCTCGTCGCGGAACATACTAGCTTTCTCGGAGCCAAATTCCGGTCCACATATGCGTACTTCGGGTGTTCATCATGCGTCACGTGATAATGGTGCTGGAAGAAAGGTGAATCGTGCCGGGACCAAGTGGTTCCCGCACAGTTATTCCCTGTCGCATGAGTCGTGGTCCGCAAATGAGAACCGCAATTTGGCCCTGAAAATGGCAGTATGCACTAGGCTTTACAGCAATGAACGAACTGGAAGTTTAATGTTTGCATAATGAGGGTCGCGGCAGCAAGCGCCTTCCCTCGTTAGGGGGCAACTTCAGCCGGCCTAAAGTCGTTGGAAGACTTTGAGTGATGTTCAAGTGCATCAGCAGACCGAAACCAGTGTTCGTTCAGCCTGGGAGCATAAGCATCACTCGTATTGTGGCTTACGGACAGAGTACCTCGGACGATGACTCAAGCACCACTCTCTGGATTTCCTTTGCGTTTCATAAAGCAGCTGCATGCAGCAGGGAAACGAGAAATCTACGAAACGTCAGAATCTTAGAATCCGAATACTCACGAGAGGAAGCTGCTCAGGGTCTCACGATTATCCTTTGATGTTGGTGTTAACCGCTCATCCAAATCAATAAATGCGACCCAGCGAGAGTGTCTTCGTGCCCTAGTGATGCAATCCTTAAAAATTTCATAATCTTTGTCAAAGAGTGTGAAATCTTCACACTTCCAACCCGGGTAATTTAGAATTTCCCAGCCTCATTTTTTTAATACCCAATCAACCAGATAGTACGACTCGATATCCAAGCACATATTGGTCGGATGAAATATAGTCTTTTGACAGATTTTTCGATATGTGATCGTGAGGCAACCAGTCCACAAAAGGCGAGGGAAATTTTGGAGAAGCGAAGCGCCGTGACCGGTGGACTATTATCACCTATTCCGTCTAAAAATTACTGCTGTCGAATGTGCGCGCGTGCGCGTGTATGGTGCCTCTCCTTCTCCCACACGTTCTCGCTGTCTCTCCCATCGCTCCGCACAAGCACGCGGCAGAACAAACTAAATTTGTCCATAAGAACAGAGGATAAAATTGTTGCGCTGCTTAATCTCTACGTCTCTGATGGTTGTCTCTTCTTTTGGCGACCACCATTTTTGTGAGGAGAGTACAAGACGAAGGGTCCTCGCGGAACAGAACTGTCGATAACGAGATTCTGACAATGATATATTGACAGATCAGCTCCTCTTTTCACCTAGATCGAAATCTTTGGAAGGAAGGCTATACAGCGCGTTTTAGAAGTATAGACGCACTCACTGAAACTTATGTCGTTGTTCGGTCTTGGTGAAATTTGCCGAAGGTATGATCACAGCTGTACTTGCGATGCTAGAAAATCCTATAGTTCAATACTTCAGTAGTAGAAATCGAAAAATTTGTTTTTTCTGGCATCAGAGTTAAAAATAGGATGTTTGAAAGATATAGACGCTTTTCCAGAAATCAAAGGAAACACTGTCTTTCCAATTCTCGCTCAATTGTTAATTGATTGATAATAGGTGATCACGCCTCATATGTCGAATGCCTCAAAGTCTACGCCCCCCCTAACTCTAGCGAGTCCAATCACATGCGATTATTTGGGTATGTATGACCAACCGGAGGAACCTCGAGCAACTGTGCTGCCTGTCGAGGACTGCCCACAGGTGCCACCTTAGGAAGTAAAGCCCGAAGAGCAAGGTAAAACTTGGAAGGCCGAGGGAGTCGGATGCTCCGGAAGTTTGTGGTATTGTTTAATTTGTTTCCATTCGAGGCGAACGACCAGCAAAGTTTGAGCTGATTGTTCAAGTTCTGATACATAGACCACGGTTCAAACTGGTGTACGTGAAACAGCTCGAATGCTTGACGCTCATGAACGATCATGGTGACGGGTTTATTTCGGACGGCACCACTTCCTGAGGGCATGCAGCAAAGATTTCAATGAAAGTTGAAGGGTCAAATAAACTTCCGCAATAAGGTAAGAACTATAGCGCGAAAAAAGAATCTGAACATTCCATTTCGACTAAAAACGCCTGGCCAGTAGGGTGTGAGGTATTCAGAGATTCGTGGGGAAGTTTGCGAAAACGACAGTAGAACTTCCCTCCAAACAACTGGCAAACTTCCCCCGAATTGAGGGGGGTTGGAGGGGACCTCCGGACAGCAGGTCTTCCCTTGTTGTCCCGATCGCCAGTCTTCCCCAAGCTGTCGCAACCCAACACCCATTCGTCACTAATTTTTTAAAGGTCAGCTTGCCGGAACTCGCTGGTTCCAACAGTTTCCTGCTCTTCGAAAGCAGGGACAGAGCCGAAAATGTTTAACGAGAGTTAACGAGAGGTTACAGAAAAGCTTGTTATCTCCTTGGAAATCCGGACAGAGATACCTTACACAGTCCTTGAGAGGCAAATCTGCTCCCTCAACTTGCGAAGTGCGAGATCACCTCGAGAATAGCTAGTCTGCATCACAGTATACGCTACGGCTTTGTTTTCTTGTTCATTATGCTCGGGGGGGGGCCATGGGAACAACCGTGAAGCGAACTTCCCTTGTTCTCCCCCCGAGTCGACTGTTCGAACGCCTCATCGTTGTGTATAATTTGAGGAAAGAAGAGCGAGACGTTCCCCTCCGGGGGGATGTCTCGCTCCTCTCCCCTCTACCGAGTGATAACGACCAAATAAGGCCTATTGTTCTCGGGAACTTCCCCGCAAATATCTGAGTAGGTCGGACACGACAACGACCAGTGTTTTCCTTCTGTCTATTGGCTCTCTGATGCGGAAAGCAAGAAATCAGCTCAAATTTTGTTGGTTTGTTTTGAAAACGAACTGGCCAATACCACGAACTTTCCAGACAAACGGCTTTTCGAGATTCCTTACTTTACTTGACTTTCTAAAAGATTTTCTAAAAGATCAGACGAGAATTGTCTACTGTCGACTGTAAGTAGAAAGCGGTACGGTTGCTCAAAGTTTCTCGACTTGGTCATACCTACTCAACTTACCGCGTTTAATTGGCTTCGTTTGGGCTAGAAGGGGCATAGATCTTGAAGTATTTGATGTGTGAGTTATGAACACCTACCTCTTATCAACCCACACTTTAACGAGAAAACTTTTTTTGAGAAAGATAGTGTTTCTCTCCTATTTCTAGAAATTGCGTCTATAGATTTGGAACGGTTTAGTTTGCAAATTGATGCCAAAAGTTTCTCATTTTTTCACTTCTCCCACTGAAGTGTTGCACACTAGGGTTTTCTGACATGGCCATTTCAGTAGTAATCTGCCCTTTTGCGAAAAATCCTTACCACACTGAATAACGAAGTATCAAGGGGAGCGTCTATACATTTGAAAAGCGCTGTATACCCTATTTCTTGATACTGAAAAGAGTGGGGCGATTTTGCTTTCTTTTCATAGGAAATCTTGCACACCTCAAGTCCACAACCTACTCCGCTCATGTAGCCTTCCTTTCATAGCGAACGTTTCTACACGATTTTGATTGCAGTATTCTGCTAGGAGTGGGAACAAAACAAAAAACATTTTTCACCTGAATTTGGATCATTTGCCAAGTGTAGCCGTGTATCACTGAATTCATAGAGCGAGTGAGTAGCGGTATAACTTCTATATCTCCGCTTCGGACATAATCATCCAGTAATGCTCGGCTGTATTCATCCACATCTTTAACGTACACGTAAAAGTGAGTTGCTCCTCAAGAAAATACATTTGTTCATGTGAGCACAGCAAGCGAAAACCAGTTCTTTTGAACTGCAGTGTTCAAGCTTCCCACCCGTCTAGTAGCTAGTTTGCCCAACGCTGGGCAGGGGTCGTTTGGTCGTCTCCATAGGCAGGATCGCAATGCCAATTTCGGTTACTGTACATTGTGTTGGCGTAAACTCGGTGTAGCGATTTCTCAGAAAAATGAAAACAAGTTACTTGTATCATATTATAAGCGTTACTTGCATGAATTTCTCATGAACATTTATAATACACGCAAGTTAAACGTATATTACATGTAAGTTACATTTATATTACACGTAACTTACAGTTATATATTCACCTTGGGTGACTATCACGCGACGCAGAGAACGCGTCCGCACGCGTCCCAGACCACACGCCAAGCGAAAAACGCTGTGCGAGGCATTCCCTTTTCGTTTGGGATCAGTGCCTCAAACTTGGGTAGTTGAACTACCAGCAACGCCAGTCCTGAGCCTGACGCGAGTGTGCGTCGTATACCCCCTTCAGACTTCTTTTTGGCCGATTTAAAGGCAGTGTTCACGATAAAAGTCGTTTCTCTGTTTTTCCGCATGTCTTGAAAACGATCCCATGCTGATTCAAATGACGTCCCTGGAATCATGCAAGACCCCTTCGGAAACGGAGTTATGACCCCTCGAAATTCAGCAAGGGAAGCACTGTGCACGAGTTGTCCGGGGCTTGTAACTCCCGTTTTTTGCAGCCGATGTGTGCGAGTTGACCTGAGTGAAGAGAGAAGTTGGGAATGAAGGGAAGAACGGGGTTCCTGATCGGAAACCATCGCTCATTTAACCACGAGTGCAGGGGAACTGTTATAGGACGTGAGCGGAGGGGCCCAATGTGTTGGCTGGCCTACGAGATTTTCACCCACTTACCGGCCGTTTTTCGTCGCACTTCCGTTCTGAGTCTTCTTAGAGGACCCAAAGCTTACGTTTTAGCCAGAAAACCTACAGCTTTTTTCTTCGTGAACACTGCCCTTAAGTTACTTGAGACTTTCCTTGTACCATTGAGATTACATGTAATATATCGGAGGCGCACTCCCGTTGATATGTTGCATGTAACCTAAATGACCTGAGATAAGTCGCAAGTAACTCACACCGGCTCAGATATGTAGCAAGTAAGATTTTCGACTTTTTATGTTAAAAGTAACTTGTTCTCTTTTTCCTCAGTTAAAGCGTGTGTGCACCGAGTTTGCGTCAAAAGAAACTACACTAACCAAGACCTGTGCCGACTTTACTTGAAACATCTTTATAGACCCGGCGCGCAGTTGGCATTTCGAACGCGGCCAGAAAAAAATTGGGAAAGCTGGAGCAGTCCAATTAGATATTCTATTTCCAGCTACTTTAGGAATGAAAGGCTCAGAAATTATGTTTGTTCGCGCTAACCTGTAACTTGTGATGTTCGATGAATTCGGCTAAAAGCAGCCATTTCGCCTCTTCATCGCCGAACAGAGGAGCTAAGCACACAGAAAAGTGGTGTGATGGCTCTGAAATAGGAATGCACCACAGTCTGCTTTTGCGAGAAATGAAGCAAATAATTACTGGGAACCAAACATCGCAACCAACCACTTTGCGTGCGATCAATGATGGGTACTGGAATATCATAGTCCCCACTGGGCGTATTGGACAACGACATAAACATAGTTCTTTCACGTAGTTGGCAGTGCACCGCGTATTCAGGAAATACCACAGTTTCGAAAGCTTTGCCAGCTTCATTTCTGGCGCTGTCGAAATAAAGCGACAATATATTCTATCGCTGAAAGAAAAAACATGGTTATAATTTAAAGGCAGTGTTCACGGTGAAAAAGTTTCCGAAATTTCACTAGTTGGGTAGTGGAGGGACACTCTGTAACGTTAACGTCGAAAGAACTTGTGAAAACGAGCCAAGAAGAGCCCCAAAAGAGCCCAGAGTTGAGCGCATTGAAAACCCCAAAGCGCATCCCACCGACGTGAACAAATGAATGCTCGAGATCGTGAGATGAGCGATTATTTTCAATCATTAGCCCCGTTCTTCCCTTCATTCTCAGCTTCTCTCTTTACTCAGGTCAGCTCGCATAGATCGGCTGCAAAGACGGAAGATACAAGCCTCGGACAACTCGTCCACCATGTTTCCATAGCTCACTCTTTGAGAGGACCATGCCTGCGTTCACGAAGGTCTTGTATGATTTCAGGTCAGACACCACTGGAATCAGCATGGGGCCGTTTTCGAGATAGGCGGAAAAACAGAAAAACGATTTTCATCGTGAACACTGCCTTTAAGGATCGACAGCGACGTTTGTCTCTTTCGACAACATCCGTACCAGCTTCATTCAAGAAATCTTTGCCGGTATGGGCATTTTGTCGGCATTTTCATGTGTAAAGAAATCCGTTGTCGATTTCCACAAAACTTGTAAGTACTCCGAAACAGTGGTTCCGCCGTATGTCCAAAAGCGACATTCACCGCGGCGGCAAGTGTATGAAAGGGGGCATAACTGTGGCATACAAAAATCTGGCCAGTTCCTGCTTTAAATCTCCAACCAAAACAGCGAGTTCGACATCAAAATGGGGACACAGAAACGAAAAAAAATTCATCTTGTTCGAGAATGAATGGTTGATGAAGATCAATTTCTATGGAGGAGAGGAAGGGCGGCTTGCCACAACACGCGCCTTTAATCGTCAATGCAGAAACGTTGACTGAGTATCTGTTCTCAAACGTGGCACCCCCCACCCCCCCCCCCCCGATTTGTCTGCAGCGATCCGCGGATTTTGTCAGCAGCTTTTGGAAGAATAGCTGGAGAGTTCTTTCCTCTTGGAGCTTTTCTTGAGGTCTTCGGCCTAGTCGAGCACTCTTTTTTGTCATTTTTATCTGTATTGTTCACTATTCTTGAATTTTAGGTGCTATCGCAAAGGGGGGGAGCGCACTGTAGTATCGTCCCATTGTAGTACCGTACCGCGCCCATTTTTTCGAGCCGACCCTCCAGATTTCGGCAGGGGAGGGAAAACCCCGGGTAGGTACCCAAGTTTAGTGCGGCACGGTAGAATGGGCGTGACCAAGTGCATTGCGCATTAGTGGCTTCCGCTAAGAGAACACCGAATTTCAAGGCATTACCGCTTAGAGGGGTTTAATTTTGTTTTCTTTTTCCTGTTTCTGCATCACCTGAATAGTTGTAGAATTCTCAAAGGCAGTGATCGCAATAAAATGCGCTTGCCTTCTTTCCCTCTCTAGATCCTTTTCTGGATTCAGAGAAGTTGGACCTATGAGGAGAATTTGCTAAATGCCCCCGTTTTGGGCCAAATTTTAAGTCTAAACTTCTAGGTCTTTTGATGGTGGACGAGCCCACTCCACATCATCGGCATCAGGGGTGTGCGTAATTACGACTAACGACTAACGCATTTAACGACTAACGAGCTTTTTGGGTGTTACGACTAACGACTAACGAAAATATAAATATTTTCGTAAGCAATCCCAAAATTCGTTAGAAAGCCATTAGTCATTGAAATCGAGCTCCAACCCGAGCCTTACACCAGGACTAACACATATTGCCCTGTTGGTTGTTCCAGGTGAATGGTACAATATAACCATTACCCTCAGTTTTTATTATTTCTGCTGACACTGCTTCGTCAGCAGAACCCCCCCCCCCATTAAAATCCCAACCGAACGTTACGCAAGGTTAGGCGCAGCGTTTATGCGACTTCGCGTCGGTCCCGCTACTTTATGGTAGGCTCACTGAACCGGTTCCATCACTGACCGGCTCCAGCGGAGATTTTCGCAGGGGGCACTGTCAGAGGTGATAATATGGAGCGGCGCTCGCAGGCCACAACTGCCCAACGACGGGAACTGTATCCGATGATTGGATTGTAAATGGTGCCGCCCTTCGATTTTCAGTCATGAACTCAAGATATGGGGTTTCCATAAAGTGGTGCTGAGGCATCCCAGGGAACAAATGTTAACTTGGGTAAAAGCTGATTTCCTCCGATCCTTTCCCCATGTATGCGGAACAATCTCTAAAACCACGCAAGCGCTCGGGATCGCGACGCTGAGCAAAGAACAAATAGTGCGAAGTCGGTGCAATTCTCCGTGTCGTCACCACCAGGTAAATCTTAAATAACATCATATAACACAGAATGGCGAGATTTTGCGCTGGAAAAAAGCCAAAAAAGTTCAAGACTTCCTCGGTTTCCCATATTGTTTCTTTTCGATAAACACACACTCTCGAGGACTCTCGAAGCATTAGGCTTTCGTGCATATTTTTAAATTATGTATACGTAGGTTTGCAGCTTGAATTAGGTTCCCTAACGAAGGAGATGATTTGTGTCTTTAATGGCCACTGAGATGTTTTGGAAAAACATACATCTCTTCATGCCTTCCTCTTTTCTATTCATAGTGGGTTTTTTTGCCTCAAATGTGCTTGTTTTCAAAGCTCAGATTTTTAACTTTGACTAACAATGGAGGTTTTGGCCCGGTTGAACACGACTAACGACCAACGAATTTTACATAAAATTCTGTTACGCACATCCCAATGATCGGCATCGACGATCCTACAGTATCAAGAACATCAGCTGCTCTGCCAGCCTGTAGCTAGATGCCTCACACGGGAAACCGGGAGATGCCCAGGGTTCAGAGGCATCTAGTCTGATTTTGACCCGATATTTTACGTGAATTGCGGAAAGTTTGGCCTTAGTTGGTTGAATTCTAGCTACAGCGTCCGCATGTTCTACGTAAATTCTCGCTACGGCACCGGCGTATTCTACGCAAATTCTCGTTACAGCACTGGGTCGATCGACCCAATCATGTCCTGATCCGTGCTAGAAAGGCGATCCCAGCTGCGATCGACACCATCGCCGTTTCTTCCCCACGGCTTGCCGCATCTCAATTGTAAAATTATCCTCACCATGGTCTCCCAGAGAGCGTCGCGGGGTCACCCTCCACGGCCAGCCAAAGAGTGTCGAGTATTCATTTAGTGAGATGACTGGGCCAACACTGTACGAACGGCGTCTTGCGTTCCGCGTAGCCAGCGCGGGTGCATTTCAACACAGGCTGTCGCTAAATCCGTAGATTCTCGCTACAAATTTATAGCGAGAATATACGGGTTAAGCGAATTAGATCAATGTTTCGAATTTAGCCCTCGTTTTTACGTAGAATATGCGTAGAATTTGCACCCTTGTACCGTCGACACTAGAATATGCGGGTTTTAGTTACCATAGCTAGAACCCGTAAATTCTCGCTACATGGAATGAGGCGGCGTTACAGGCCGCGCCCTCGGAGGCATCTAGCTACGCGTTGGCAGAGTAGCTTGAAATCGGAATTTAATCAATGAACAGTCCCCTTCAGGCAGGCCTGGTCAAATATTTCTGTCTTCTTCAAGTCGAAACTTTGAATAAAGTACTTGTTGTCATTGCTCAACTGCTTTTGTTATTTGAATTTGCATTTAGTTTTACAATGTCGATGACTTTTGACTATAGACACTTAAGACCCCGACCATTTTCCGGGGTGGAGCTGTGCACGAATTGAAAACTTGGGATCTTAACAACTCTATTTTCAGCTCGTTTCTTGCCGTATTTACCTTACTCGGTCTCTAAGCCGTTTGCGAACCAATCTCATTTTTATTGTTTTTTTCAACAAACTTTCTCTCATCGCGACCACTGCCTCTAACAAGAGAAACTATCACTAGTCATTCCAAATGAAATGCGCACCTTCCTAGAACCACTTTTTTGAACGTAGACTCTGGATACGCACTCTTGCAGCTGCCACTTGAATCACTCTGAAAAAGTTATAGGCGTCTTCTCCTGATTTTCAAACCTACATATTGCATCTTTCACAGCGAGCAGCACTTTTTCGAAAATCTGTATATGGGATTCATAATCGTGTTCAGCGCCCAAGACACTCTTGGCAAAGCTCGTGTAAGGCATATATGTTTATTTTTGTACGGAATACTAGTAGTGTTTTCCACTTGTACCGATTTCTGATTGACCGCTTACTTATAGCGATTATGGGGGTTCTGAAAGTGCGTAAGAAAAATGTTACAGATTTGACTTGAAATTCTCCGATTGGGGGGCTATTTGTTGTGCTGAACCCCGAATTCGGCCTTCATTGGTCGACTTTCCAAAGTTCTCGACTGAATTCGTTGTAAGCCTTGCAGTTTTTGAAATTATTAGAGTAAGCTCTGCCCCTTAATGGCATGGTACCTACCGTAAGCTACAGTAAACTTCAAAATTTCGACAAGCGGTCCCACGATTCTTGCTCACCACCTTAGTTTGCTCCCTACATGCAAGTTTTCAGCGAGAAACAGTCTTTTTCGAAGCACTAGAATTTTTTAATGGTAATTCTCTTATATTACCACAGATCCTTTGAAAAACGCCTTTCCGCACTTTTCTCGGAGGAATGTCAGGAAGCTGCAAAGATCTCCTCCGAACTCTGCTCCCGAAAATGTTCACAGTAAGTATATTTCATTCAAAATGGTCAGGTTAGCGAACAAAGGAGATCCTTCGCGGGTTTCGCTTCACATCTGACTTTAGAAGAATTAAGCCCCTGACAGGATTTAGCTCTTTTAAAGGGATTATTCAGCAAACAGTGTAACCCACCCGTATTTCCCTAATGAGGCGATGGTGACATCGATTTGCTCTGGAAATTCGTAAGCTGCTAGAAGTGAAATGCTGCTCCGGTTTTCTTTCTGAAATATACTGAGGCGCTTGCTTAGTTCTTATAAAAAATAATAAAAGATAAAATCATTAGGTATGCATGATTAGCTGAGACGATAAGCGCACAGTACAAGGCCTGAAGACTTTTATGCAGTGATCTTCTTTTTGGTGTTACAACGATGTGAGAAAGGATTCATGACATTAGGAAATTATCTGCCATCAGTTGCATCTGCGAGATCTAACGTACCCTTTCTCACCTGAACCGTTTGCTTGCTGCAGGGTAAAAGTTGAAGACGCCTTTACTCGAACCGAGCTAACTGACCTTCCAGTTGGAGCGCACTATATAACAAGGTTTACTTCACTGCTTGCAAACCTTGTGAAAAACAATCATGTTTGAAGGCAGCTTGCTTAGAATGATTATGCTTTGAGGCAAAGACATACCCTCTTTCCTGTTCCTTGAAGCATCACTGTCTTATAGAAATCTAGTAGAGGTATAGCGTTCCCAGGCTCAGGAGCTGACGTAGTCAGATTCGCGGGCAAACGGCGAGTTCATTCTAGAGGTCGGATCTGTAGCGGAAGAAAATATTTAAGGAACGGTTGGAAACTTCTTTGTAAAATCCTCCAATCAGTGGGTGGGTAACAGAAAACATGTGATTTAAAGGCAGTGGTCACGATGAAAAACATTATCGAAAAAACTACAAAAATCAACTTAGATCAAAAACAGCTGAAAAACTATGAAGGTAGCGCGGTGAAAAACGGTCAACAAATAGAGTTTCTAGGGCCCAAAGAAGCTAGTTCGTGCACACGTGCACAGCGATGACGAAACAGATCGCAGTCTCATGCCGAGCAGTCAAAATCCATCGTCATTCAGAGGACGAAATAAATGCAAATTTAACGAATAAAAACGGTTGAATAATGAAAGCATCACCTCAGTCAATGTTTTTGACTAGATACACACATAAATTCGAAGGTTCATTGATTGACATTCAATTTCAAGCTAGCTGATGTTCTTGATATAAGAGGTCATCGATGCCGATGATGATGTGAGAGGCTCGTCCACCATCAAAAGACAAGAAAGTTCAGGTTTCAAATTCGGCCCAAAACAGTGATTTTTTCGCGATTTTTTCTTATAGGTCCCACTACTCGAGACCCAGGAAAGGATTTGGAAAGAAAAAGACGACAAGCATATTTCATCGCGACCACTGCCTTTAACTCCTCACTTCACCACACTTATACCGGGGATAAAAAAATGGTCACGGTTTCAAATTTTCGGGGCTTTTGCTTTTAGATCTCTTTTCAAAAAAAAAAGAAAAAGCCCTAGAGCTTCAAGAATATATGATCGGAAACCTTTTGGAAGGTTTACAAGACTCAGTACCGACCCATTACTTGCCCCAATCGCAGTCGGGACTCTAGCGCACTCAACCATTTTCGCCCACACACATGGTGACAATCCGAAAGTTTCCGCTCCCACAATTTCCATTGTTTACAATTCTTTATTCTTCCAGTATGCCTTTGTTACGCGGCCCATATATGGTCTGTGCTACACTTTGTCGCTCACGTGAGCGACATGCGCGCCAATTATTCTAAATCGCGACGGGACCAGCTTAAGAGCAACGGCATTGGCGTAGGAATACCCTCTATAAAACGTTGTAATTCACCTTATTCGAGGCACAAGCGGCGCGCACGACGCCTCGGTCCCCGTCTGCCCTACGCTCTCTCACTTTCTCTAACCTCCTCTCCGAAGCAGCACGCGTAGGAACAAAGTGCATTTCGCCGTTCTATAGCCTATAGTTGACGCGCGTCCCTCACAGCGACTTTTTGCTGAGGGCTGATATGCTGCGAGAATCTTTCGCTGTCCCTGTCTCTTGTTGACATTCTGAGCAATGCGCCAGCGACAGGTTTAGACCAGTGGTATACTTTTGCGACACGCTGCACAGCCTTTAAATATACTGTGGTCTTTGGGCCAAATTCCAGTCCGCGATTGCGGACTATGATTACTGCATCGTGTGACACGTGGTAATCGTGCTGGAACCAGTTGGTCCCGACAAGATCCACCCTTCTCCCAGCATGATTCCCAAGTGTGGCATGATGCAGCAGCCGCAGTTCGCAATCGCAGACCGGAATTTGGCCCAGAGAACGACAGGGCTCTGCACAGCGACAGTAGCAACGACAGGCATCGGCACATTTGCAGTATGGTCAATGGTAAACACTGTCTCTGTCATGAGCGACAGTCATGGCATTGCGCACAAATCGTGGCGGGACTAGAATCGGAACAACGACACTGGCCGGCGCAGGAACAGCTGTCGCATGTCCGTCGCAGCGACGTGTTGCGGAGGGCCAACACACTGCAAATTAGCCGATGCATGTCATTACCACTGGCGCTGTCGCTGTGCAGAGCGACGCGACCGAGTGTCGTCATTGTATACCATTGGCCTATGTCAGCCCTCCACGCCACGTCGCTGCGACGGACACGCGACAAGTGTTCCTACGGCGGCCAGTGTCATTGCTCCGATGCCGGCCCAGCCACGACTTGTGCTACATGTCATGACGGCGGCTAATGAAAGCGGCATTGTATACAATTGTCCTTGGAGAACTGGGGCTCTGCGACAGGCGGTTGCTGTCGCCCCGTTCAACATTAACGACCCAATTCCACTCAGGTATACCATGGAGTTGAATGGTGCAGCAGCGCGGCCAACATGAGACAGACGTGGCAGCGGGGTTGAGACGCGCTGTTGCGAGGCGTCGCAGCAATGCGTAAGAAAGAGCGACTGATCAATCACGCAATATCACTCTTTTGTGGGAATTGATTGCCAAGACAATTCGACCAACTGTAATAAGTGTACACAGTATTGCTGTGCTTCGCTGTCGCGCACGCTTCTGGCTATGACTTCTCACAGATTTCTCATGAACTGAAAACAGAAAAACCTTGAGAAGCTCTGATCGTGGCTCTATATCGCCTTAGTCTAGCCCCAGTGCAGCGTGAAGGTGCTCCTCGACTTGATTGTATTAAAGGCACTGTTCGCGATAAACTTCATCCTCGAATTTTTCATGACAAACGCTTCTCGTGGCTCTCAGAAGCAGAACAGCGTCGAAAAACGGGACGAAAAGCTACCCAAAAGCCGCAAAACGGCTTAGAAAAGTGGGCAAACCCCGCCGCTGTGGGCAAGTCCCGCCTCTTTCCGCCTCTCGACGTGAACAAAGGAACACTCGAAATCGTGGGTTGAGCGATCGTTTTCAATCAAAAGCCCCGTTCTTCCTTACATTCTAAACTTCTATCTTTACTCAGGTCAGCTCGCATACATTGGCTGCAAAAGACGGAAGTTACAAGACAACTCGTCCACCATTTTCCCTAGCTCAATTTTTGAGGAACCATAACTCCATTCCCAGAAGGTCTTGTACGATTCCAAAAGCATCATTGGAATTGGAATGGGCCGGTTTCAAGATAGGCAAAAGAACACAAAAGCGATTTTTATCGCGAACAGTGCCTTCCAGAAAATTAGTTTCTGAAGCTTCCGGGAACAAAGATATAGCAGCGGACATACTAAGTGTACATATGCAAAACGAGTTTCTGCCCAAAATAGGGAGCAGAAGGCATGAGTGTGATTCGTGCAGAATGTAGCTTCGCTCCATACAGTATACGGCTTAAAAATGCTGCACAATGCTAAGTCTCCCACTAAGGCTACGGCGCGAGGTGTGGTACAACCCATCTATGGTCCGACCCCCCCCCCCCTCAAGCGATTCGCCAGCCCCCCCACCCCCTGGGGAAAAGTGATGGCGACGAGACGCCCGGGGGGGGGAGGTGGAGGTCTCATTTCGTAATTTTTTATTTTATAGTGAACGAATTTTAAATTCAAGACTTCATCAAGACCTAATAACGCAATTAATAAATGTTTTCCACGAAAGCAGACAAAAGCAACTCTCCTACGACAATGGCACCAAAAGTTTGTTCAATGGCTGAACATTCGTTAATGCCCTGAGGGCACATAGGTGGGGTATTGGGCATGAAAACCACATTTAGTAGTTGGCTGTTCAGATGTGAAAACGCACCCGAAATTTCAAGGATGCAGCCTCATTCCGAAAGGCGCTACATGAGGTGAGCGGAGCCTGTTTTCATGCCCTGAGGCTACATAGCTGCAGTTTCAGGCATAAAAACTACATCTAGTAATTGAACATTCGGAATTGAAAACGCACCCAAAGTTTCATGAGCACGGCTTTAAGCCGAACAGCGCTACATAGGGTGGGGACCATGAAAAAATCGATAGCTGTAAAATCTTCTTCTTCTTCTTCAGCGTTTGTCCCACATTGTAGCAGGGTCCGCTTTTCTCGAACGTTGCCGCCATTTGACCTTGTCATTCGCATTGTCAGGATGGAGGCCTGCAATTTTCATATCGTTGTGCAAAACATCCAGCCATCTCTGCTTAGGTCGTCCTCTTGGTCGCTGGCCCGTCACTTGGAGCTGCATAGCCGCTTTCGCTATCGAGTGTTCTCCAGCTCGCAGAGCGTGCCCATACCATCTTAGGCGATTTTCGCGAAGTTTGTCCGAAATGGGCGCGACACCGAATCTTTCACGCACATCTTCATTCCGAACTCGGTCCAATCGGGTCAATCCACCACTCCACCTGAGCATCTTCGTTTCCATCACGCCTAGCCGTCGTTCTGCTTCCTTGGTCATTGGATAACACTCCGTGCCATACAGTGCGGCGGCCCTCACAACCGAACGATAAATCTTTGACTTGAGCCTGTCGCAAACCTTTTTATCACAGAGCACTCCACTCGCAGTACGCCACTTCAACCAAGCAGCATTGATGCGTGCGTCGACTTCAGCCGTCAGCGTCCCATCATCGCAAAGCGTTGATCCAAGATATCGAAACGTATGCGCTTTTGGCAAGACTGTGTTGTCGACTTGGATGGAACCGTCACAACTCGCATTTGTCATGTATTCGGTTTTCTTTTTTATTGAGTCGTAACCCGAATGCTGCCAGTCTGTCGTGCCAAGCTTGAACTTGTGCTTGGAGGTTTCCTTTGCTGTCTGAGGCGAGCATCACGTCGTCAGCATACAACAGGGTCCAAGGTGCTGAACTCTGCAAATCTCGCGTGATGACATCCATGACGACGATGAAAAGCAGCGGGAAGAGGGCGGAGCCTTGAGGAACTCCAACAGTGATTCGAAAACGCCTTGATGTTCCCAAGCCGCGCATCGTATGCAACTTGACGTGTCCACGTACAAAAGCTTCACCCAATCGATCAATTCTCCGGGGACATCTCGGCTACGCAGAGCGTACCATATTACTTCGTGAGGGGACTCTGTCGAACGCTTTCTCAAGATCAAGAAAGGCGAGGTGAACAGCTTCTCCTTTTTCACGATGCTTTTCCACAAGAAGTCGGGTCGCATGGATAGCATCGACGGTGCCGCAGTTCCTGACAAAACCACACTGATTTACGCTCAGCTCAACGACATCACGAATTCTTCTATCCAGAATCCTCTCGAAAATCTTCATTGTATGGCTAAGAAGTCGGATGGGCCGGTAGTTGCAACAGTCAGCAGGACTCCCTTTCTTCTTGAAAATCGGGACTGTGGTGCTTGACTTCCAATCTGAGGGAACCTTGCGCTCAGTCACAATGCGGTTGAATAACAATGCAAGCCAGGCAGTTGGGTTCCAACGTCGACTCTTCCATAACTCGGCGGCAATATCATCAGGTCCGGTAGCTTTGCCATTCTTCATCGCTTTCAAAGCCTCTGCTACTTTCGCTCGCTGTGATAGGCGACACCGCCCCATAAAACGGAAGAGCATGAGGTAACGGGGGAATGCGGGAACTCTTCTGTCGAAACCGCTTCGTAGTACTGCCGCCACCTTTCCTTCGCCTGCTCAGCATTCGATAGCAGCCGACCATGTCCATCGTTTATCCCAACAAACTTCTCTATATCCTCCGTCTTTCGGTTTCGTGACCTGACGAGCCGGGAGAGATCGCGCTCGCCCTCTCTCGTGTCAAGCTTGCGATATTGAGCTTCGTATCGTTGACCTCTCGTTCTCGCTACTGCCTTCTTAGCCGCACTTTTCGCGACTTGATACTCTTTCCAGTTGGCCGGGGTTTTCTCTTTGAGGAAAGCGTGGTAAAGAGCCTTCTTCCTTCGTACACATGCCTTTACTTCGTCAGTCCATAACCACGCTTCCTTCTCGATGTACCTCCGTCCAGGCTTTGTCGTTCCAAGAACGGAGCGAGCAGCTTGAACTATGCTCCTCTTTGCTTCCTCCCAGCTCTCTTCGACGCTTGTGATCTGAGGTAGATGGATCCGAACAATTACTTCTGGGTGCCTTGTCCTTGAAACTCCACCACTTTGATCCTTGCAGGACCTGTGAGGTCTGCGCGCTGTTGTTTCGGAGGGCTAACGTGGAGCGTGCAGATGAGTGGACGATGTTGAGTAGCCACCGCCTCATAGGGAATCACTTTGGCATCAGTAACTAACGTGCGGTCTTTCCTCCTCACAAGGAAGTAATCGATTTGCGACGAAACGGTTCCACTGTGATACGTTGCTAGCTGAGAGCACCGTTTTTTATACCATGTATTCAGCAGTATGAGGTCGTGACTACCAGCGTAGTCGAGAATCCGCTCGCCATCGTCATTTCTTCGTCCATAGCCGAACCCACCATGACTGGGATGTCCATTGCTCGCCTGTCCCACGTGTCCGTTCAAGTCGCCAGCTACAACAAGACAATCTTCTACCGGAACGGCAGCGGTTTCACTATCAAGGAGTGCCCAAAAATCATCTTTCGTTCGCAACGAGCAGCCGCTCTGTGGAGCATATGCGCTGAAGAAATGCATCTTGCGAGAATTGATGACAAAAATTATTTTCATGAGGCGGTCATCGTACCGGAAGACTTCAGGAAACAGAATCACGATAGCGCTCAGAACCGATAACTCCAACTCCGTTTGTCGTTCGTGGACTGCCGTTGAAGATCAGCTTGTAACCAGCACCAATGTCTTTAGACTTCGCACCAGCCCATCTTGTTTCTTGCACGGCACACACATCAACTCTTCTCTCTTTGAGTGCAGCTGCGACTTCTGCCGCTCGTCCAGTCATCGATCCCACATTCAGAGTCGCGAATCGTGTGGGGGGGGGGGGGGGTAAGTGTTTCTTGCGAGAATCGCCGCTTCCACTGAGGACTAGCTTCTTTAACCTACGTCGTCCAGAATTTGTAGGTAACCCTCGCATGTTTGGCACGTCGGTCGGGCTCCGACGCGCGTCGCTTCTGGGGGACGCCCTAGCTATCGTTTGGTTCCTGAAGGCCACTTCCATGGTGTTGTGACCCCGGGAGTGTCCCGGATTTTGTTGTCATCGACCGGCTTGTCACTATAGTCTGGCGTCGGAATCGTAAGTGTCCGTGTTCTGCTTACCCTGCTTTTACACAGGGAGTTTCCAGTGGCACCACGTGGACGAACGGACTTCGCTACCAGCTGTAAAATATTTACAAGTATTTAACGAAATTCGAATTAGGGAGTTTCGCGTTGCTACAACGTGCGGAAAACCTAGTCACGGACCCAAGTAAACAATTTCATTCTTTTTTAACTTGAGAACGGTCTTTGAAGACCCATTTTTAGGTGTGATACAATCGATTGTATCACACCTAAAAATGGGTCTTCAAAGACCGTTTTTAACCCATTCACGACTGTATGTAGTATTGCGTCACCGTATACCGTGTCCCACCGGTGAGACTTGCCAGCTCAAATAGCGTTCCACGGCTGATTGCTTTTTCTCTTTTCTCTACATATTGTAGCTAGTAACGCTGAAGGAACATTGTCACAGTTTGAGCTCCTACCACCCTCTCGTTTCACAGTTTGAGCTCCTAACACCCTCTCGTTTCAGAACAACAATACCTCAAAACCGCAATACGGTCAACTAAGTTTCAACGTTTTGAGGACAGCAAATAAGTTTCCAGCGATATATTTCTCTTTTTGAACATAAAAAGCAGCGATAGTATCAAAAAGAATTGAAAAGGTGCTTCTGAAATGTCTGCAAAGGCGCTTTTTCCTTCACCTCAACTAACGGTATTTCTGAAAAGGTCCAAAACCGCTGTTGCGTTTGGCCTACCGGCGGACCACGTGCTTTGTATTCAAGTCTAGGGTAGGTCAATCCTCCAATCATATGAAGGTTTGTAAGTTTCTTCTTGCCGAGAAGAAATCGATTTCTGAAAACGTGTCCCACCGGTGGGACACGTAGTCGTGAATTGGTTAATCGGGCAAAAGAATGAAATTGATTAATTAGGTCCATGACTAGGTTTTCCGCACGTTGTAGCAACGCGAAACTCCCTAATTAAAAATTCGATAAATACTTGTAAATATTTTACAACAATTCCGGACTTGAACATTTTTTCATGGACCTTCTCCTATGTAGCGCTGTTCGTATTGAAGCTGCATCCATGAAACTTTGGGAGCGTTTTCACATCCGGATGGCCAATTACTAAATGTGGTTTGCATGCCTGAAACCGCATCTATTTGCCCTCAGGGCATAAAAACAAGCTCCGCCCACCCTATGTAGCGCTGTTCGGATACAAGCTGTATCCATGAAACTTTGGGAGCGTTTTCACATGCGGACATTCGTATTCAAAATGTGGGTTCCGCGCCCGCAACCGCACCTATGTGTCCTGAGGGCGTAAAAATCGAAAGGCGATTTCATTAAGGAAATTGTAAGAGATATCACAGTAAACAACGCTCTTTTGTGACAGTCAGCTATCCATCGTTTTACAGCTTTGCGAAATCTTTACCTTTGGCGGGATCGAACCTGTGAATTCTAAATCGCCTGAAAATGCATCTTAGATAACGAAATTCCAGAACAACTGTGTCATTTCGTTGTCAGGACAGTCCCCTTGTAATGACCTCGATGACATCGAATACTCAACACCGCTGCTGCTGACATATCCAGGAGCGCTGTGGCGACACATTTTACCTTTCCAAGACTCCTCCTCCATGTCAGAGTCTTTAACGATGGCCATGCTACTATCGTCTATAGTCTTGCGTGCTTCATCACCAGTGAATTGTAAGCTCTTCTTGTGTGATCCTGCCTTATTTTTACATCCCCATTTCATATCTTGCCTCATTTGTTTTTTTCCCAAATGTTTCTCACTATTCAGTTTGTTTTTTCATCTCTTGTCTCATTTCGCTCTCTCAGTATAATCTCCAGTTCTATTTTGACCTCTTATTGTGATCTCATTTTGCCGTCAGTTTTCATACTAACGGTATGGTTCTCATCCTTCCTCCGGCCTCATAGAAGTCCATATTGGTTCTTGGTTGACCGAAGGTCCGACCCCCCATCCCACCGGATGTCGATGGGTCGGATCCTCCCTCTGTGAAACATCACACCTCACGCCGAACCCTGCTCCCACTACTGATGTTTCGATGATAAAAATGAGAGTGGTTTTTCATGGATGGCCCTTCGGTATAACAGATCTCCGTCGGATCTATCGAAGTAAAGCTCCTTCTCATTGAAATATATACATTATAGGCTTTTCTCAATGTGATTGAGACACCCGAGTGAAGAAAAGTACGTATGTCCGGTCTTCAGTGGGTTTTCCTCTGGCGAATTCCAGTCGACATATACGCTGCATTCTTGAAGTGTGCTGACCGTGTGGCTTCTTCTGATTGTTACTCGAACAGACTGAATCTCAATTTGAAAAGGGCAAAGCCCTTGCCAATACGGGCAACTTGCAGAATTTGCGGGGTGGGCATAAAGTTTGCATATTCTTCTAAAATAAGGGAAAATATGAACTATACGTTAGGTAATGGCTAAATCGTAGTGTGTAGACGTTTATTAAGTGCTGAAAACGATGATGAAAATTTTAAAGCAAGTGGACCTCAAGCAATTCAGATAGCCCCAAAAATCGGAAGGAAACGAAGCACTGCATAGAGAGATGCAGCCGGCGCGGATCTTACCGATAAATGGGTCCCTTACTGCTCGTTGGCGTTAACTCGGTGCGCGTATATCACAATATACGCGTGCGCGTATATCACAATACACGTACACACTGCTCAATAAAGAACGCAAAGTAGCAGTGCGATCCGTGCAGACTGTACTCATGTCTCCGCGCGGCAGGCTTCCAGGTGAGTCCGTGCTGACAGGCTTCGGGACCCATTTAGGGTCAAACAGTGTTTGTGGTATACTATGTTACTCAGCATTTGTGGTGACTTATGTGTGTAAATTAGAGCGCTCATATTGATTACTATGTACACTGAATTATTAATAAGGCAGAACAAAGAACGATTTCTAGCGAAGCTTCTTGGAGGATTCTCACCCGTTTTGCACTCGCAAGGCCGCTCTGTCGATTGTTTCAGACGTTGTCCAGTTGTGACACCTATCAGGACATTCTTATCTTGCCAAAAACTCAACGCAAGTATGACAAGTGATGAAGCAATAGTGATAGCAGTGAAGAGTCGAAGTATCCACATAGAAGCAGCAATCTGAGACAGTAATCCTCATGCTGAAGAATCAGCTTATCTCGTTCTCAATCAAGTATTAATAAACAAATAGAAATCTCATTTTTCTTACTTAACATGGACCTTGCTATCGTTTCTTTCACTGATGACAGTGCACGAGCTTATAAAAGTGGAGGGATCAGGTTCCGTGATTATCTAATTGACATCACGACGGTGCGTAATTACGAAATGCGATGCAAAATTTACGGGCGTTTATGGTCACGTTTCTACGACATACATTTTACGAAATTTTAGCCCCAAAATCGAAGCAAATTGAAGCAAATCGTGAAAAATCGATTGAAGGAACAACGATAAGGCGCTATTCGGGTAAAAGATAGTTTTTCTATTTTTCAAGCTCTTGTTGTATAATTGTTTCTTGTTTTTTTTAAGGCTTTCCCCAACATTTCGAGTGATACTTAGGCGGCAGCGGAGCGCTTAGTTATGGCGGAACTTAATCAGCGAGAACAATATTTAGATAAAATTGCCGATCTGGTGCTCACACCGAGAGCAAGTTTATCCGATATAGGTAGCCAGACTTTATCTTATGCCGAATTTTACGGAAACGGTGTTCATGAAAATCAAATAATTTTCTGATGCGCCGTTCTAGATCACGGGAACGACCAACTCTGAATGCTCAGGCTACATGTATCTAGGTCGCGTGATCAACATAAAAACGATACCGTCGTTGAGTAGGAGAAAACGAGCAGCTTTCGGGAGATTTTGAAACCGTCGAGGAAGTCGCGATGGAAGCGAAGAAAATCTGGCTCTTTAATCTATAGTCTATAGTCTTTAATCTTAATCTATAGTTTTTTTCCAGCTTTAACGTATGCTTCGGAAACCTCGGCATTGAGCCGGGGTCATACTTCCAGCGACGAGCGGCGCGACGCAATGTTTACCACCCATATCGACCGAAAATCGATATGCCTGATATGCACTGTCACCGTCGCTGGTCGCGGGAAGTATGATCCAAGCCTTACGCGAACAGAATGAAAGTGCGGTCCGCTTCATCTAGATGCTCAGACTGTCACAATTCACGCAAGTGAGAGAAGGAGCTACAAGATCCGAGTCACGTAGACGGTCGAAAATCAGGGACGCTGTCAAATGTGCTGAGTCGTCTTAAAACAGGTGTGCTCGACTCGGTCTTTGAAACGTCATGCGTTTCAAAGACCGTTGGACAAGAGCTCTAACAGTTTGGGCCCTGCAGCACCTCAAGCGCACTGCTGGCCGTCCTCCAACACAAGGGTCGGACTTTTACACCAAGAGCCTCGATGAAAGGAATGAGAGTCTTTGTATTACTAAAGCAAGTAGGTTTTCTGGCCAAGGCTCGTGATAGAGACGATTGGAGACGACACTGGCGCCCGCTCGAGAGTTTCGATGACCAGAGAGGACAGGTGAAAGGAGACTTCCAAAAATCGGCGAGACAACGAAATCAAATTACCCGTCGTTAACAGCCATAGGACCATCTTTATAAAAGTTGGTGAAGAATACGAATCTCACGTTGTTGAGAATTTTCATAAGTATTTTGATTCAGCTCATGGTGGGTTCAAATGCCCATCAACTTTTACAGCCTTAGTGCGTCGCTAACAAAATGTAGAAACGTTCAAATAAGCTGTTTGTACTCCTGATCTCCATCAAAATTTGGCTGGTGATTCGTAAATCACCAGTTCTCGATAAAATCGCACATAAGCGTAGGATAGAAGAGGATTTGTGTTCTCGAACAGTGTGTCACATTTTGCTAAAGAAATAGCGCTGAAATTCTGGAGAAAGCGTACAAGATGAGTAAACTATGTAAGGAACATACTGCTTACATTCTTCTTCGCCAATCCATGTTTTTACTGGTGAATCTGTTTATTCGACCGACGTTTCGGTCAAATCGCCGTTATCAAGCCTGTAATGGTTCAAAGCACTTATCTACGACCTAATCGATCAAACATCCTCTCACTCCTCACTCCGTGAGCTGCGAGGCAGGCCCCCGGAGAGCGGCAAAGAGTGAGACAGCGTCAAGAACGGAACGAACCCGAAACAGTTCTACCAACACTATCCGTAGCATTACGAGCTGTAACTGGCTATACGACGGCACCTGCAGTAGGGAGAACCGCATAGTCTGCTCCAACGGAAAGAAAGGGACTGTGCGCAGAGTGGAGTCATCTACCATATTCATTGCACAACTTGTGGAGACATCTATACTGGAGGAACGGGGAAAGTACTAGGTGAAAAGGTCAAGGAACATCTGGCAATTAAAAGCAAGAAAGCTCTCCTGAACTCACCTGGTAAACAACGAGTCGAAACACACACGCAAAGTTCTAGCCTACGAGAACGAGATCGGTTTCGGTAAGGCTTTGGAGGCTTTCTTCACACACGCCCGCGACCCAGCTAAATAACAGAAACGAATGTTTTGCCATAGCCAACGAATTGCTACGACTTATACCACTTTGCGGTTTGTGAGAATCTAACGAAGTCATTCCGCCGGGGTTTCTTACTTCTCTTGCTGCTTCTCTTGCGTGGTCTCTCTTGCTTGGCGTCGATTGGACATGACTGTTGGTAGAACTGCTTTGGGTTCATTCCGCTCCTGACGCTGTCTTGTTTCTTTGCCGTTCTCGGGGAGTCTCGCAGCTCGCGGAGTGAGGCGTGAGAAGGCGTTCGATCGATTAGGTCGTAGATAAGTGTTTTGAACCATTTCATGTCTCGGTAACGGCGATTTGACCGGAACGTCGGCCGAATAAACAGTTTTACCACTAGCAGTTTTCTTTCAAAACACAGATCATCTTCGGAAAGTTGGAGGCGTTTCCATGTTTAAAAGAGGTTTGGGACCGTGTTTGGGCTTATGACTCATCAGTTACAAATCACGAAAGTTTTTAGAAACACGTTTTTGATGACTTCCGATTACCTGTCAGAAGCACTTCCTGTAAACTCATCTAGCGGTTTGACTTTGTAGATTTACACGAACGCGAATTTCCGAACCACCTCTATCCGAGCAGAGAGTTACTCAATGAAGAGGTGAGAAAGGTGGTGCAATAAAAGTAATCAGAGATTATAATGTGAGTCGGGGACTACAGTAGGGTTTTCCCGGATGAAAGCCGCCGCTGCCGCGACGAAATACGAGACAGCTATCGTTGAAGTAGAACGATTTATGTAATGTTCTATTCCCGCGGCTATTCATTTCTAAATCCGCCTGCTTTCGCTGTTTTCCCACCTTTGGTGTTTATCTCTTTGTACCTAATCAACTGATACACAACTGCTCTTTTCACGCAATTAGACCATTGTTGTACCCCACGACAGACATGCCGCGGTCGCAAGCACTCCCACGTAAGGATCATACACCAGCAAACCACCACATTCAAATGGTGTCAAAAAAGTCAAAACTCGGGTTTTTTTGTTTCCAAACGATTGCAGTGCAAAAGTGATGCAATAAATGTTTTCATACTTATCTATTGTTTGGAGCGATTCGAATGGAGCCGTGTGTGTAAGTCCCGTTTTGAAATTGTCGAAATTGACTCAAGGTCGACTTAACCTTAATTCAAAGCTCGATTTGAAACCCTTACGACAAGATCCAAGTGTTGCGGTGCACTGTGTGGAACATTCCTAACCGAAAAATGTATATGAGTCTTTCTAGCCGAAAAATATTTGAGGTGCAGAGAAATTAAGTCGGGTTGGGAGTCGACCAATTCAGTCGATGCCGACAAGAAAACGCAGGTTGATATTGAAATCGTGGTGTCACGAGAAGTGGAATTTGTTTAACGGAGAACAGAACTGATGAGAGTGCATTTGATGGTTACCTTGCCAATGCAATGGACTAATCCTATTGGTTTCATGAGGAATCTTGAGGTGTTCTGAGTGATGCACGGAGAAATTCGCGCGTCCAACATGATCTGATCTGCTTGAAGAGCTCCTCCGCCTCAAAAGTTAGCTAGGGGGGAAGGGCCCTAAGCATCTTATAAGCACATGTTCCACTGCAAATGTCTAGATCTACTAATAGTGCTCCCCTAGTGAAGCTATTGCAGCGTCAGCTGGTGTATGATCCTTACGAGAGAGTGTATTCGACCGAGGCATGTCTGTCGTGGGGTCTGACAATGACCTGAGTGCGTGAAAACAGCAGTGCTATATTAGGTGATAAGGTTCAAAGTGACAACCACCAGTAAAGTAAAAGCCGCAAATTCAGAAATATTTATCAATCAGTAACCGCAGGAATAGTACACTACATCGAACGTTTTGCGTCGAACGATAGCTCTCTCTCTCAATTTTCGTCCCGGCAGCTGCCGTTCGCATCTGGGGGAACCCCACGTTAGTGCTCGATTCACTCAAAGGCAGTGTTCACTATACAAATCTTTTTCTGTTTTTCCGCCTATCTTTAAAACGGTCCCATGTTGATTCCAATGATGTCTCTGGAATCGTACAGGACCTGGGAACGGAGTTATGGCCCCTCAAAAATTGAGCTAGGGAAGCATTGTGGACAAGTTGTTTGAGGCTTATAACTTCCTTCTTTGCAGCCGTTGTATGCGAGCTGACCTGAGTAAAGAGAGAAGTTGATAATGAGGGGAGAGCAATGGGGCTATTGATTGTAAGCCATGGCTCATCTCACGACCTCGAGTTTTCATTTGTTCACGTCCGAGGACCGTCTTTCCGCTTTTGGGGTTTGTGTACAGGATTAACCCATTTCACCCCTTTATTCTATGTATATTCATTGGCCATTTCTTTATTCTGCATGCCTCAATCCAAAATGTAATCGTTGCACCTATTTCGTAATCAATCGTTCACTCTAGATTCGAATTCAAATCTCGCCTCACCGCTGGCTCGGCGCCCATTGGTTCGCCTTGCACTTTCCCAGCCCCGCCTCCTAATTCTCATCATCCACCGCATATATAAACTCAGATGTTATGTACTAAGATAGTTCCACTTCTTCGACTCGACTGTGCTATTCCTGCCAACTCCAATAAACGGTTGCGTGCCTGTCTACATTCGAAGGAAGGAAGACCAACGGAGGGAATTAGAGTGGTTTGCACCGAATAGGTCACCGCTGAGAAAGAGCAAGCGGTTAGCACCTTAAAGGCCACCGCTAAGACAGAAAGGCCTTTTCGCTGCCTCAGGAGACTCCAAAGCCGATACCAGGGGCCAGTCCACTGGTACATGGGGGCCAAGCTAACTCGGCTACCGGAGAACTACTGAGGGAGCGGGCTCGTAGGCAACGGTCGTTCCGAGACCGAGTCGTGACCGAAAGACAGGAAGAGTAGTGTGGCTTGACCTTAGGTCGCCATTTCTGCACAGCCATTTATCGATTGGCGCATTACAGTGGACAGCCTGACTCAGCGCCGTTGAGCATTGATTGTTCCGGCCGTGAGTTTTCAGCGCCGCAGTTCATCGATCACAGTGAAGCGAAAGCGGTGTGCACAGTGAAACGCTGTCGGAATCGATCAACTTTGTGACCAAGCGGTTTGAATTGCATAAAATCGCCGCGAAGCATTGAAACGTCGAAGAGTACTGTTGCGCGCTCGAAGTAACAGTGTGAATAATCGGCTTGAATCCAGTGAGGTCGCCGTGGCGCATACAGAAAATCGAACAGTGAAGAAGGAAGAATAGGGTAACTTGAGGCTGAATCGCTTCGTGCCCCTAGTTTCTATTAGGAAAACGGTTTGAATCTATTGAGATCGCAGATTTTTGTTTGAAAAAGTTCGACAGAGTCTTGCCTTCTAGAAAGTTGCCTTGCAATTGAGTGATATTCTTGCAGGTATGACTGAAGGAAATTTCGATGAGGAAAGGCTGAGCCTCAGTTCACAGACTAATACTGAGTACAGGACGCAGATAGACAACAGAATGCAAAGCTCAGCTGACATTGGCTTGCTATTGAGCACTAGAAAGGACGAACTGTTGAGAACAATTCATGAGAGCATAACAGCTGTAAGCACTGAATGCGAGGCAGCCTTGAATGATAGTTTCTGTGCGACTGATCCAACTAGAACTCTGGTAGTGGGAGTTGTCGATCGTCAGGCCAGAGTTTCCGGAGAGTTAATAAAACGCTATGGAGCTTTTTGTCTCGGAATGTTGTGGATGGACGGGTGAGCCGCTGAAGTCTCCACATGACATTGAAGATGGCGTGATTGAGATTCTGAAAAATGCAAACTTAACGCGCACCTCTCGGTTAGAGACGTGCTTGGATGAAAAGCTCGCTGATAGAGGAACCATTCGTGCATTATGCCAGCTAGTAGGCTGTGAGCGAAGCCGATTAGAGTCGACAACCAGAGGCATTCTTCAACGAGCGAATGAGAAAGAGACCACAATTTTGCAGTTAGAAGAGCGTATCTATCATCAAGAATCGCAGGTCCAACATCTGACTAATCAACTTGGAACATTGGCTGCAACCCAGGTTAGAGCAATTAGTAGTGATCACGCTGCCTGCATTGGTACTAGTGCTGTTAGAGATATATACGGTGCTACTGGTGTTGAGATAGGCGAACCACTACAGGTGGGTCCCAACAGGAGAGGGCCGAGGTATGAGTGCTCGATTTCTTTCAAAAGGGTCTCAGACAAGGGAATGGATCAGACCATGTCTTCCTTGAGCGCTGGTGCAGATTCGATAGCCACGCAGAGAAATTTCGTGAAAGTGCCATATGATCATGAGAGCGCCTTTGTGGAGTACATGCGCACAGCAGCACTTCCAGCTCTAGATCCATACTCATGGAGCGAAGATCAAAGTTTTGAGAGATTCGTCAATGACTTTACGCTTCGATACCATAAACCTCAGTGGGATGACAGAAGTTTGATTCAACTGTTCCGAAGCTTCTTGACAAAAAAGGCTGTAGTTACATTCGAGACACTGCCAAAAATTGTCAGAGAAAGTACCTTCGAAAATGTCGTTGACTCAATGAAAGAAAAACTCCAAGAGGACGGGAACGCCGTAAAGGTTAAAGCTGTGACGCGGCTGCGCAATCTTAGCATGCGGCAAGGTGAAACAGTAGAAGATTTCTGTGTGATCCTTGAAGAGCTTGCCAGCAGAGCCTACCACGGCGTGCCAGAAGAAGTGGTGTCTCTGCAGAAGGCTGAAGTACTGTTTCGGCAATTAGCTAACTGGCAGGGCAGTTACTCTCTCTCGGAAGTACTGGAGACAAGTGAGAGTTGCCAAGCTTACGAGAATGTCAAGAAATCTGGTCTAAGGCTCGAAAGAAATCGTAAGGCAGCAAAGGAAATGTCACGTGGTGAAGACTATCCTAAGTCTCATTGTCCATCTGGGAACAAAGCGTTTCGAGTAAAAGAAGAGCGTTTCAGTAACAGACCACACAATTCTGCAAAAGCCAGTGGTAACCAAAGTGGTGGATCCGCAAGTAACCAGGTGCGACTAAAAACACCCGTATTACGGACGCCTCTGACAAGTCCATCCCCCGAGAGGCTGTCAGTTGAGTGCTGCAGCTGTGGAAACAAAGGACATATTGCTAAGTACTGCCCTGACAGAGGTGCATCCAGAAACAACGAACTTTCACAGCAGCCTTCTCAAAGCAGTGACGTGAAACTGGCAGGAGCTTTTTCGACTTGGGTTGACAGTCGGTCATGTATGACTTCGAGTTGTGTCAAGACAAGACACACAAGAGGGCTGTTCGGACCGAAGTCGCTGACCAAAGTAGGTATGATCAATAAAGAGGTGACTGCGTTGCTAGACACCGGGTCGCAAGTTTCGGTCATACCATTGAAGGTATTCAAGGAAGCTCGTGAACAAAGAATTGATCTCGACCTTTACGTTGACAGAGTTCCTGGAGTGGACGCTGCAGTTCATGATGCCTCTGGTGCAGTGATGAATTTCTTGGGTACTGTGCGCTTGGCAGTCACTTTCGGCAAAAAGACGAAGCACGTTTCTTTCTTCATCGGTGAACGTTCAGACGAAGTCGTCATTCTTGGTACAAATGCCTTGAGACTTTTTGATTTAGAGTTGGCTTCCATGAGTAAGGGAGAGATTGAACCATCGGAATACAAACGTGATGCTGAAGCTATTTCAAGGCGCCGTAAACCTAGTAGGAGAAGAAATTGTTATTCCCGTAAGAATTCCACGTTTGTAAACAGTTTGATCGAAACCGCAGACTCCAGCACCAGCATGTGCGAGATGTCGACATTTATTCTGCAAAAGGTTGGAAACGTAGACGCAGAAGGGAAAACAAAGAGAAAAAGAAGAAGAAAGAGAAAGAGACCAAATGTTCGCACAACTGAATCCGTGGATGATTTTTATTGTAGAGGTACGACATCTGCAGGCTCAACCAAGCCCAAAAGGAACATCCCAATCAGATCGTTCACCTTTTTTGCCACTGGTCGAAAATCCGCTCACGCTGAGTCAGTGGACAACAGTTGCCCGGTCCATGGATTGTCTCTGCCACTTATGTGTCAGCATGACGGTTTTGGTAATTCGGAGACTTCAGGTATTCCCATCGAAGTCAGGACACCACGCATGAGCAAAAAGACGACGCATCGACAACAGGAAAATTGCCAACAACCTGGAACGACATCGAAGGCAGCAGCTCAGCAACAACGGATGAGGGGCCGACGATTATAGTTGTGCTCGAATATTCGCAATCGAATAAACATTCGAATAAATTATTCGATTATTCATTCGATTATCGAGTAATCGAAAAATCCCGATTTTCGATTATTATTCGAAATCGACTATCGAAAATACCAGGTATTCGATTATTATTCGAAATCGACTATCGAAAACCTCATATTCGATTATTATTCGAAATCGACTATCGAAAATACCAGGTATTCGATTATTATTCGAAATCGACTATCGACACTGACAATTATTCGAACATATTCGATCTTCGAATATATTCGAATAATCTAACACAGCCATTACCGGATCCTACACAGAAATTTTTCGAAGGGCCAGTGCACCAGCACTAGTGTGAGTCAGGGCTGAGCGTAACTGAAATTTTGAATTGCGCAAATCGTAATTTTCAAGTCCTCGTAACTCGTTATTCGTAACTGATGAGTAATTAGCTCAAACACAGCCTCAAACCTTATTAAACATGGAAACGCCTCAACTTCCGAGTGATGATATGTGTTTCAAAATAAATCTGTTTTCGACGAGTACTAGAAAAAGTGCTTTAATCCGAGCGAATCTCTGGTCCGCAATCGCAGACACCCGCCGCGACACGATGAAAATACTGGTGGGACCATGTAGTCCCGGCACGATCAACCTTCGTCCCAGCACGACTTCATCGCATTACGTGCTGCAACAGCGTTTGTCAACAATTGTGGGCCGGAATTTTCTTCTGCTAAGGGCAATACTGGTCGAAAGTGTGAATCGTCTTCTATCCAACTCTTTTTTTGGTTTTCAGCAAAACTTGGCGGTTTCCAGAGTTGAAACGGAAATTTGATGGAGATCCAGGGTACTGACTGACCATTTATCAGTAGCCAAAGCTAAAGCCGCGAAAATTGGTAAGGCAGTCGAATCCACGACATATGCGCTAGATCAAAATGAGCACAAGATTTTTCAATAGAGCGAGATTTGTATATTTTTTCCCAACCTTTGACAAGGTGCTTCTATGGCTATCGACGATGGCTAATTTGGATTTTGTTCTTTTTGTTATCGATTTTTGGAAACGAAATAAAAACGAATAGGTGGCAAAATGTGCAATACTCAAAGGGAAGGAGTAAATATCAAATAGCAGCAAGTTTTGCGGCTCATACTCGTTAGGGCAGAAAATGTCGAAGTAACAAAATTACGAAAAGCGCAAAAAAGCTAGGAATCACGCCTAATCCAGAAATTACGCGAACACTATCCCCAACTCAGACAGTAACACTGATGGAATTGCTGGCGCGTGGCGGGCCGAACAACTCCCATCTCGCTATACGACCGCTATCGTTCTAGGAGAAAGCGCGTAATTCCGAATGTATCGCGCCTCTTCACTGTGGAAACCCAGCGAAGACGCGACGCGACGTAGCGTGATCGAGATGTAGACTGATTATAACATCGCGTCGCGACGCGAATGAACTCTGAACGGGGTCTAACGAAACGCCCGCTCGTGACGCGCTGGCGTTGTATGAATAGAACCGCCGTGGGTGGCATCAGGCAGCTGCTAGTGTAGAAACGATGCTTATCGATTTTGCGTGCCACCACTCATGAACCCTGCCTGAGCGGAATATTGGAAATATTGAGCAGTTCAAAAGCTTTCGATGCCATTCTTAAAAACTGCCTCTTCAAAGTAGTAGCGTCGCAAAACTCTGAATTCGGTTGACCCGTAGTTAAATTAATTCATTTATTCGAAAATATTCGATTTTCGATATTCATTCATTCGAAATAGAGAATCGAATATATTCATTCATTCGTTCATTCGAAAAATTTAAAGTCGAATATATTCATTCATTCGTTTATTCGAAAAATTTGAAGTCGAATTTATTCATTCATTCATTTATTCGAAAATGTTGAAGTCGAATATATTCATTCATTCATTCATTCGGTCCGTTTAGTCAAAAAGCACAACTATACCGACGATGTCTCAATGGATGGACTACTCGTGGCCATGGAGGTAGTGGTCAACAAGATGCGAATTGTCCATATTGTCACAATCACCATTAGTCTTTTTCTATTCTCATACCTGCGCTAGCAATTTTGTTTTGCGTTCTTCCAGAAGTTTGTAGTTTAAGTGTTTTATTTCCTTAGGCAATGTGCTGCTTTTTGGTAATCCCTCATCAGTGTTTCTCGGTCCTCGTAAGAGGCTATAGTGCGTAATCGGTGTGGCATGTTAGGTGTATGTTTTATTTGCTGTTTTGTACCATTGAACAAAGTTGAATTGTTTTTTTTAGAACTTACTCTCTGGATATTCTCGGTATTTTGATCCTGAAATGTTTTCACCTTTTCTCATACGTCAGTCTCTTTTTTTCTCTCATCGACGGGGACGATTTCTTGGCGCGATGTATGGTTTCCCCCTTATACGGATAAAGGTAGTGGGTCTAGGCAAGGATGTTTCAAGGCTGAAAATCACCTTTGAACTATTACGCTCAATTGAATATCTGAGCCTGGCTGAGATCCTCTACATTGTTCGGTGCTCTAAAATTGCGCCTCCCTCCTAGAATTATAATACAGAAAAGGCGTGGACCGCTTTCGGACCAAAGGAATCTTACCGCTTTTGGTTAGTTTAAGTCGGTTTTCTGTGGTTTAGTTTAAAGGCAGGGTTCGCGATAAAAACGAATGTTGAGCTCTCTTTATGAGAATGTAGATTTGATGATCACAAAAGTAAAAATGAGTGAAAAAAAACCGGAAATTCGCGGGGAAAACGATCAAAAACAAGGGGATAACGGCTAATTACCGGTGTCGGCCGGCCCCCTAATTAACGAGATTTTTATGAATGCTAGCTTATACGCCTTTTATTTTGCTGCTAAGGTGGTCAGTGGTCTCCAGAAATGCTCAGAAATTACGTAAAAGCAAAATGAAAGTTGACAAAACAGGCTTTTCCACAAATATAGGTGATTGTGGGCGGGAGGACACCAAGCGATAATTTGTTCCCGGGCGAATTTTCTCCAGATTTTCGCTCACTTTCACTTTTGTGATGGCCAGATCTATCATTCCATTTGGATAACACAACAACCAATTTCACCGAGAACTCTGCCTTTAACCCGCTTAGGTTAAACAGCTTCTCCTCCAGGAATGTAAGATTTTTGTGGAACTTTTCGCTGAAGTCCTCTTATTCGTTGGTCGACCTCCACAACGGCAATAAGATGCTAGACACGTCGTTTGCACGTACAGCCTCATCATGCAGAAAGGGGTTTGGGTGGAGACAGATGGAGGTGGCCACGGTCAGCGGCACTGCTCGTTAGATCAAAAGTGACTTGCCGAGGATTTCTCTTTCATTTTTTGACCTTACAATTAGTCGTGTGGTATTGGTTCCGATAGGCAATTGCTGTTCAAAGCAAAATCTAAAAACTCGTCGGTGATTATCTGAAGATTGGTTTCTGATCAGCCCTGGAAAGGCAAGCCGGTGACCAGCTTTCATCTACACCTGGAATTTTTGAGCTGTCTTTCCGGACGTTCCAAGAGCGAGAGTGCCTCATAGTGATTTTTCGTAACTTGAAACCTTAAAAATCGTTCCCGCACAGCCCTGCTAATGAAACTTTGCGTTCCCCATTGGAGGTTGGCCAAATTCGGTGCACCTATGTTATAGCATGTGCCACCGAGTGTGTGCCAACCTTCAATTACCTTAGATCCACGCCTACAATAGCTTGCAGGGCCGGCTGGTAACGAAGAGAAATTTCGGGCAATAATCATGTAGCGACAATGATTTGCATTCGCGTGGACGAGCGTTTGCTGCCTTGTTTGAGAATCTTTTCTCCTCAACAATATTCACCACAACTTTTGTGACATTGAAGGCAGTGGTCGCTATAAAATATGCTTGTCTCCTTTTCCTCTCTAAACCCTTTTCTGGGTTTAGAGTAGAAGGCCCAATGAGAAAAAATCTCGATAAAACCGCTGTTTCGGGCCAGACTCGAAGCTTGCACTTACTTGTCTTTTGATGGTGGTCGAGCCCACTCCACATCATCGGCATCCATGATCTCTGACATCAAGAACATCAGCTGGCTTGAAATTGAACTTCAATCAATGAACATTGTCCTTCAGACTCATCTAGTCAAAAACATTGACTGAAGTGCTTGCTTTCATTGTTCAACTGTTTTTATTAGGTAAAATTGCCTTTGTTTCTTCCTCTGAAGGTCGATGATTTTTGACTGCTCGGCATGAGGCTGCAATCATTTTTTGCACCCCTGTGCACTTGAGCACGAACTAGCATCTTTGGACCCTAGGAACTCTTATTATAGCCTGGTTTTTATCGCGCTACCTTCATAGTTTTTCAGTTGGTTTCTATCTAAGCTGATTTTTATAGTTTTTTTGGATAGCGTTTTTCATCGCGACCACTGCCTTTCAATCTCGGAATGAGAAGGACAGCAGCATGAGCAGCTTCCGGGCTTCTCAAAGAGGCTACAGACCAGCAGGCTGATCCAGAGTTTTTTGCTCACCTGTTGGACTCCAGAGTTCTCGCTGCGCTCTGTCACGCGACAGAGACGTGGGCCAACACAGTGTACCCGTCCAAAGTTTTCAGGTAACCCGCAGAGCGCTCGTCGCGGCAAGGCGAGAGTACTACATCAGGAAATTTTTAGAATGTTTTCTAAAAATTTCTGTATTTGGCTCAAAACTTGTATGTAGGAGTGATCTACATAGGATGCTGGACACGAATCTGCGGACCACTTATCGAAATACCGGGGTTTACTGTAGGTTAGGGTAGGTGCCATGCCATTCAAGAGCTGGAACCTAACCCAATAATTTGAAAATTAACACATAAACATCGAATTCGCGCTCAGCACCCCGAATGACCGCCCCTCAAAAATCTTGAATCAAATATGAGACTTCCACCAAATTACCGTAAACCTATCGTAATCTACCGTAATATGTCGAAGTTCGAGAGACGGACCTCAGATTTGTGTTGAGGACTTCGGATAACCCCCCAGAGCAAAGTTCGCACCTTAAACTATTTTTTTCGACATTGGGAGCCCCATTAGTTGTACAAGTTCAATACCACTTTTTGTGAGTTCAGAAACCGATTTTCTTTCTTTCAAGCTCCGCACAAATGGAAATTTCGGGGCTGACTACGGATCTGAGATCCGTCCCCTTCTCATTTGCGGATTATGACGGGTTAGTGTGCGCTTAATGGGGTTTTACCCACCGCAAACCAGTGTTCTGGTCGTTTTTGATCCAGTGAGTATTCAGTAAAAATTTGAAATCCTGAAACGTTTCCTTCAATCTGCCTTACATCCACTGAAGACCGTTTTTCAAAACTCCACTTTGTGGGAATGGGTGCCCCTAGTCAGAGTGAAGGCTCAACCCGTGACACTGAGAGGACCCATCCTACTGTCATCATGATCAAGAAGCTCGTATGAAACTCGTTTGGAGTGATCAGTTTCGGTAACATAAAACATGAAAGTGCACTCGAACTTGGAGAGGTGTCAAATCATATTAAAAAGATGCCGCGGGAGCCCAAAATTGCAGATAGCTTTACACTTGCCATTCCACCCCACTTCCCCACCTCTTCTAAAAGGTTTCAACTTATCTTCGGTCCAACTGTTCGAACTTTTTGAATAAAGTTTTTTTTCGGGTCACAATTGCTGGGTATAATAAGGTTGATATACAACTTCAAACAGGGAATTATCAAGTTTCCGACCAATTCAAGCGACAGAGGGGTACCAAGTACATCAGGGACGGTAGAAATTCGTGCGAAACTACGAGTTTCATGCTTCGAGCTCGTGCTTGAAACTTGCAGAATGAACTGATTGAAATCGGAACCATACACGCATCATCATGCTAGGTGTTGGATTTCCTTGCAAAACTTTGAAACTGTAAGAAATTGAACCCGAAGGGCGTGAACTGTAGCGACGATCACTGGTATTGCTGCAAGATTGCGCTAGCACCTGGGGATGCTATCATTATAGGTAGCTTTCATAGCAAACACAACATTGTGAATTGGACCATCGCAGAGATGCCGACTTGTAATTGTGGTGCACCCCTTTTTCGAAATCTCAATTGAGATTAAACGTAGAAATTAGCTCTAGACTGCAATAAAAAGGACGCGAAAAGATGGTACTACCACCCAAAATGGTTTGGAATGGTTCACTGATGTTCAAGCAAAGAGTGAAAAACCGCACGTTTTTGTTGTTAATCTCCTTTTCTTTTGTCAGACGGCGTACACGATCTTGTTGGTACACTTAAACTTGAGCTAGGGAGCTCATTTTTGGACAGGAGGCTGGAAATGGATGCAGGTCGCTCCTATTCCATTTTGAACTTGATAATTTAACTTTGCCTCGAAGTCGTGGGTTTACATACTAAGTTAGCCGTGGAGCACGAAAGCATGCTACGATTTCTGTAAACGAGGGCGCGTGGGAGGATCTGCAGCCAATTAATACAGTCCGTAGGAGGTAAGTACTGAACTTGTCAGAATTCGTACCCATGACACGTCATCGATCGATAAGCAATAATATCGACTTTTGCGCTTCCACAAATTGCGGCGAGAAGTGGTGATAGATGATGGGATTGGCCTTCTTGGTTGGGAAATTTTGCTCATCAGTCATTATCGATAAATACCAATCAATAGTACCGATCTTTTCGCCTGTTGCACAAAATGCCGCGATGATTTTTGATTGTTGATGGCTCTAAGTCACTTATCCTCTGTTTCCGAGTGCGATTTATTTCATTTCATCGCGTGCGTTTGTGCGCGTACGCTGCGTCCCCTTCTCCCCCACACTTTCTCCCTGTCTCTACCCTCGCTCCGCACGAGCGCGCGAGTGAACAGAGTAAATCTGGCTTGGAACCAGAGGATATTTGGGAAAATCTCCTCTTCATGAAAAAGCGAATTTCAATGATCAATGATATCGATTTTTCGCATGTTGCACAAAATGTGCCAATGAGTGGTGTTTTTATGGTTGCGGGTCATAGTTTTCAAAAATTCTGCTCATACGACAATATCGTCTGTTAGGTGTTTCATCATTTCAAAATGGAAATCGTGGAGCAATGTTGAAGTCAGAAAAGGAACCTTCTGGAAAATTATGTGAAATTTCTGAAAATTTAGCTTTCTGGCAAAAGCATCGATTTGGCTATGCCATTAAGAATTTTAGGAAGAGTTTCAAGAATATCTTGAAATATCTTAAAGAATGATTTGACGTAAAATAGGTCGGAGTAACAAAAAAAACTAGGGAATGCAATGAAATAACCATAAACGATTTGGTGGTCGATCACCTCACAAGCTTCTCTGTTAAACTTATCAAAGCGAAATTAAAAGCGATATGGAATAGAGCTTCGCGTTCATTTAGCTTGACCTATGCTGGCTCCCTTATCACAGACAGACATGAAAAAGCGAAATTAAAATTCGCTTTTTCATGATGAGAGGGATTTTCCAACCAAGTGACTTAGGGCCATCAACAATCAAAAATCATCGCGGCATTTTGTGCAACAGGCGAAATGATCGGTATTATTGATTGGTATTTATCGATAATGACTGATGAGCAAAATTTCCCAACCAAAAGAGCCAATCCCATCAGCTATCACCACTTCTCGCCGCAATTTGTGGAAAAAGCGCGAAAGTCGATAATATTGATTATCGATCGATGACGTGTCATGAGTACGAATTCTGACAAGTTCAATACTTACCTCCGACGGCCTGTATTAATTGGCTGCAGATCCTCCCACGCGCCCTCGTTTACAGAAACCGTAGCATGCTTTCGTGCTCCACGGCTAATTTAGTATGTAAACCTACGACTTTGAGGTACCCTTCAAAGTTAAATTATCAAGTTCAAGATGGAATAGGAGCGACCTGCATACATTTCCAGCTTCCTGTCTAAAAATGAGCTCTCTAGCTCAATTTTAGGTGTACCAATAAGATCATGTACGCCGTCTGAAAAAAGAAAAGGAGATTAACCACAAAAACGAGCCGTTTTTCACTTTCTTATTGAAAACAAGAAAACTGTTACTGACCATTTTTGGTTGGTTGTATCAACTTTCTGCGCTCTTTTTAATGCAGTTTAGAGCTAGTTTCTAAGTCCTTTCTGAACAGTTTTCGAAAAACGGGCTGCGCGCGTGCTCGTTTCAAAACCCAATCTGCGAAGCGCGCACCACAATTGCATTCCAGGGCGGCATGCACGTACGCAGCGGGTTAGGTTGGGGTTAGGCCGGGTTTGGAGCGTCGGCGCGTTTGATGATAGCAGCGCGAGGGCTAAAAGAAGGTTAGGCAAGCACAGAAAAATGGTTCCCTCGCAAACCCTACGTAGGAGGGTGGGGCAGCCGAAACCCCGTTGAGACCCCAACTATTGATTATCTCCACCACTCGCACAGCAATGATCAAACGCGCCGACGTCCCAAACCCTGCCTAACCCCAACCTAACCCGCCGCGTACGTGCATGCCGCCTCGGAATTTTCGCCCGAACAGCAGCAGCTGTCGCCCGAATAGATCACTGAAATGTGCTCGCAGCGGAGAGACAGCTTCGCTAGCCTGGCTGTGAAGGTTCGCTTTGAGCAGTAATTTGTCTGAGAGAATAGAAAAGTTGAGAAGGCCGCCGGGTGAATAGACAGGCTAAGAGGATGCTAGGAGAAGAATGTTGGTGACCCACGGACCGTAGCCACTGTCGCGAGAGATCACAGCACCCCTTCCGCTCAAAGGCACAGGACACCCAGAAAATTATTTTTTATGTTTCATCCTTATCTTGGGGGCGGTCACACTCTGATCACAACGGTATTTCTGAAATTGTCAAGGACCTCCCATGAACGGAGATATGGCTTTTTGAAAATGCCTGTATTTTGAGGGCAAACATTTGGTGGACGAGTTGTCTCAGGCCTGTATTTCTCTTGATTCGCAGTCGCGGCACTAGAGCAAAACAGAATGAGAAGATAGATCGGAAAGGGAGTGAAGAACGACGACTCGGTTGAAAGTCACCCATCCATCTAGTCGCTATTCGATCGAAAATCAGGAAGGGGGCGGGGCCTGTCGTGGTGGCTGGAGGGGGTCGGGCCTGTGGTGGTCGCTTATATCTTGCTCATTTGAAGGAATTGAGATCTTGCATTTGGCAAGTGTTATACAGGAGGGTCTTCTACACAATTACACGAAAATCTCAAAATTCATATGTGATTGTGTACTGTGCCTTTAACGACTGTAAAGATCGCTGTAGTGCTCTGTACAGAACTGTATGCTCATCAAGGCTCGCGCCGAGAGCTATCCCGGCTAACTCCAAGCTTGGCTCCGCAATATGTCCTCAGATGTATGTCATGTTGCATGGTAATTACTGCAGGACAACCTCGGGACCTGCTCACGTCTCTGGAGACTTTTTGAAGACCGACAACGACATAATCGACCACAGGTTGACCGTCTGCTGCAACCGTTATCTGGTAGGGCAGAGGACCTCTGACCGGTGAAGATCGTCGAGAACATTGTTGATTTTTGAGAAAGGGGAACGAAGCGAGAATAAAATTAACAGGAATAATGCTTACTTTCTCAGTCCAAAATTAGGGTAAGCTGATGCTGAGGTTGGGCGTTGTGGATTGCCATCAGTAAGTCATCTACTCTGATGAGATGTATTTAGACACTGAGTGATCTCACAACATTAACAATCTCATGTGTTGATGAAAAGTGGCTCTTCAACCTCGCTGCGTTTTCTTTGGCCAGCCGCCAGCATCCGTCATAGTTCGAGGCGGAGGCTGAGAAATTTGGGAGACGCTCCTCAAATTCGTAGAAAAATGTGAAAAATCGACCCCGAATGCTATAAAAAGCTACTTGAGTAGAGTTTTAAAACAACAGACACGTGAGCTGTTTGGAAACAGCTGATGTTAGCTGCAACAGAACTGACCACTTGCTCATCCAGCTCATTCCACAATTGCCCTCTGCAACCAGCGTTTTTCGGGGCTTTAGGGTAGATATGTTTGAGCGTTCAATTATTCCTATCCTATTTCGACAGCTTCGCTATTTGGTCAGTTTTGAAGACCAGTGCATGAGCTCCTAACCAAACATCCGTAGATGTCCTGGAAAGGACCTGCTGAAAGCTTAGAACGATATTAATGTATAAATGTTGCCACGCTAGCGTCCGTTGTGGTTCAGCTCAATGAACAGTTTGAAGCAGGCATGTGCGAAAATCTTTGAAACCGAAAAAACCGAAAAACGAAAAATTTTCGGTTTTGAAAACGAAAAATTCCAAAAAAAAACCGAAAAATTTTTTGCTTTTCAAAACGACTTCTTTTCGCCATTTCATATGTTTGACTGGAAAAACAAGTCAAAGTGATCGACAAACATCAGATAACGACAGAATTATGCTTTAATAAAGAAGCAAAGTATCCGCAATCAATGATGCGAGGGATTTCAGAATTGTGGCAGAGGCGAATCCTGATAAAATTATTGCACTGAACATCTTTCGGAATTCCTAATGTGAACTCGTTGTTCAAAACTGCAGTAGTACTCCGAGCATTCAAACCCACGTTTTTTCGTGTTATTGATCGAAACTGAGGGTTCTAAGGTCCTCTCTAACTTTGTGAAAATAAACTGAATTCGTAGAAGTCGAAGTGCAAGTCATAGATCAAAACGGAACAAACGTTGTACAGAGACGAACACCATTAGTTCCTTACACCTATTACACTTTTGCGTGAATTTCTTGCGCTGTCATGTTTGATTTCAGTGTGAGCGGTCGCGTCGTGGTCAGCACTGTAAAATCCGGCTGATCCGGTAGCGGCATTCACGATCATGCCAGTACCCCGGCGTTATTGGACCGTAATGACCGCGACGCAACCACACGCACTGGGTTGTGGTGTCTACACAGGAGCTCAGTTCAACCATTTTCGCTGGATGGAACTACCGTATTTTCACTATTGAAAGTACACCTCTATTTGAAGTACTCCGCTAATAGGAGTCCACCAAAAAAGAGAGGGCTGGCATTCAGAAGTACTCTCTTTTTTTAAAGAACACCTCGAATAGTAGTACATTTCAAATTACGATAAGGGAAAAATTTAGATTCTGATACAGGGTTACGGCTCATGAAATGAAGATAGTAATAATGAGTGTGCAAGCATTGGCTCAATCGGACTTGAATAGCTGACTTTTCAGGATTCTTGATCACGAAAATCTGTGTGTCGTTATTAAAATTTTCACTATGAGAATTTGAACAAACAATGCTGGTAAATAGAAGTACACTCTCCACTTGAAGTACATGTCAATTAAAAGAACACCTAAAAAAAAGACCTGAAAAAATGGAAGCACATGTATATACTTCTAGAAGAGAAAATAAGGTATGAGGCCGTGCCCCCAAGAAAATCTTTATTCTTTTTGTTATGGTTTGATAGAGGAAACAAAAGAATTTACGTCTTTGCTCCCAGGATTTTCGGACACACTCCTTTTTGAAAATTACGAACCTCCAAACAGCAATTCTTTTTCATGTACATCTTAAACAGAAACGAAATTTCCTGACTATGTATTAGCGGCAGTGTTCACGATAGATTTCATGTTTGATATCTCCACCGTTTTCGGAAGGTCTTTTGCCCTATACAGCAAGGCATGCTTGAAGAGAACGCGAAAACCGTGTTTTATTTTGCTAAAAGAGGGTCATCTTTGCCATGGATGACACCTTTCAATGCAATCAAGCGATTTAGCTCGCTAAGCAGTACTTTCTTGACTTGATTATTTCATGTTATTACAATCTCGAGAGTTCAATTTTTCATGTCGAGGGGCGGAAAAGGGGCATGAGGCGTTTTGATGACCTCAGAACGCTTGTTTGCATTCGATATTTTACCATTCCAAGCTCGTTTTTTCTTGCTGCAGACGTCTGTGGGCAGCGAAGGATCAACAGTAAGTCGCATCAGACCGGATAATTTTAGACCGAAAAAAACCGAAAAAATTTAAATCTTTTTCGTTTTTTTTTTCGATGTCGATTTTTTTTTCGCCAAAAAGAGCGAAAAGCGAAAAAACCGAAAAATCGAAAAACGAAAACGCACACCCCTGGTTTGAAGGCTCTCAGAAAGTGAGGCAAAAACATTCAGGAACCTTCTTGTAGGTAGACTATATGGGCTGGAATTCACAAAGCGATAAGCACGTTTTAGCCGTGGTTTTTGGCCTATCGAATCGCACACGATGTATAGTTAGGTCCGTGGCTTGTTTCCTATAGAAAAAACATTCAAATTCGAACCACGGCTGGCGCTGCGGTTTTAAACTTAGCTCTCGAATCTTGTTGGTGAGAATTAACCGGCCGTGCCAGCCGCGGTTTGAAATTAATTTTTTTCTTGAGGAAACAAGCCACGAACCGAACCGTACATAACCATGGTTACGCTAGCCGTGGTTAAAACGTGCTTAGCGTTTCGTGAATTCCACCCCTGTAAACCTCACTCAATAAAGTGGTGAAAATTTGACACTAGCAGTTGATACTGGCATAGATACTGCCTCGAATGTCACGGCAGGAACTCAATCGCCACCCTGCATGCTTAATACACCAACCTACTTGATATGCATAAAAACAGAAAATATTGTTACTCCAGAATTTTAAGTAGGATATTCCATGCCGAAATGCGCCGCATATAAATACAGCTACCACAGGCAGCGTTTTGCTACAGACACTCGTTTACTCTACACTCCTCGATATTCCCCAGCACAGACTTGTGAGTAGCCGTTTTTAGCAAGTTCTTTTTCCGAAAAATTCAACCTATCACCCTATCCTTCTTTTCAGGATATGCTCGTTTTCGCTAATCTGGTGGGCCTAACGATTCTTACCTCAACAGTGGCACAGGAAACGATTCCAACTCTACCAACTATCCCTATACCCACCATCCCAACCTTGCCTACTATTCCAACTCTACCAACTATCCCGACTATACCCACCATCCCAACCTTGCCTACTATTCCAACTTTACCAACTATCCCGACTTTACCCACCATCCCAACCTTGCCCACTATTCCAACTCTACCCACTCTCCCAACTATACCCACCATCCCAACCTTGCCTACTATTCCGACTGTACCAACTATCCCAACTTTACCCACCATCCCAACCTTTGCCCACTATTCCAACTCTACCAACTATCCCGACTATACCCACCCTTCCAACCTTGCCCACTATTCCCACTGTACCAACTATCCCAACTATACCCGCCATCCCAACCTTACCCAGTCTGCCTTGATTTTCCTGCCTCTGCCCACTCTGGTCTTAAACCTCTCAGTTCTTCAACCGTTGCCAAAAACTCGTCCGCCGTCGGAGCACTCAACCAAGGTCTTCTGCTTGACTGTGCTTTCTTGATCAATCAATAAACTTTTTGCGAAAAACCTTACTACCACTCGCATTCGGAGTAAGCTTTAGGCATGTTCTCCTCGAAACATAATCTAAGATGTTCGTTTTGAGAGAAGGAGAGAAGCTGCCGGACATGACAAATCTTACCACACCTCGTGCCGTACCCTGGCCCCGCTTTTAGTGAATGGCTGTGGCGGTAGGCTCGCTGTCTTTTCGCATGCTCGTCCGAGAGCGGTGCACGCGACAGCCGCCCGCCACTGACGAAAGCCGCACGGTCGGCAAGTCTCATTCGGAAACACAACTTGCGTACTGCCACAGACCAGCATCAACGAAAACATGATTTTCCAAATCGGCACGGGGTGGGTAAAGCAGTCCCTAATGAGTGTATGTATGTCTGAAACAAAATAACAGATCGAAGTAGTTTTATATGCGACTTTATGCTTTGTACAAAGCTACATACATTATTGTTGTCACTTTGAACATCACAGTCGGTGGCTAGCAATTTCTCCAACTTCATAGAAGAAATCGAAAAAGAGACTTTCAAGCTTTTTCGCAACCGCTATGTAAACTACACTAAAAGTTTCGTGAAAAACGGTTGTGTATTAGTAGTGTACTCATAGAAACCACATTATCACTTGCTTTTTAACGCGACTGTACATATCCATGTACATGTATGATTTTATGTAAATGTATTACTGCACACCGTGCGGCCAACACAACATACTCGAGGGCAACACTGCGTGCAGACATGTAAATAGAGGGTAGGCTTGGTGGAGAATCATTCAGTCCGGTGGTGAATATATGAATTACAATATTGTTGTACATATCGGTGCTGCGTGTACATATGACAATTTCGCTCTTGTTCTCTCTCTTGTTTGAAAAAAATAGACTACATTAAATTGAGAAAGGTTCGTAAGTCTCAGGGGATGATTTGTCGGGTCTCTGAATGCAATGAAAAAATCTGTCATGTTCCAGTAGAGTGATGGTCTCTTATCTTAATCCACCCAATTTCTTCTCAGCGATCAAACTGTGGCTTTTCGCTCATTGGATCCATATCTAGCTTGCATTCGTGCTGGCTCCTGTTATGACGTACGGTAACCGCTTTTGTGTGCAATCAACGAAAAAAATTCGCCCTAGGTCGGGATCATACTTTCCGCGATCAGCTACGGCGGCGGTGCATGTCAGGCATAACAATTTTTGGTCGATATTGATGATGAAATTGCTCCGCCTCGCTGGACGGCGGCGTTCAGAGTTCATTCGCGGCGCGACACAACGTTATAATTAGCCTACGTATCGATCAAGAGGCCGCGTTGCGTCATCGCTAGGTGTTCGCAGTGGAGTGGCGCAATACATCGGATTTGACGCGCAAACAATGATCTCTCTGTGTCGATCGCGATCGTATCGCGATCGTATTGCAATGCGACCGAGGCGACGCAAAGGCAAGGTCGTTGCTGGTTTTCTTCAGGGTTTTTTCGTTAACGCAACCAGACCTCACAACAAAACAATAAAATGAGCATATGATCTAGTTGCACGATCGCGTTCAGTCCGCAAAGTCTCATTATCACAATCGTAGAAGCGAAGCGGTTGTTTTGAGAATGATTTCTTCATTTTCATAGTTTAATTTTTCAAGAACAACCGCTCCGCTTCTACGATTGTGATAATGAGAACTGAACACGACTGCGGAACTGAACTATACTTAGGACCTCTTGCACTCAAACAAACATAAAAGAACTGTTGCTAACTTTACAAAAAATTGCTGTTGTTCGTTTACGCGGAATTGCGTACGTACGCGATTGAGCGTCATCGTCCCACGTTAGCTTAGCGTTCACACCTGAATTCTTACGCTACGCGATTTTCGCGTCGCACTGACATGTGCCATCGCGTCGCCCCGCACAAACTCCGAACGTCACCGAAGTGTGACCCCGCATTGCCCTGTTAAAAGTTATTGGTCCTGACTTCTGATGCTGGAACGCTTTTCTGTGCACATAGCGAGACATGTATGAACCTTTAGCGATTGGCGCCTCCTGCCGTTTTTTTCTCGTTCTCCATCTTTATTGTGAGCCTATCTAGAATGACGCCGGTTCATCACTGCGTTACAAGCAGTCTTCATTAGTAAAGAAGATAACCAGAGACATCTAAAGATTTCTGATATCCTAAACCTCTACAATCTGAAGTGGAATTCCGAGCAGGTCGACGTTAAGGATTTGCTCTAAACGCCGTTGGATAGAGGATATGTTGAGCTTCCGAACGATGTGCCAGTATTGATAAGTATATCCAAGACAGACAAGAAAAAATGGACTGACCCCCTTTCTTTGCAGAACTTTCCGCATAACCAAACCCATAATCATTCTCCTTCCTCTTCGTCTTCATCTTCTTCAAGTTCTCGAGGTAGTGGTTTATGTACCCATTTTGCGTTCACAGACACTCATCCAGGGTTAAATCCTAATGAAGACGCCTCTCCATAAACGACTATCCTTCAAGCTAACGTTTTTCAGAAGGATTGAAATCCAACATACTATTCTCCGCTTTTCAGGATGAAAGTGTTTCGAAGGCGCGTGGCGAGCGTTACTATCGTTGCATTTCTTATGGTGGCTACATGTCAGGTTGGACAGCTTCTCAAACGGAGTGTAGATGTTTTGTTTCCAATATATCTGGATCAAAGTCAGGTGGTAATATTCGAGTATGCGGACACAGAAATATTACTTCATTGGTTGTTATACTCGTGCGATATTCGAAGGTGCATTTGAGCCGCTTGAATCGGAAAAAGGATTGGTTATGAAATTTTCTTTAAAGGCATCGTACGCGCTGTAAACCACCCAGCGCTTTTAAGTTTGAATCATTGGCTGGGCCCGCCTGAGAACGTGGGTAGAGTTTCTCGGGTCACCGACGCATCATTCGGGGGCGGCATGCACGTACGCGGCGGGTTAGGTTGGGGTTAGGCAGGGTTTGGGGCGTCGGCGCGTTTCATGATTGCTGTGCGAGTGCTGGAGATAATCAATAGTTGGGGTCTCGACGGGGTTTCGGCTGCCCCACCCTCCTACGTAGGGTTTGCGAGGGAACGATTTTTCAGTGCAAGCCTAACCCCCTTTCAGCCCTCGCGCCGCTATCATCAAACGCGCCGACGCTTCAAACCCTGACTAACCCCAACCTAACCCGCTGCGTACGTGCATGCCGCCCCGGAAGATATGGGTGATCGAATGCCTCGAATTCCACCAAAAGAGGCCGGCATTCTGCCAGCCATGTGGCATAGAATGAAAAAGAAAGAAGGTTCTCAACAAGCGATATCGCGTAAATGAGTGGAAGTTGATGTATCATTTGTCGATAAGCTACCTTCTTTTCTCATTTGAGGCCACATGGCTGTCAGAAGGCCAGCCTCTTTTGGTTGAATTCGAGGCATTCGATCTCCCATATCTTCCCAATGATGCGTTGGTGACCCGAAAAACTATACCCACGTTTTCAGGCGGACCCAGCCAATGATTCAAACTCAAAAAAACGGTGAGTGGTTTTTAGCGCGTACGATGCCTTTAACTCAGAAGTTATGGTTACAGGAATTTTGTATAATTCCCAGTCGGAAACTGGATCCGGACGCTCTCAAGATGGCTTTATCCATATACGTCAACCTCCCTGGGGTAGAATTCAAGTCTCGTTGTAAATGCATAGCGAATGGAGATCAGCTCCCTCTAAGGGATATGCAGGCACTCTGAGGCAATAGATCCAGCCAAAGCAGAATACAAGCTCGTTGTAAACGTTGTTAAGATAACACCAAAATTGAACAGTACGGTGACGATTCATGATCATACAGTTTACCGCGATGTTAAAAGGCTATGGTGCGGTTGCGGGCGGCACTCTAAAACTACAGGGGAAAACCCGGCGCTTTGCCAGATTCCATCATCGATCGACGCCACAGCTGATTTTCAGGGTGAGTTGATGTTCTTCTTCTTTTCTGCGTTCTTGTTTCTGCTTCATTTTTGTTTCTGACTCTTATAATGTTGCGAATAGGGGCCTTTTTTAGAGTGCGACGGGAATCGCCGTTTCCTTCAATTTTGGAATGGACATTTTGAAAAAAGACACTTCAAAGCCCGAACAAACGGCTAGTTCCCCTAACGCCCTAATAAAAACCTCTAATCCCAATATTTAAAGAGTCAGAACTATAACTGAAGCAGAAGAAAAACTAGAAAAAACGGCAAAACCGTAATTCACCCAGAGTGCAGTCGATCAATGACGAAATCTGCCAAAGTGCCAGGTTTTCCACCGTAGTTTTAGTGTGTCGACTGCAACCGCAGCATATCCTTTTAACATTACGGTAAATCGTACAGTCGGCATGGATCCTAGTGATACATTGCGTTCCCTATTGAAGGTTGGAACAGACTCGGTGTCATATGCTATATACTGCCTTTATTTGGGAGTGCACAAGCCCCTCTTGTCACCCGCACACGCTGCTACTGTAATCGACCACTGCAGCGTAGTCTGTGTTGAGCCCGTTCTCTCCCAACCCCAGCGTCAGGCATCGACTTTCGCATGAACACCGTTCAGTCGTTCGTATGACCGGCGATCATGCACAGAGACGGTGAGTTTTTTTCATTTTTTTCTCTTCCGTTTTCAGTTGTTTCGGCTATAATTCAAATGACATCGTATTTCTGTTCTCTTTGAAAAAAAAATTCTTCTTGAACATTTATCTACTGTTTCAAATCCATGGGTCATTTACCCGCATCCCATTACGGCGACATTTAAACTATCACCGAAACAACATAAGACGGCGAAGAAATTCGAAAACTCATCTTCTCTGAGCATGATCGCCGGTCATGAGGACGAATGAACGGTGGTCATGCAAAAGTCGGTGCCTGTCACATGGGATGGGAGAGAACGGGCTCGTCACAGACCGCGCCGCAGTGCTGCATTAATGTAACAGCGAGTGCGGGTAAAAAGGGGAACTTGTGCACTCGCGAATAAAGGCAGTATAACATAAGTGCGCTGAGTTTGCGCCAACCTTTAATGGAAAACGCAGAGTATCACTGGGATTCGTGCCGACGTTAAAGGCAGTGTTCACGATGAAAAAGTTTTCGAAATTCCATCAGGATTGGTTAGTGGAGGGACACTCTGTAACGTTAACGTCGAAAGAACGCATCAAAACGAGCCAGGAAGAGCCCCAAAAGAGCTCGAAGTTGCAAATTCGAGCGCATTGAAAACCCCAAAAGCGCATCACACGCCCACCGACGTGAACAAATGAATGCTCAAGATCGTGAGATGAGCGATGATTTTCAATCATTAGCCCCGTTCCTCCCTTCATTCTCAGCTTCTCTCTTTACTCAGGTCAGCTCGCATAGATCGGCTGCAAAAGACGGAAGTTACAAGCCTCGGACAACTCGTCCACCATGTTTCCATAGCTCAATCTTTGAGGGACCATAACTCCGTTTCCAGGAGGTCTTGTATGATTTCAGAGACACCATTGGAATCAGCATGGGGCCTTTTTCAAGATAGGCGGGAAAACAGAAAAACGGTTTTCATTGTGAACACTGCCTTTAAATAGAGTTCGCGCAATCATTCTAGTCTGATAAATGGACGGTGCTGCGACGGTAGATTACCCCGCGCGAATCGAACCCCCATTCTCCAGTGAGGCAGCGTCCATACGTTGCGAGAGCGGGCGCTCCCGCTGTTGTGCGCCTCTCAACGCTCCTCAACGCTGCCCGCAAATTAACGAAGGCGAACACCCCCCACCTCGTGTTGATTCGATAAAAAACGTTTGATCGGGTGATCAGTCGCTCGAGTCTGCGCAACGGCTGATGATTTCCCATGGTTTTCGACTTTCGTGGAGGGATTATGAAAAACAAGGGCAGTAGTTTTGCTACAGGTTTAGTGCCACCTGCTTTAGTGAAGGAGCAGTAAGCTTGAACCTTGCTGCTTGCTCCGTGGTGCTGGCGTAAGCGTGCGGGAGTGAGCGAGCGAGGACGCGCGAGGAGGAGCGCCTGTGAGAGGCTAGCGAATCGTATGCCCATGATGATCATCGATTTTGCGTAATCGCACGCTCTCGCCACGTATGGACGGAGCCTGAGGCCGCCAACCCCGCACGAACAGCTGCCCATACGTCAGACTAAAAGGAAAACGGAAACCATACATGAGCCGTTAAAGCCCACATCGTATTGTAGAAGTTGCCTCCACATGATTTTCCTCCTAACAATCACTTTCTTCGAAAAAGGCGTCTCACCATCAAGATAATTTTTTTAATTTACTCATAATCACGCGACGTAGGATGCAGGTCAGAAAAAAATGAGTACAAATATAAAACGTAATTCCTGCAGAGAAAACAGCCTTCGTTAGGGACTTTCTGCGAGAAAGCTGCAAAAGGTAGAAAATGCCCAATGAGAGGTAATAACTTGATGGGGAAGAGCAGTGGCCGTCCATCACTGCCAAACGTCGTTTGTAAGGTATGTGATCCTCCGAAGCGATCGATATTACATTCCCCAGCGCCACAGCGGGCTATAGTTGTACTTAGAAACAGTGTTTGCGCAGAATCATGGATGGCGAGTTTCCGCTGATTATGGGAGACCAGGGGCCCATTGAGACGATTGTGCAAGAAAGAACAGTGAAAGTGACCGGAAACCTCTTTCTTCAACGAAACGGGATCCCTTCTGTGACGTTTCATCTTTGCCAGATAAAGGATTTACCGGTTTCGAGGAGTGAACTACTTCATCTAATAAGAGGGATACACCCAATCGACTATCACATGTTGGCGTTAATTCCTTTGATAAGCAGTTGTTTCTCTGCCGAAGGCTCTTTAAAAAAGTACTAGTCTGTTGGGCGGGCTGCAGCAGTGGATCGACTGCAGCACACGATTTCGACCCAGTTCCTGGGGCGGCATGCACGTACGCGGCGGATTAGGTTGGGGTTAGGCAGGGTTTGAAGCGTCGGCGCGTTTGATGATAACGGCGCGAGGGCTAAAGGGGGTCAGGCTAGCACTGAAAATCTTTCCCTCGCAAACCCTGCCTAGGAGGGTGGGGCAGCCGAAACCCCGATGAGACCCCAACTATTGATTGTCTCCAGCACTCGCACAGCAATCATGAAACGCGCCGACGCCCCAAACCCTGCCTAACCCTAACCTAACCTGCCGCGTACGTGCATGCCGCCCCTGGTCGTTTTTCACGGTTCTTTTTTCGCTCCTGTTATGGAAACTCCCTAAAGCTCAGGATTCTGCTAAAACATTGCCATTTATTTCATCGCGAACACTGCTTTTGAACAAGTAGGTTTTTGAGAAATTCACCGTTTTTTATTCAAAGTTGTCTATCTCATTTACTGTCCGGTTTAGTTCTATGTGATGCATCACCGACAAAAAATGGTTTTCATTCTGAAGACGGAGCCCAAATCTCAGATGTTTGGCGGAGCACTCGCAAAAGCATATTTGATTAGCCGAGAAAAGGAACCTAGCATGGTGTGAGTACAATATATGGTCTAAGAAAATTGATTAGCAAGCCACGCCGCTGCTTGGCTGGAAAAGTGGCGGGCGGAAAACCGAAGGAGTGGTGGCCGTTGATCGGTAGATTTCGCTACCTCTAGCTGAGAGCAGCTTTCTTATTGAGTGACATGGATGATATGTTCGAATATTTTCTACAACAAAGTGTCGCTACAAGCCAAACACCACTGTTGTGGTCAACCTCGCACAACAGCATACGGCGTTTGTTAGGAGCGCACCCAAGATCAACAAGTGATGTTTGCCTAGAATACAGACTTCTTTTTGCAGGTTCCGGCCTCCTGTTATAGCCATTTTCGTCACCGCTGATGGTGACACAAGCCAGTCGCATTTCGCTCTCGCCATTGGTTAGTTTTTTTTTGAGGACTCAAACGGCGCTTTCTAACAGGGCCTGAGTAATGGGTCGGACGACATCGATATTATAATGGTTTATTAGGAGCAATAATGCAGTAACATGAATGAGTTGGCGTGGTCGATGTCGAGCAGTGCGAAGGTGGAAGGTGGGACCCGAGGTGACGAGAGTAGAGGCGAGGCGGTTGGCAGTCGTGTCGGCGGGAGACGGCCAGACGGTGCTGTACGGATGGTGCTAGTGATGATGGGGCGGCGCCTCCAGTCCCTTGAATAGGCGAGTTGGGTACTGTATTAGAAAATGATAACGCAATCAACTCGGGACCTATTGGCTGTGTGATACAAGGTAACTCGTCCACAAGTACCGCCTATTCCTAAGCCCTTACACCTCCCTTCACCCACAAAATGTCCGTCCTCGGATTTTCCGAAACACGGGGGGGGGGAAGATTTTGATGAGAAACAAATGATCAAAAGGATTTGAATAAATAAAAGAACCGGGGTAGGGAACCAAAAAAGTGAACAAACAAGTGTGGGGTAACCCAGAAACAAACAACAATAAAAACCAGAAATCAAAAAGGAAGCAAATGGAAACAAAGCTCACCATATCTCAGAGTTGGTGCTGGCGTTCCAGCAAATCAGCTCCTCCTCGTATCGCTGTTATCGCTCGTGCATCCATGGGTGGGTGTGAGTTGATGGAGTCTTAGTAGGTTGACGTGGGGACTTGCACATGGTGAGGGGCGCTTCTTGTTGTCTGATGACGCCTCAGGTGTAGGAGGCGTTGCTTCGTGATCCATAGAAGAGGCGGGTGACGTCGAGGCATGAGAAAATGCATATGAGTGATTTGTGCTGGGACAACAGCCCCGAGATTCGATGCGGTTGTCTGCCGATCGCCTGGCGAATCCTACGGGAACAGAAGATGGGTGGAAGACGTCGGAGGGGAACAGGGGGAGGGGTGGGGAATGGACAGCTTTTCCCACTAGGAAGACTCATCGAAATCCATACCTGTCGAAACCTGATCAGCTACTGGAACGGACTTGGTGTTGGACGCTGCAGTCGAACAATCCATCTCGCGCGCAATAGTTGTCCAAGTTCAATCATTTATCTGAAAAAGAAACTTCGAATAAACAAACATCTGCGTTTGCGACCAGACACACATTGACGAGGACGAACACAAACAGTAATGGAGAGCAAGACTATTTGGTAGAGAGAAGAGGCATGACGCGATTGAAAGATAAAAGTTCAAAAGGAAATCCTGTCTTCAGATCGGTGTTGTCCGTTTCCCGAATTGAAGGGTATGGTGACCTGATCGATCAAGATACTTGGACAACTGAACGTCGTTGAGGGCGGCTGCCATTGTCCGTGAGTAGCGCCTAGCTGTAAAATAGAGATTGCTCATGAACACTGGCACAGCTATCTGTAAGGTTATTGTTCAGTGTCTTGTGTTTGATTATCAAATCAATGCTGAAAAGGGGGTCCCTTCCAAACATCAAGAAGAATGGGGTTTCGTTGGTAGATGCATGGATCGCGGTGTTGTAGCAAAGCGTACAAGATGGTAAAACCCTATCCCAGTCAAGTTGGTATACGTTCGCAGCGTAGGAGTTCTACGACTCAGGGCGTGAGGTTGAAACGTCTTTTGTAACGGCGCGAAGGAAAAAAAACAAAGGGTTGACAGCACACGGGTGAAATATCCGTAGATGGAGGCTCGCAAGAATTGGAGGAGCGCAAATCGTAGCGAACAGTTCGATGTGTATGAGGCACCATTCACAATGCGGTTGTGGGACTCCCACAGTCGGTCTGATGGCGGTGAAGTGAAACGCCTATTGACCTGCGAAACCTTACCAAAAAAATCCTGAAGTTAAGCACGTCGACCCTAATTGACTACTGCCTGCGATATGTTTGGAAAGGATGGGCAGTGTCTTGTGTTCGGGCCATCAGCCTGAATGATGTTCTGAATATCAGCTGAAGGAGTACCAGAGCACGATGACGGATCCTAGTGTCATTTCCTTGATTACTGATGAGCTGCACTGAAGCTAGCTGCTGACCTTTGCAGACCAATGCTGTAGTGAGGGAGGGTTTGATACCATTAACCGAGCGTGGAGCCAACACAAACAGGAGAAGTCATGGAGATTGAGTAATCAGCTGAGTGGCGTAGCGGATGACGTGAATGCAAGCTTGACTTGGGATGAACCGTCGGCTTAGCAGGACACCAGAGTTTGAGTTCCGGGCTGGAGTACGGTGATGTCGGTAGCATGAAGGCCGAATTTCTGTGGGATGTAATCGGGCTCGGCTACGAAACAGATGAAGAGCCGGCTTGTCCTCCCTATGTCGAAAATTCGGTTTCCGTAATCCACAATCCAAAGCGCGATAGCCTGCTCCTTGAAAGTCACTCGCCGAGCATGAAGATCTAGGAGTTGGCTCTGGTTGGTACTGACAGGGAGCTTTTCTACGAAGTGCGGGCATCTTGGTTGAAGGTTCTCGCTGCCCATCATGAGGTTGACCAGCAAATCTTTGCTACAGAGTTGACGAGGGTTCCTGCCACGCCACTTCCTTAAGGTCGGGGTATTCCAAAAGCGTACAGGTGGGACTTATCGTTAGCTACCGTGAAACCTGCTTGAGTGTCTACCAGCACGAACATCCCAGTAATGGGTCGACGACATCAGATATTATAATGGTCTCATTAGAGCAATAATGTTGCAGCAACATGAATGAGTTGGCGTGGTCGATGTCGAGCAGTGCAGAGAAAAGGTGGAAGGTGGGACCCGAGGTGACGAGAGTAGAGGCGAGGCGGTTGGCAGTCGTGTCGTCGGGAGACGGCCGCATGTGACGGTGTTGTACGGATGGTGCTAGTGATGATGGGGCGGCGCCTTCCAGTCTCTTAAAATAGGCGAGAGTTGGGTACTGTATTAGGAATGATAACGCTATCAACTCGGGACCTATTGGCTATGTGATACAAGGTAACTCGTCCACAAGGTACCGCCTATTCCTGTTCAAACCCTTACACCTGGCTGGGAGCACCCCATTGAATTATGGAAACCATTCAAAGCGAGTCTTCAGTGTTATGCCAAAGTGCAAAACTATATTTTCCGGATTGTCTAATGGAAAGGAGTACGCGGATAAGTGCAAGCATCAAACGGTAGGTTGGTGAAAGTTAAGAGCTGAAAACCGCCTCCAGGAAGCTTCCACCCGACGCCGCAAGGGCATTATAATCGGCGCTGCATTTCCATGACATAATAATGGCACGACGAGGTCGACGTCGTGATAGGCTCACTGAATCGGTGCCGTAAGGTATTTCCCGCGAAGTTCACTAACCCATTTAGATTCAATTTCGACGGCATTGCATCTTGGCAAAGTATTTGAAGGACTCTAAAGACGTCGACTATGTTCTCTCTGTCGACGCCGACATAGGAGAAAGTGTGAATCCGAAAAGGTATTCTTAGCATTTAATCTCATTATCATCATTTTAACTGGATTTTAAGAACCTACAATGGCGTTGCAGGTTGAGACTAATCTTCGCGAAGTTGGGGCAGGTTTTCTGAATCAGCGCATCTTTCTAGTTCCCCCGCAAGCGATCTTTTCAGGCGGATTGAAGAGTTCATCGGACCCGCCTCCGATATAGTGTTCTATGACCGTTTCTACAACTGGGAAGTGGCATGTGGTTCTTACCTGGTGAAAAATACGGTTTGGTCACGAAACTTCCTCAATGGTGAGCAGCACGTCTCGTGCTCAATGGTGAACTTCTTCAATGCACGACCAGAACACAGTCCTTCGTGCCTCTATTCGAGGCTGATTAATGAGCAGCCCGTGAAGGGCACGTACTTTCAAATCATAGGAGCAAGCTGGCAGCTTCTGTTGCAGGAGACAACTGTTAAATTGCGTCCTTTTTCAAAGAATCTTGTTCTCAATTTCTACACAGTCTATAATATGCAACATTTAGACTTCGCCAACTACGAATCCCGTTCCTTTCCGAAAAAAGCGTTGTCGGATCTGAGCAATCTGAGCACTCCACGTGAGTTGTTGTATTTCCGAGTAAGCTTATTGGGGTCTCAATTATGTGAGCTTTCTGCTCACCAAAATTTCAAAGCACGTCACTCTTGCGAGAATCAATAGAATAAATATCTGGGTTTTTTTGAGTGCCTCCTGTTTGGAGAAACTGACGGTTTTCAATTCGTAATACACTGCCCGGCCACATATGCCTTCATTTCTCGTCATTGTTATGCTCTGTTCTGTGGCGGCGTTGTGGAAGCGGTGGTGTCAGCACGCTAAGTCGGCTGCTGCGGGCAAGTAGTCTTCGATTCGAGTCCAAGAACATCAGGCAGCGTTTGATGATGCAACGGTGGCCTGTAATTGGCGGATCAAGAACCCGTTCACTTAGTAATCTCCGGTCGGTAGTAATGGAACGATATACGATCTACATCATAACACCTTCCCCTTCTCAGACAATGAGACAAACTCATCGCGACGCTGAATAGGAACGAACGCGTGGTCAACGGTGATCAGCGCGCTGTTTTTGCGCGCGGCCAGCTCTAAATGGACTCGAGATGATTACGCCTGACAAAAAGGACCTTACCGCGAAAATCTGTATAACTTAGTTATTAATTATAGTAGTGTCAACTAGGCGGAGCCTAATATCGTAAATTACCAGCACCTAGGGGCGTTACGGTCTCTCCCATTCAGTAGAAAACAGAGGGTCTTCCGCAAGTGCAACCAAGAAGATACTAGATGTACCCTCAAACTTGGGTAAATTTTGAAACGGTGACGATCTCTGTTCTACTCACACAGAACAGTGCATCGTAGCCGAGACGGGTCCGTCGTATTGGTCAGTCGATATGTGCCGTTGCTCGCGGTGAGCCAAAGTACGATGATGCAGGTCGTTCGCGATCAGTCCTAATTATATTGCTGCACGCGATAGAAACTATTTATGGTCGCGGTAAGTTTTAGTTACCAGTAGCTGCGCGCGATAAGTTCGCAGTTCTGTCGCACACACCGCGTAATGATATCGAGTAACCCCAGCTTGTCACCGATCAATTCTACTGGATTTTTGCCTCGCGGCGAAGTGCAAAGGTTCCTGAGTGCGGTAAGTACTCTTCGACAATTTCTTGTGCGCGATAACCTCCCAGTTGCCTGAGTTCTGACAAGGGAAGTATTTCTGGCGTTGAACGCATCTGCAAAAACGACTTGTATTGTTATTAGTATCTCCCTTGACCGCCATGGTAAAACTGCGCAGCATCTCGTTCCTGAGCTGCAGGTTCCAAGAAGTTACAAGCGTTAAAACGGTCATGTTTTTTTTGAGCTTTTTGTGCCTTCCAAATTGAGCATTAGTCTCGAAACATGCTGGGAATGGATCTATTAGTTGTGTTGAGCGCGCCAAAACTACTCCCCTGGAGCAAAGAAGTTTGGGTGAAAGCACATTTTTCCAAACATTGTGCAAACTGGATAGCGTTTTTCACTTGAACGGATTTCTTCGGTTGAGCGTTAATTTCTACCACTTAGACGGCTCTGGAAGCGTTTCTTTAGAAGAATGTTGCAGACTTGAAATCCTCCCAGGTGGGTTATTTACTATTATGCGTTGATCACTAATGTGGGGTTTATCTGGTTCTATTTTCCAGATCTTGGACTAAATTCTTTCAAGGCCTCCAATCGTGGGAACGTTTGAGGGCGCAATGTGACTTTTGATGATTTCCGGAAAGATACGATAGAAAATGGCTTGGAAAGATTTCTTTATAGGTTATTTGGAATGCTAAACAAATCCGGAGTCCGTTTATAGATTTTCGACAGATAACGGTAGATAGCAGTGGGTATACGGTAGTTTGGTCAAACTCTCAGATTTGATTCATATACGGGGGTTGTTCGGGGTGGTGAATATGAACTCAGACGATCGGCCGCTCGGAGCGGACCCGGACAGCAAACCCGAGCTGTCAAGCTGTCTCTCCGCTCCGAGCGAAAATCGGGCATCTACTCGGGCAACCGGAGGTTGCTGTCCGGGCGACTGAGGTCCGCTCGAGGTGACGTGTCCGGTTGATTTCCAACTGAGTTGCTGATGAGGAACACGAGCGTCTCCATGGTACGGCGTAAGCCGCGTCGTAAAAAAGTCAGTTGCGCTTGATGCAGAGCGTGTGTGAAGCGTTGCCGTGAGCTGTGAGTGGCGCTTCATATAAAGCGATGCGACGCGTTGTGAGCTGGAGAGTAGCCCCTTCATACAAAGCGCGTGCGCCTCGTGGTAAAAAGACCAATAGCGCTTCGTGTAGAGCGTGCCGCGCGGTTAAGCTAGTAACGCTTCATGAGCGTGCGCCGCGTGGTTCAAAGCTTGGCAACAGTAACGCTTCACATGCAGAGCGTGCGCCGCGTGGTTCAAAGTTAACAGTAACGCTTCATGCAGAGCACTTCGCCGCGTGGTTCAAAGCTAGTCGCGCTTCATCTTGAAAGCGTGTCCCGCGTGGTCTAAAGTTAGTAGTCTTCAGCAAGAGCGTGCCCCCGCGTGATTTAAAAGCTGGTGTAGCGCTTTCATCTAGGGACGTGCGCAGCGTGGATATTATAAGCTAATATCGTTTCATCCAAAGCGTGCGCCGCGTAGTCTTAAAACTATTAGTGGAGCTTCATCCAGAGCGCGCCCCACATGGTGTTGAACTATTAGTTGCGCTTCATATAGAGCGTGCTCCGGCGCGGCTTAAAGAACTAGTAGCGCTTCACGCTCCAACGCGCCGCGTGTATTTTTAAAACTCAGTGGCGGTTTATCCAAAGCATACGCCCCGCGTGGTAAAAAAACAATAGCGCTTTCCATGCAGAGCGTGCCCGAAGTGGTTAAAGACTAGTAATGGTGCTTCATCCACAGCGTGCCCCCTGTGGTTCAAACCTGGTAGCGCTTTCATCCAAAGCGTGCCGCCTCGCGCGATTTGAAGCAAGTAGCCTTCCAGCCAAAGCGTGCCCGCGTGTGCAAAAAACCAATAGCGCTCCATGCAGAGCGTGCCCAACGTGGTTTAAAGCTAGTAGCGCTTCATCCAGAGCTGCGACGCCCCCGCGTGGTGTAAACTACTAGTTGCGTTCCATATAGAGCGTGTCCTGCAGTGGCTCGGAACTAGTAGCGCTTCACGTGGGGCGCGCGCCGTGGTTTAAAACTGATAGCGCTTCATGTAGAACGTGCGCCGCATTGTTTAAAACTAGTAGCACTTCATATAGAGCGGGCGCCGCGACGTAGAACCTGAATTTATATGATGCTGTGGAAAGTAGAGGACAGCGTGTGGAAGGTATTTGAAATAGTTGCACTACACTGTATTACAAATGCTGAAAACTAGTTCATTAATCAAAATTCAACAAAAAAGTGAGTAAACTCCTTTCACGGAATAACTACGCTAAAAATCTGCATGAACAATGAGATCCAAGATTTCACAGACTTGAGGAAGCACATTCAATCGCTCTAGCAGGTTCTTGGCATGCGACTCCAGCAACAGTGAGGGCACCTTAAAAAGGAATTTTACCCCAGATCAATCATAATAAGTTGACAGGAGTACGTCAGGGTAAAAAGCTACCACCTCATCCTCAATGTTTGCAAACTCACTCGACAGCAGCCTCGCGCGACTCTGGAATTAACAGCATGAAGCCAAAAAATGCAACAGTAGACATCACTGGATTACCGGATTGAGAGAGAGAGCGAGCGGCGGTCGATAGGCCAGTGTGGTTCTTGGAATGAGATATTGAATCGAATGAAGTGAGCAATCTACAACCTATAGGTACTACACGAGTTTTTTGGAAGTTTTTGCCGCCTAACTGCAGTTTAACGTCGCAGTGCACGTTATGGTATGTTTACACAAAGCTGAGTGTTGAGTTGATCGCAAAACAGCTTGGCTCCGGGCGAAATTGAACCAGCATATTCCCTTTCCGGGGAGTTGCTTCGGTGAAGATTTACCGAGCAGTTGAAAGTGAGAGCGGGCGCTGGGGCTCCGGTGGTGCAGTGCGATAAGAGCGCTCCCCAGAAAGGGAATATGCTGGTTCAATCTCGCCCGGAGCCAAGCGTTTTGCGATCCAACTCCAACACCTTGTGTAAACTATAGAGTACTACAAGTCAAAAAAACTACAAAGAAACATAACTGACTCCAAAACCGAGTTCCCAAAAAGGTACAATCTCGTTGTCTCGTCTAGAACCAAGATAAAGGGGTCCTGTGCATGCAACTGCAAGAATCGGAAAATACACTCATCCTGGGTACGAACTCCAATCCTGATCCGGACACCTGAACGTAGAAACATTCAAAAGGGAAAAGAAAATTTCGCTTCAATTTAGTTGAGAGGTAGCGACGTTGATAGACTTGTGCGGGCTGAACCAGAACTCCAACGCCGTAAAAGCGTAAGAAGAGCAAGCCAAAATGACCGCATCTGGAGCAACGCTCTGAATCTATTATACAGAACCGTGGAAACCGGCCTATCATTTGCTTGCTGAACCCCCCACCCAATACGACCAACTCCCAGTGCGTGGATTGATTTTTAAACTGTTTGCTTCGCTGTGAAAGGGTTATGGATCTGGCATAAAGTATATTTGTGAGGGAGCTCGTTAAAAGATGTGAAGTTACTTGGTGCACTTGATTAGGCATGCGATTAAACACCGAAGAAACATTGAAAATTTTTTTTTTTTGAAATGATGCACTATTGATTTGGCGGCGCACTTTTTAGACTAAACATCGAAAGTTTAGCGTGGCATTGAAAAGGATACAAACGAAGATGCTTACAGCTAATGTTTTGTAAAGTCCGCTTCCTCTTTGAGAAAATTTCCGTCTTCCCAAGCGTGCTGGGTCCACCAGAGAAGAAGAAGAAGAATTTTGGGTGCGTTTTTCCACACCAGGACAGCCAATCACAGAATGTGGTTTACATACCCGAAGCTGCTTCTATGTGCCCATCGGGAGGCATAAAAAAAGAGGCTCCGCACACCCTAAAGTAGCGCTGTTCAGCTCAACAGGCAGATGTTCACAATGAAAATCCCGTTTTTTTCTGTTTTCCCACCTATCTTGAACGGGCCCATGCTGATTTTCAATGATGTGCTCTGAAATCGTATAAGACCTTCTGGGAACAGAGTTGTGGTCCCTCAAAAAATTGAATCAAAGGAAACTTATGGTGGACCGGAAGTTGTCCGGGAGGCTTGTAACTTCCGTCTTTTTGCAGCCGAATGTAGTGCGAGGCCCTTCGAGCCTGGCGAGTAGAGAGATGAGTTGAGAATGATGGGAATAACAGGGCTAATGATTGGAGAAATCATCGGCTCATCTCACTGATCTCGAGCATTCATTTTGTTCACGTCGATGGGCGCGCGTTGCGCTTTTGGGGTTTGCCTTTGTGCTCGAATTGGCAACTTCAGGGCCTCTTTTTGAGCTTTTCCTGGCTCGTTTTCATGCGTTCTTTCGACGACAACGTTACAGTGTGCCCCTCCACTACCCATTCCTAAAAGGAAACTGAAACACATTTTTTTATCGCGAACACTGCATTTAAAGCGCGTCCATGAAGTTTTGGGTACGTTGTCACAAGTGGGCAGCCATACAGGAGAACGCGGATTTCCTCATAAGGGGGGGGGCAGAGCAAATCGCCCGACTTATGAGGGGGTCAGACCAAAGTTGGGTTGTATCACACCTCGCGCCGTAGCCTGAAGTGGAATTAATTGCCCTTTTGCGTGCGTGTACAGAGCGAGTCTGGAGACAGCGAGAGAGTTTGGGATAGAAGGATATGCAGCATACGCGCGAACGCACGCGTGAGACCTGAGTGACTCCTGCTCTCAAAAAAGTTACGCTTCAAGCCAAGTGGCTGACACGGGCTAGGGATCAGAGGGGTAACTAGTAATAATTAAATAAAAATATAAACAAATGAATGAAATAATTCAATTAGAAAAATAATACTGATAATTTGAATAAATATAATAAATTACCAATAAATATTCGCAAAACCGGATAATTCAAATTTCCCATTAATCAATTATCTTGAAAAGATACTCAAAAAAGAAAAAAAAGAGAATGAATTCCCTAATAAATCCAATATTTAGAAAATCGCATCGTTCAAATTCCCCCAAAAATCAATATTTGAAAAAAGAACTCAAAAAAATTAAGCGCATCGATGAATGAAAAATTCAAAGAAGCCAATAATTCAAAAGCTCAACTGAATCGAATACATGATTATTCAACTTTTTAGCCGAACCCAATTAATTGGCGAGTATACATAATATTTGAATGATTATTCGATATTGAATCGTTCGAGAAAATCAATTAATTCTTCGTTCAAATAATCCATTCAGTTGGGAAAAATAGGAATTTAAAATTATTTACTTGCAAGAATCTTTGACCACCTCGAGTTTTGATTACTTCGTTTGATCCAGAGATGGTCACTCGTATCGAATAGAGAAGTGTTTCGAATGTATGCACTCGCCGTGGCAAAATTTGATCCTATAATTTAAAAAGGCGCTCATTCAAAAAATTTGTAAAGCATTTTCGAAAAACTCATTCTTTTGGAATTCTAAAAGACGGGCGATTCGGAAATCATATCCCTCATTAGGAAATTTTGAAACCCGTCAGTCGAACCAATCATTAATTGGAAAGAAAGAGAAACTGAAAATTATTAATTAGAAATTTTAAGAAAAAAAAGTACCACAAAAACATCCTGTAGGAACTCTTCGAAATAGATGATTCAAAGAGGGATCACTCAGAACTCTCTGAAACCGTCACCTGGGTCATCAATCACGCTCTCCACGTCCCTATCGGTTGTCTCTTTCACTCTGACGCCGTCTAACTATTGCGCCACAAATGGGGAGAATGGCGTTTGGTTTTGATGTGCATCATGGCGGCAAACTTTAGCTGGGTGGTGGTCGTTCGGGCCCCTCAAGTCGAAGGCCGGACTGCGCCGTGCTCCACCGTCCCAGACCCGTCCTCTACCATCCGTAGTGATCCTGCACCGTTCTGAGCCGCCCTCAGACCCTCTTTATAGTCGGCCGATCGGTTGTAGCCAGCCCGGTCGATGAGCATGCAAATGGGGGTGCAAAAAACCATCCGTTATGGCCGGACTGAGCACGTCTGTGCCGCCCGTGGCCATTCCGGTCTATAGGCATGCAATACGTTGCTCACTTAGGTCTAAAATACCCCTCGCTGTGGCCGGTCTGAGCCTGCATGGTCCGTCCTTATCCAGCTATGACCGTCACGGTAGTTAAGAATGCTATGCTTCGAGTACTGAGATGGAAATCCCCCGTTACGGCCGGATTCAGCCAGCCGCGGTGCGCTCGAGTACGCCTCCATAATCGATTGGCATGCAGCACACGCTAGGGCGCAGGATCACTAGGGACGGGAGGGGACAGCTCAGGACCAATAGGGATGGAATAGGACTGCTCAGCCTGGCCTCCGGCCGACTATGACGGGGGCTTAATGGGCCGGCTGCATGCCAATGAAGTATGCAAGCGTTACTCGAGCGCACTTTGCTGGCTCAGTCCGGTCACGATTTTCCACCAGAGTTAGCATCGCAACTGCATACGTATTGACCGGGACGGATACAGCTGGATCAGAACGGACCAGGCGGGCACACTTCAGCTTCATCGGCGGAATTTTCGACCCTAGTGAACAATGTATTGCGGTCGACGCCAATCGCACTGATACTTTGCGTTCCTTATTGCCCGTTGGCGAAAACCAGGTACCAGGGATGAGCAGGCCGTTGCGCCAATTTTCTTTACGACCCCCCCTGTTGATCGAAAATTCGCGAAAAGAATTAAAATTTTCACTACCCCACCCCCGATTAAAACTTCTTTAGCCTTATTTCAGTGACTAACTTAAAAGTTTAAAATGCAATCTTCTTCGATGCAACTGGCTATTTTGAAAAACATTTACTTCTGCTTCGGAATTTTTACGACCCCCCCTCAAATTCCCATTTTTCCAGAACTTTCAAGAAATTCTACGACCCTCGTTGCGCCGAGTCGCAACCCTGCTCGGCCCTGCCCGGTACGCGTACAGTTGACGGCAATGTTAAAAGGACATGGTGCGGTTGCGGACTCGCACTAAAACTACGGTAGAATCTGGCACTTTGCCAGAGTTCGTCATCGATCGGCACCACAGCTGACATTCTCGTGAGCAGAGAGACGACGTTTGGCGCCGATCGATGACGAAATGTGGCAAAGTACCAGATTCTACCGTAATTTAGTGCGAGTCCGCAACCGCACCGTGTCCTTTCAAGATTGCGGTCAACTGTATGTGATAACATGCGTGCACCGAATAGGCGCCGAAGAACAATAAGGAGCAATGTATCGGTGCGATCAGAGCCGAATGTACATGTGTAACAACCGAGATGGCTACGACGTGCTCAGTCCGGCCACAACGGAAGGATTTTTATAACCGATTCGCATGATGAATATGCTTATCGACCAGGATGACCACAGCCGATCGGCCAACTTTAACGGGTTTTTTAGATTACCAAGATACGAGCAAACGAAACACGGAGACATCCGCAAGCATAGGGCCTCCTTCAGAAAGCGGTCGCAGTGCGACGCGACCATCGAGTCGTCGGGTAATGCAAAGCGAGGCGATCGAGGCATCGTGTCGCCGAACTACGCTATTCCAGCACTTCTTGAGGCATTTTTTTCTGATCGTGCGACGCGACCAGATGGATGTGAGAGATTTCTATTCGATCACATCGCAGTGCCATCCCATTTTTTATGTAGGAACCTTGTCCTGGCGGCGTCCAATCTCGTCCGCGGCAAGCACTGCGGATTCGTCTCGAGCACCGTTACAGAGCACCGACAATAAAGGACAGAGTGGCATCGGGGCGGGAAGCGATCTCGTGATGAGCAGCCCTATGATATATAGCAGGGAACTAACAATACGGCAGCCCATCAAAAGATCGCGTAGCTCCGAGATGCCACTCTGCTCACCCCTTAACTTAAGATGGTGTAAATTACTACTAGTAATAAATATGTCCATATTATGTGCGAAAGCAGGTTTACATCCTTATTCTTAATATCACTGTATTTTGGCGACTTTTATGCCGGACGAGTTCAGACGCCAGCAGGAAGAATTCGGATATCGCGCCGCGGACGCAAGCAGGCGCAGCGGGGTGGTAGAGTTTTCTTCTTCTTCTTCTTCTTCTTCTGCAGCCTCAAAGTGGTTTTTGTCATAGGTTGAGGAACTGGGCGGCCTTCACAGAATTCGTCCAGAGATCCATTGTTGTTAAGGAGGTAGGTCTCTTTGGGCACATGAATAAGTGCGCCGTGTCGTGTCCGGGAGCACCACAGTCCGGGCATGCGTCTGGTCGGCTGCTGTCGATCTTGGTGACGTAAGACATGAGCAGAATAGAGTGACCACAGCGCAGCGAGGCGAGAGCACATCTGGCTCGCCTGCCGAGTTGAGACTCGGACTCGCAAACCCGAGGCAGCACTGCTCCTAAAGTAGGGTTCACAGCCGCCTCCTCCAGATATCCTCGAACAAACTGGGTCTGCTCCTCACGCAGAAGACGAAGCCTTTCCATGTTGGAGTCGGCCCATCTCTGTACATCAACTTTACGAGGAGTATCTGCGAACGGCGTCCTAATCGACCTCTCTCTAATGGGCTTCATAATTCTAAAGTTTTCTAATTGTATGAGAGGCGGGGAAACGGGAGACGAGCGACACGTAAGTATGGACGAACGAGGAGGGGTGACGCGCGTGATTGGATGGGACAAGGAGTTTCAGCCGCATCTTTCAAGGTTGGAGAACAGTACGAACACCACTCCATTACTGTCACAACTCAACCAAATTTATCGTCCGTGTTGGTCCCGCTAAAAAAGGAAGTGTTTTCTGTGGTAACCGCATCTGCGAATGCGACTAGTATTGTCAGTATCTCTTGTGGCTCAATAGTAAAACTGCTGAGTATCGCGCCACAAGTTGCAGGTTCCAAAAAGTTATAAGCGTTTACATTTTTTTGGGTGTTTCAAAAAATATTTTCGGATTTTACTCAAAACTTGTGTGTAGAGGTAATCCAGAGTTGCGAACACGAATCTGGAGTCCGTTCATCAAAATTCTGAGATTTACTACAGATTACGGTAGGTACCATGTCATTTAGGGGGCAAAACCTACCTTAGTATTTTGAAAATCGACAAGCAGACGTTAAATTCGTATTCACCACCCCGAATAGCCCCAGTATACCGATTTTGAGTCAAATCGTGTTTAGCCCTTCAATAACCCATGGAGAAACATTTTGAGCCATTTCTATCGTAGCGTTCCGCGAATCGTCAAAAGTCACATTTTGCCCTTAAATTTTTCTCCGATAGGAGGCGTTGAACGAAATTAGTCGAAAACTTTGAAGAATTGACAGATAAACCCCAGATTCGTGATCAGCGCCCCAAATAACAGGATTTTCAATAAAATCTGGAACGTTTTTCTAAAAGAGCCCTCCAATTAGTATAAATAAACGAACAACCCGAAATCTGTACCAGTTCAAAACAATGTTCGGGAAATGTGCTTTCACCCAAGCTTTGCTCAGGGAGATTGTTTTCGGCGCTGAACACGATTATGTATGAGGTTCGCTCCCAGATTTTCGAAAGATTACTGAGCGTGTTGGAAGGTACAAAAAGCATAGAAAATGACCTCTTCAAGCTTATAACTTCTTGGCACCTGCCACTCGGGGCGGAATACTACACCGTTTTACTATGGACGTTTAAGAGATACTAGCAATAAATGTCGTTTTTACAGATGCGTTTACCGCCCTGAACGCTTCCCTTGTAAGAACAGGGGTAACTCAAATCGGGGGCAAGCCTGCAAATTTTGACCATTACTGGTTTGTTGCAATAGTTGGATACAGCGTAGTTTTTTCCAGAATTAATTCCCCGTACTTTTTTCATTATGCTCCGTGATGAATATTCTTAAAAACTGCTGAAACTGGACGTGAAACTTGGGCTTGCAATATACCATTAGTAATGTGAAAGCTGCTAGAAAATATCGTGTATGGAGAAAGAATTATAGCAAATGTACTCACATTCTCCTTCTTAATCCTCATCCTCCTCCTGTGTTTCATTCTCATGACAATTGGTCAGTGTCCTGGAAAAAAATTGATTCATGTGAAGAATAAGGCTCAATTTGCTACAAAGTGAGAAAAACAACGACAAATGAAACGGTTTCAAGAGTCCTTCGATTGTCAGATCACTGTAAAGGCGGATAGCACCCAACTGTCGATTTTAATCGTACTCAAGTTCGTTATTCATCAGGTTCAATTGAAAAAAGCAAAAAAAAAGAATAAAAAATGAGTGGGAGTCCTCAAAAACATGCCGCCGAGCATGGAACGCGCCGCGCCGCGACGCCAGGGGATCGTGTCGGGACCAGTTCAAAATCAGTAGGGCGCACTGCGTCTCTTGCTCCCTCGTTAGAGCACAGCAGTCGCCCGGACAGCGACCGGACAGGGGCCGTCGGTTGGTTTTCAACCGAACAGCAACCTCGGCCGCATTTTCAGCCTCGGTTGCTGTCCGGGCGGTGACGTCATAAGTGGGAGGAGCCGGTCCCGCTCGGAGCGGCCAAATGCCTGAGCAAGTTTTCCACTCAAAACAATGCGTTGACTACCAAGTGTCACCGAAATCACGAAGAAACGGCGAGGAACGCCCTAAATCGTCTTATTTCAGTGTTCTTATTCTTTGGCCTGGACTAGTTGTCCGGTTGGATGAGCATGTTCACGGTGGTTGTCGCCGGTAAAAAATGAGACTAGTCGAAAATGGAAGAATATTTTAGGCAAAACAATTTTAGTTAGGGTCCGATGGAAAGGACGGAGCAACACTGAATAGAGAATTGCAAAAGACGGGTCCACAAAAGATTTCTTTGCCACAACAGACAGTTCCATTGATACTTAAGAGGCGGGCTGATACTTGAGAATTTCGTGCCCTTCTGGTGCGTTTTTCTCGGTTTCTTCGTCATTTCAGTTCTACTCGGGGGCCAAACAATCGATTTAGCGATTAATCTCAAAATCGAAGATTGTCGTGAACCCTGCCTTTAAAAACTCTCCATTCTGATCGACGGTAAGTTGCACTCGTTGATCATGGCGAAATATAAATGCTGTGAACGATGATCAGAAAAAAGGGGCAAATTTGCTACTTGCGAACCAAAAATCGAAGAGCTCATTACATATGCCCCTGACCTTATTTGAAGGCACAGAACACTCTCAGACATAAATTTTGTAACTTCCATTTGATCCCCTAGTGGCCTGAATAACCCCCAGTTCAAAGTTTTGTCGTAACAATATATGAGGTTGTAACATAAGTCTTGGAAGATTTTTGTTTACAGTTCTAGAACTTTCCATTCCTAATCGATATAGATCAACTAACTCATGTTAGGGAGAGAAGTATCTGGAAGCTCCTCAGCGAAACCTTTATAAACGCGCGCTCTCACTTCACCGTCGAATTATGCTTTCTCTTTCTTCACCCCAACCAGGGCTGGGCACACGTCCCGGCTGGGCGATTTTGAATATGCACCCCCCTTAGCTCGGCAATTTTCAGGCACCCTCCTATGGAAAATCGAAATCGGCTGTTTTCCGTGAAGTCGAGCACGACAGCCATGATCTTGACTTCCATATTTTGATAAACCAGAAAATTCCGAAAATGTCAACATAAAAGGTAGTGTAATTTTTAAACTTCCAAACAATCTTATGAAGAAAATTTTTAATAAGAAGATAGGTTGTGACAAAAGATAAAAAATTTTTTATTCATTACAATTCAGCAATTACAAACAACAACAGAGCTACTTTTATTGCAGTAATCAATGTTTTCTATCGAATGTTTTCATGAACCTATGTACGAAGGATTCATCCGTGTTTGATAGTTCTGATGAAGGAAATTTTCAGGATTATTTTGTGTTGTGGAACCATTTAGGGATTGATGAGATGCGTAGGGAGTGGAAAACCCGATTTTTACCCACGTAGAATGCCGCAATCCTTTAGAGACCCGGCCCGCCGTGCGATCTGGTGTGTGTACGCAGCTACACAGCGCACACGGGAGTGGACGCGCACACAGTATTAATAAAAAAATGTATTTTATTACAGAACGGGGAAGAGAAAACGATCGAAACCGAAGGAAATGGAAGATGATGAAAATTGTCTATTCTGGATGTACCCATTTTAGAAATGTAATGTAAACAAACAAAGTTGGAGCAGGGGTAAGTATTTAGCCGTGACAAGTTTAATTCAAACGAACCTAGTTGATCAAAAGTAGCATTGAACATGCGAGCAAAGGATATTGTGGGAAAGAGGAGAATCTGACAAACAGTTTAGCTTCAACAGGATCGTTTTTTAATGTGATTTAAGGACCTTAAATCTCGTCCGGTTTTACCCCGAAAACCGGGACAAAACCGGGACGAGTTTTAAGGTCCTTAAATCACATTGAATTTCAAAGCGTCCGTTACTAAAGTGTTTGCCAGATTCTCCTCTTTCTCCCAATGCCCTTAGTTCTCATGGTTTATGCTGTTTGTCATCAACAAAGTTCATTTGAATGAACCTTGTCAAGTCCGAAAAATTCACCCTGCTCCAATTTAGTTTATTTACATTAAATTTCTGAGATGGTTACATTGAAAGCAACCTGTTTCTGCCTTCTTCCATTTACTCTACTTTCGATCCTTTTCTCCTCCCCGATCTGTAATAAAACTTATTTTTAATTAATATCGTGCGCGCGTCCACTCAAGTGTGTGCTGTGTAGCTGCGGACAAACACCATATCGCACGGCGAGCCCACTTTCTAAGGGATTGCGGCATTCAAGCTGGATAAAATTCGGGCTCTTATGAAAAGGGTACTCCTCAAGAGGGTTAAATACGATTATTTGCTTTTTTCAGTGGAACTTGCAGTCTTCAATTTTTACAGTCGGCTCTCTTCATACGTCATTCTCATAGACGAAATTCCGTTGGCTTGTTTTATACTGACCGTGATATCTGCATTTTTAGTCTGCCATAATACAGCACTTCGCTAATCCTTTTCTGAACGTTAAGGATAGCGCGTCTGAGCGCTGTCTTTGTATCTTCGCTTCTAATCGTTAACCACAAGCGTAATCAGTGAACGTTACACCAAAGAAACATTACACCACATCAATCCTTACTTGCTACTAGATAATGGAGTAGTGTTCATTCCTTCATCAAAACAATCAAACACATTACATATGATCTTCAATTAATAGAGTTGTTGATGAGAAGCTTTGACAGCAACTATGAATTATTCCGAACACAAACTGCATATCTATCAATAATTCTAATTCTGTAAGTGTTTGTCTTAAAAAGCGAAGAGGAAGATATGACAAACCAGAAGAGAATCGTGTATCATTTTGCTCCTGAAATTTTACAGAACATGCACTTCGCTTTTTTTTTGGTGTCCGGTTTAGGCATCCCCCTTTGCCCTCTCTGCAACGTCCAATATGCACCCCCTTAAGGTTAACCGGGACGCGTGCCCAGCCCTGACCCCAACGTCGACTCCTTGCGTTCTACGAGTGGCGCCGCGGCACCTCGGCGCTGGCTACAGTCGCCAATATCAATGCTGTCTTTGGTCATGGGTCTGTCAACTGCTCCACCGTTCATCGCTGGGTGACCCGCTTTGAGGAAGGAAATACCGACTTCGAAGACAAACTGTAGAAGACTCGACCATTCTTGAAGTCAGCAAAGAGAATCCAGAAGCGAGTGTGCGGGAACTGGTGGCGAAGATCGGGTGCAGCCATATGACCATCGATCGTCGTCTTTCGAATCTTGGATATCGGAAGGTACTCGAACAATGGATACCTCATGCCCTCACTGACGGTCAAAGGATGGCCCGACTGTCTATATGTCAGTCTCTTCTCCTCCGCTCCAACGAGAAGGACTTTCTGGAGGATGTGGTGACTGGAGGTGAGAGTTGGATACTATACGACGCGGGCGCACGCAAAGCCTTCTGGCTTCCTCGAGGAGAACGGCCGCCAACTCAGTCTAAACCGGACCTCCATCCCAGGAATTCATCGATGCACAGATTAATGGGTTCTAGGGGAAGGGAAACAGCGACTTGCTTATTAGATGGAGTAAGGTTGTAGATAGTTATGGTGATTAAATTAAGGATTGAATGTGTGAAGCAATAAAGATAAAAAACTTTAAAGAAATCTTCCAGGACTTATGTTACAACCTAATATAATATTTGTTTGTGTTGGGGAGGGGTAGAACTCACGGTTTTTTAACGCTCCCCATGTTTTTTTTTCAGAATTTGGAGAAAATTACACCTTTGCCGTAGATAATGGGGCAACCTACAGTATGCTCACAAGGGAAGTATAAAAAGCGTAGGTCGGATCTGCCAAAACGACTAGTATGGTTAGTATCTCTTCTGGCTCAATAGTAAAAATGCTCAGCATCCCGCATCGAGCCGCAGGTTCAAAAACGTTATGAGCATTTTTTAGGCCTCGCGAACAGGAAAGGGTACCCATCAGGCATTTTTTTTCGGAGTTTCAAAAATTTTTCTAGGATTTAGCTCAAAAGTTGTATGTAGGGGTAATCTAGGGTGGTGAACACGAACCTGAGGCTCATTTGTCGAAATTTTTAGGTTTTCTGTAGGTTACGGTAGGTAACATGTCATTTAGGGGTCAAACCCCACATTAGTATTCTGGGAATCGACAAACGGACGTTAAATTTCGTATTCTCCACCCCGAATAACCCCCGTATACAGATTTTGAGAAAAATCTGAGATTTTGACCAAATTACCGTATACCCAACGTAATCTACCGTAATCTGTAAAAAGGCGATAAACGGACTCCGGATTCGTGTTTAGTACTTCAAATAACCCTCAGCAAATGATTTTGAGACATATCTGTCGTAGAAAACAGGAAATCTCGAAAGTGGCGTTTTTCCCTCGAAATTTTACCCGGTCGGGAAGCTTCAAATGAAATGAGTCGAGAACTTTGGAAAATCGACTACTAAACCAGAGAATCGTGATCAGCAACCCAAAAACCCACCCTGGGAGAATTTTAAGTCAAATCGGGAACATTTTTCTGAAACGCTTCAGAGCCCTCAATTGGTAGAAATAAGCGCCCAACCGAAAATCCGTACAAGTCGAAACGCTGTCAGTCTGGACAAAGTATGGAAAGTGTGCTTTCACCCAAATCTTGCTCAGAGGGGTAGCTTTGGTCGCTGAACACATTTATGAGGTCCGTTTCCGGATTTTTCGAAGAATAACGCGCTTTTTGGAAGGCACAGAAAGCACAAAAAATCAGCTTTTTAAGCTTGTAACTTTTTGGAACCTGCAGCTCGGGGCGGGATACTGCGCAGTTTTACTATTGAGCCACAAGAAATACTAACGACACATGGCATTTTGGCAAATCCTACCTACGCTTTGTATACTTCCCTTGTCAGTGGAAATACGCAACCACACAGCCGGCTTCTGCAGTGGGCTATAGGAACCAACCCTAAACTCCTCGAGCTATGTAGTTATTTGAGGGTTGCGTTGAAGATTTGAATCAGCATTTCTTTTGCAAATTTCAATCTATGCACCTTGACCTTGATGGATATAAAGTGAGGTGTGTATGTACAGTTGACCGCAATGTTAAAAGGGCATGGTGCGGTTGCGGACTCGCACTACATTACGGTAGAATCTGGCACTTTGCCTGATTTCGTCATCGATCGGCGCCAACCGTCGTCTCTCTGCTCAAGAAAATATCAGCTGTGGCGCCGATCGATGACGAAATCTGGCAAAGTGCCAGATTCTACCGTAGTTTTAGTGCGAGTCCGTAACCGCACCATATCCTTTTAACATTGCGGTCAACTATAGGTGAAACGCCATCTATCAGTTAAATACTGTCTTCTACAACACCATAAAACATACCTCTTAATCGTGTTCCGCGCTCCAAATGACTCCAAATAATGGGTTGGCAAATAAGTTGGAATTTTTTTAGAAAATAGAAGACAATTTTTTTTCATGGAACGAAATAACTTTATTCTCTCATGTATTGCCCTTTTTGAGCAATGACGTTTTTCCATCTTTCAGGCAGCATCATAATTCCACATTCATAATACTTCTGGTTTTTATCAGCAAAAAAACTGAACCAGGTACGATTCGACTTCATTATCACTACTGAAGTTTTTACCATTCAAGGAGTTTTGCAAAGATCGAAATAAAAGGTAAGCAGATGGTGCACGGTCAGGACTATATGGTGGATGTGGCACAATATCCCAACCAAGCTCCAATAATTTTTGCCGAAAGACTAAAGATGTGTGTGGCCTTGCATTGTCATGATGAATAACAACACCTTTTCGATTTGTTGATTCGTCGCTGGATTGGGATGTTTTGTCACATCCACCATAAAGTCCTGACCTTGCACCATCTGGTTACTTTATATTTCGATCTTTGCTAAACTCCTTGGATGGTAGAAACTTCAATAATGATAATGATGTCAGATCGTACCTGGTTCAGTTTTTTGCTGATAAAAACCAGTTTAAAAGAAAACCCCATTATGATGCTGCCTGGAAGATGGCAAAAGGTCATTTCTGAAAATGGGCAACACTGTTGTTCAAAGTAGTGATTCCACCCTACTTGTAAGACTTTTCAAAACCTATGTTTTACCTCATTTAGAATACGGATCCTCTATATGGAGCCCGCTTACAAAAAAGGATAGTATGACCCTGGAGAAAGTTCAAAAACTATCCACAAGGATTGTGTTTTATTGAGCTTTTCCAAATCCCAGTATCCACAGGACCTCCCTTCTTACAAGGACCGCCTCGGGGTTCTCAAAATGAGGCGCCTGCGGTACAGAAGGGTTGTGAGCGATTTAGTTCTAGCTTTCCGCATCATTCGTGGGGAGGTGAAACTGAGATCAAGCAAGTATTGGTTCTTCAACCCAAGCAGAGGAAGATCGGGTGGATTTGCACTTCAAAGTCATAAACTTAAGCGAAACTCCTTCGAGGTTGTGTTCCATTTCTTTTTCTTTCGGACTGCACGGTGGCTTAACAGATTGCCTATGGATTTTGTAACAACCGCAAGTTTTTGCGCTAAGTTTTTGTTTGTTTTTGTAATCATCTCCATGTTTTTAACTTTCTGTTTTGTAGTTTTTGAGCACGCCGGCACCGGCGTAAAATAAATAAAAAAATTAAAAAAATGCATTACAGAATAAATTTATAGCGTTTCATAAAAAAACTGTCTTTTATTTTCCAGGAAAAATTCGCTATTAATTAGTTGCCAACCCGATAGTTACGGCTAAAAATGTTTTGATTTTTCCGATGCAAAAAACGGAAAATTTTGGCCGTCTTCGATTTTACCAAGTGAACCGAGTGAAAATTAAAAGTCTTCTTTTAAATTTTATCTTCCCAGGAAATCCTCGAAGAACAGTTTTAGGAAACTCCAGTTTGAAGTTCACGGTGATCCCTAGTGATAGTAGTAAGCGGCACCATGAGCAGTCAACTTCCTATCGGGCCTTGGGAGCCTTTCTGGCTAACCGGCTTCACTTCTCTATTTGTAGGTTACAGAGTACCCCAAGTATACAATAATTTGCCCTTTTTGATTTTCCTATTAGAAGAGCAACATTTGCCCAAGATGCGACGGACATTCAGTCCCCGCCCCCCTCCCTACACAAGGGTTTGGTCCATCATTTTCCTCAGAAGATAGTTTTCCCCCGGTAAAAATCTTACACCCTTTCCCGAAGAAACTAAATCTCCCTTCTTGAAGTTCTCCGCTGTCTTGAATCTATCGGACTGCTCCCATATTGTGAGGCTCTAATCCTAATCAAATGAGTGCGAGAATTAGAGCGGATCCATATTTTCGCACGGCACCTCATGCCAAATTCACAATCGTCCCAACTTCGACTCCCTTTGCCAGCTGTTTTCATCCTTCAATCAGTTGCGCAAAAGTTTCATCTCGGAACTTGACCCAGTTGGCATGAAAACCGTTTAACCGCTCAAGGTCAACCTCACCGCCGTTTGACACACATCACATTCTTGAGTTGGACACTTTTTATCGAAAAGGTCATGTAATGGACAACGATTTAGCATCAAGGTGACTCTGTTCATGTCAATAAGAAAACTTTGGCCTTCTACCGTACTGAGCGCGTATGAAGAAGATTCTCGAATAAACGAATTAGGAAGTTTGATCTCCAATATCCCGAGCAATGGCAGCAGAAGAACGCTTGGAAACACTTTAACCCATTCACGACCACGCCTAATTTTGGGTGGCTGCACGTTCGGACCGCGTGCAATATTGCGTCACCGTATACAGTGTCCCACCGGTGGGCCACTTTTGCTCGAATGGCACGCCACCAAAAAACCGATTTTCGTTTTTTTTTTTTGTTCATCCTACGACTGTTGGCGTCAAAACCATGATGCCAAAGTATCAGCTTCCATAACTCCTTCTTTCCAGAGAAATGGCCTCCTAAATTTTCAACTTTGTAGATAAGACCATCCGCAAAATCATGAGTTCGTTGAAATATAGTGGTTTGAAACATTAATTATCGTAGATTACCATGTTAGACATTCTTCTGTTCTTCAATTGACAGGAAATGCTTAGTGAAATGATATTTTTTTCAGATTTGCGCAAATTTTTACGTTAGCTACCCCCTCGCTCTTGCGGTCTACTACATTCCGACGCGAGTTTTTTTGCCGTAAACATTTTAGGCATTCATTTTGACATTTAGACGTAGAAAGTACTCCTGAATTTTCATATTGACTAGGAACGCTGATGGAAATGGCTTTTTTTAGATCTCCGTTCATTTTTTTTCTCGGCCACATCCTCACCTCTCGGGTTCGGCACCTTTTTGGGTAAAATTTTTTGTAAGAAACCTTCTTGAGCGTTTGTTTTTTTGGATTTAAACGTAGAAAACAGTTCTATTATTACATATTGACTAGGAATGATTAGTTTAATAACAGTTTTTTTAGATTTTCACTCCTTTTCTCCTCTCGCACGTACCCATTTTTCTTGTCCGCTCCTCTCCAAGATAGTTTTCACCGAAGTTGGAGCCCCGGCCTACATTGGTACACCAACCGTAACCGAGCAGGACTTCCAAAAAAGGCCCTAATGGCCTCTACATTGGTGATCTTCGCATAAAATATTTTCTGAGAACAAAAGACGGGCGAAACAAAAGCCGATTCTCTACGCGGGAATGGTTCGCTGTATCAGTAATCATAATTCTGTGATATATTAAATTATATGTAGGGATAGTGCTATACGATCTGACCACATTTAGGAGTAAGGATTGTTTCTTAAAAAGATTTGAGTTATGGGAAAAAAGAAAAAAATCGCCACTAATTGCTTGCAAAATGCGATCTGTACTCATGCTTGCGGTTTTCGACCTCGCTGCATTCGAAGGGTCTGATATATTGTTATGGTGAAGCTGCCAGCGGACCACGAAGTTCATAGTCGAGTCTAGAATGGGTAAATACATTGACCATAAGTAGGTTAGGAAATTCCTTCATGCGGTGGAGAAATTGATTTTTGAAAAGAGTGGCCCACCGGTGGGACACGCGGTCCGAAGTGGTAGTCAACCAGTGTCCCACCGGTGGGACACGCGGTCGTGAATGGGTTAAGGAACTGCCCAGATTAAAGGTAAAGACGTGTGGCTATATCCCTCTAGTGTCTAAAGGTTGCGAAAGGCCCCCTCAAAAACATCAACATTTGGGAAAAACCCATTCTAAGAAAGTTCGGAACAAATTTGAAGTTCGCGCCGACATCAACGCGGGATAAGTACGCAGATAACGCAAGGAACAGTTTTACGTTTCGTTTCTTTTTTTTTCTTTTTTTTTGGAATTTTGTTCTGATTTCCCACCTAAAGAAACAATCTCTTGAACGAAATTGAAAAGAGTTGCCTAAGAGCCTGCTGCGTCCATTGTTGTCTGCTTCCGATCAATGCCGACTGCGAAATCGACTGGCGTGTGCATTGCGCCCTACGACGCGTCAAGGCACGCCCGCTGGCAGCAGCCACGGAGTTTTGTTCCTTGTAATAACATATCAACCCCAAAGACGGCCCCCGAAACCCAGGAATCCGACTTTAGATGAACAAATCTTCATTCAGAGACAATTTCAAAACACCAAACTTTCTGAGTGACATTGTCACGACCCGCTAGTCCGACTGAACGCGGAAGCTGGAAATAGGGCTTCATCGTGTACGACGCCTTCAAAATACATAGGGCACTGGAATCAGTATTGTGCTGTGGTACGGCTAGTACGTTTGGAAATCCATATATGCACTACTTTCTTTATTTTCACCTGCAGTTATGAGTGCCGAGCTAAAGTTAAAGGAAATTGCTTGAGGTTGCTGCAAAAATCAACGCGGTTTTCAGAAAAAATTTTTCTCTTTTTAGAGACATGTCACCAGGATTCGATGCATTCGAAAGCCTGTTTCTTTCCTCCATGTGATAGCCCTCATAAATTTCTGCTAAACTCAATTTTAAAGAAGTTTGCACTCAAATTTCAAGTGTAGCCGCAGTACGGAAAAATAGATATCTAGACTTGTCTCCCATCACCTTAATTGAAGGCACAGTCCAAGGTCAGGGCCGAAATCAGAGATTTCGAAATAATCGTGAAGTAGACCCATCCTATATAACACCTGCCAAGTGCGACCTCTAAATTCGTACGAATAGGCGAGCTATAGGAGGAAGCCACCATGGGGCGCCCTCATCAGGATGCCACTTCGGCACTCCCCTTTTACAAGATTTCGACCTCAAATGTGGCGAGATGAGCGATGGTTTCCGATCAGAAGCCCCGTTCTTCCCTTCATTCTTAGCCTCTCTCTTGATTCAGGTAGGCTGGCATACATCGGTTGCAAATGACGGAAGTAACAAACCTCGGACATTCGTCCACCATGCTTTCGTAGCTCAATTTTTGAGGGCCATAACTCCGTTCCTTGGGGTCCTGTACGATCTCAGAGACATCATTGGAATCAGCGTGGGACCGTTTTCAAAATAGCAAAAAGATAGAAAAACATTTCGGAGGTTGGACTGTGCCTTTAAAGGCACAGTCCAACCTCGGAATCGTTTCTCTGATTTTCTGCCTATCTTGAAAACGGTCTCACACTGATTTCAATGATGTCTTTGGTATAGTAAAAGACCCCCTGAGAGCGAAGTTATGATCCCCCAAAGACTGTGCTACGGAAGCATGGTGGACGAGTTGTCCGAGGCTAGTAACTTCCGTCTTTTGCAACCGATGTATGCGAATCGACCTGAATAGAGAAAGAGGCTGGGAATGAAGGGAAGAACGGGGGTAATGGTCGGAAAGCATCGCTCATTTCGCCGATATTGAGCTCGAAAAATGGTAAAATGTGCGTGCCAAAGTGGCTTCCCGAGGTGGGCGCCCCAGGGTGGCTTCCCCCTATATCTCGCTTATTCGGCGGACTTCAGTGCTCGCATTTCGCAGGGGCTATATAGGGTGGGTGAACTTCACAATCATGTGAAAATCTCAGATTCCGTCCAAGAGCTTGGACTGTGCCTTTAAAGGCAGGGTTCACGATAGGAACGGTTGTCGTGTCATTTTCATGAAAAGATAGATCTGGTCATCCCAGAACGTTAAGTAATTGAAAGGTAGGAGGAAGTGGTGTCCGCTCGCCTGCAATTAACGATATTCTCGTAAATGCTGGCTTTTTCTTTTTCTAATTTGCCCTTTTAATAGTTGTTAACTAGATTAGGGGACTACTAACTATTGAGAGAGCGGAATAAAATACGGTAAAGCAAGCATTTGTAGGAAGTTCGTCAGTTGCGGGAGAGCGTACACCCAGCAAATAGCTGTTCCAACTTGTTCTTGTGAAATCTTCCCACAGCTTCTCACTTGTATGAGTCTGGCCATCAAAAAAGCAAACATAAGTGAAAAACTGTGGGAAAAACGCATAAGATTTAGCTAGAACGGCTATTTGCTGGGTGTCCGCCCGCACCTTTCCATAAAGGCTTGCTTTGCCTTCTTTTAGTCCGCTCTCTCACTAGGTAGTGGTCTCCCGAACTAGTTAGTAACTGCTACAAGAGCAAAATGATGGACGAAAAGGCGAGCATTTGTAAAAACCTTGTTAACTGTGGGCGAGCGGGTACCGAGCAATTAACTGTAGTAACTTTTTTCTGCTCGTTTTCTCTCTAACTTTACAGTTAGTTCTACTTTCGGGATGGCCAGATCTGTTTTCTCATGAGAAGAATTCAGCAACCGTTATATCTCGAACCCTGCCTGGAACTCGCTAACGATAGAGGAGTCTTTGGCCTGGAGCAACTTTTGCTTTTTTCTTGGAATTTTCGGTTTTTGTAGTTTATTCCACTTGTTTCTCAAATTATCGAATTTTTCGATTGACTTGTAATTTTTTTGATTTTTAGTTGTGACCAGTATATCGATTCAGGAACTCAGCTATCAAGTTTGGGTTCTCAAAATCATTGCACAAAGAAGAAATCATACGAACGAACATTCTTAGGATTTTGCAAAAGTGAATTTGTGTGGGTCATATCATCTGATATGGCAACGACATTATAGGGACACATTCAGAGGAGCACAAATTTTGTGAGCTTTCTCAGGTTTAGTTGTCTGATAGAACACGAACATCTATACATTGATTTTATTCAAATATTGACCCTCCCCTCTGGGGGTGTGTATACAAGTCTGTTGGTACCTGCTCGTTGGTGCCCCTGCTTCTACTGAACCCAGCAGACGTTTGAGTGTACACAGGGAACGTTCGAGCGATATAGCGTGCACAACTATATCGCGAAAGTATCCCGCACATTGCATAAAGGTGTCGCCGTCCGGCACACTAAGGCCTCTGGTCCATAACACCTTAGGATCCGTACCTAGGGAGTCATGGAGTCTTTGGCCACAAGCCACAATTTCGCCACCCTGAACTGTCGATCGCTGTCGAGTGATATCCAAAAAACTGCGCTATCCAGACTTCTGAGCTATTTCCATGCACCGTTTGCTGCTTTGCAGGAAACCCGCCTCAAGGATAGACCCGTCATCAGCGTCGGAGAGTACACCATCTACTGCGGTAACGCTGACGATAGGAGAGTGGGAGGCTGTGCAATAGCTGTAAGGAAGGATTTCAATGGTATGGTCAAGGAGTTCGGCTCAACGTCGTGTCGGAATGCATTCGTACGACTGCGGGATCACAGAGGATTCAATCTGTGGATAGTGAGTGCTCATGCGCCCACTGAAACCGCCGAAGACAATTCGAAGGATGCGTTTTATGAGGAACTCAATACGTTGCTGGCCAGGATACCTTGTCAACATGCTGTTGTCGTGGGGATTGACGCAAATGCGAAGATGGGACTTGATCAGGAATCCGAAGTACTCGGTAAATGGTTCTACCCAGTGGAGCAAACATCGGACAATGGCTACCGCCTTGTCGACTTTTGTGAACGCAGTGGTCTGATTATTGCATCGACATTCAAGAGGAATCATCGCCGCCATCAGCTTACGTGGCAGGGACCAACCCGGCTATCTCCAGAAGAGCAGCGGAAGCGGAAGATGACAACTTTGAAACTACAGCTTGACTATGTCCTGACGAGGAATATTCCAGTATCGGACATTCGAAGATCTAGAGCTGTGGGATGTCGCATTCGATTCGGATCACCGACCTGTTCTGTTGAACTTCACTGCGAGGATTCATAAGAGGAAGCGAGGGCTCAGCCTCTCCAGAGGATTGACATGACAAGTCTGAGAGATGAAGAGTGCAGAAGGAATTTCCGACAACGCGTTTCTATTCACATCGGAGTACGGACTAAGAAGAAACTTTGCGACGCGGATTCTTTTGTCAAATGCATCCAGGACGCTTCGAAAGAGGCACTCCCGGTTGTACAGCCTAAGAAGAAGTTCGCCTACGTCTCTGAAGAAACAACATCTACCTACAAAAGAGTATGTGCTCTCCGAACTGCAGGAAACTTCGTGGAGGAGAAGCGTCTGAGGAGGAAGTTGCGTCGGCAGCTTCAAAGTGACCGCGAACGAGAGTGGACGTGTAGAGCTAAGGAGTTCGAGAAGGCTTGGGAGGAGAAGAATCCGAGGAAAGCCTACACGTTGCTGCGACAGTATAGCGGGAAGATGAAGAGATGTTCTCCTGTCTTGAACACTACCAATGGAGTTGCAGTTGGGGATGCGACGCTGCCAATATGGAAGGATTACTTCAGTTCACTACTGAATCGTCCAGCGCCATCAGTACCTGAGCTCCCGCATGTTCAGAGAGCACATTACGATGTCAGTGAGGAACCGCCGACTGAGTCTGAAGTTTTGGATTGTGTCCGGAAAATGAAGAATGGAAAGGCAGGTGGAGATGACAACATCACTGCTGAAATGCTGAAAGCTCTTCCTCCGTCTGGGATTCGTGAAATGACCAACACCATCCGTGCCATATGGATGAGCGAAAGGATACCCGATTCGTGGAGACATGCGATCATCGTACCTCTTCACAAGAAGCTATCCGTCACGGATCCTAAGAACTACAGAGGAATCTCTCTACTTCGTGTCATGTACAAGGTTTTAGAACGTATCATTCTCGAGCGACTTATCAAACATCGTGAAGGAACGACCAGAGATGAGCAAGCCGGTTTTCGACCTGGAAGATCGACCATCGACCAAGTGTTCGTCGTGAGAAGAGTAATTGAATCGTGGCAGCGGTTTTCGAAGCCATTACAGCTTGCTTTTTGGACTTTGAAGCCGCGTTCGACTCTCCTCATCGTGATCGATTGCTCAATGCTCTGCGAGCAGATGGAGTCCCGGAAAAGTATGTTCGGTTAATCGAGGACATGAACAAAGGAACAACAGCAGCAGTTCGTACACCTGTCGGATTTACGTCAGCTTTCGAGGTGAAAACAGGAGTAAGGCAAGGAGCCGTTGCAGGACCTTTTCTTTTCAACTTCGCCGTTGATGACGTCATGCGTAGAGTTGCAGAACAGTTTCCTGCGGATGTGATCCTAACACCATCAGGACGCTCCCTTGTCGACCTGGAGTACGCCGACGACATTGTGTTATTCGCTGAAAACAACGCAAAACTGCAAAGGATTGTGAACCTCGTTTCGAAGTATGCCGCAGCCTATGGACTTCGTCTTCGTCCCGACAAATGCAAGCAGATGTGGGTCTCTCAGAGGCCTTCAACTGGAGTTTGTGTGGACGGACAACGTATCGAACTGGTGGACGATTTCTGTTATTTGGGCTGTTTGCTGAAGAACGATGGTAGTTATGCAGCGGATATTCGACAACGATGTGCGAAAGCTACGTCTGCATTCAATTCTCTAACCAAGTGTTTGTGGTCTACCACCATCGCGAAGGAAGTCAAGTTGCGCGTCTACCTATCCGCTATTCGCCCTATCATGATGTACGGATCGGAGACGTGGGCAGCACCGAAAACGCAGATGGAAAGGTTGGATTGCACGGAGAGGAAGCTTTTTAGGCGTTTGCTTGGATATTTCTGGCCGCGTGTATGCCATAACGAAGACCTTTACAAGGAAATCGACGCAGTACATCAACGCTTGACACGAGGGAGGTGCCAGCATCTCCTAACGCCATCTCAAGCAGCAATGGAAAGTCGACTTCGACTGCTCGGGCATATACTAAGAAGAACGCCGGATCGTCTCGTACAACACGCTTTAAAAATGCTTCCAAATCCTGTCTGGAAACGGCCACCTGGGCGTAGGCGAAAGTTCTGGACGGATGTGGTTAAAGAGGATTTAAAGTCACTCGGCATCGAAAGACAGTTCAGGCGCGATGTTTCGTTTCGCAGGAAATGGAATAGTGACAGCTGGATGGAATGTGTTCAAATTGTGGCTGAAGACCGTGAAAAATGGACACGGCTGACTACTAGGACGGCACACCTCGGTGAAGATGCGGAATGACCGCGTCAGGCGAAAGCCAACCGATTAAGTCAAGTAAGTCATTGACCCTCGTTTCAGAATATCGGGTCTGGGTCAATACAAAGTTCAATCGTACTCGAAAGCCACTCTATCCGGTTCATGAAGAAATTTCATGTTCGCTCAAATCTTTGTTCGCTAAAAGGATCATCCTTCGCACAGTAAACCACATTTGTTGTTTCTTTCTGAATCCTATGTTCGAACCGATTGGAGTTAGTACGCAAAATATGACACCTCAATGTTGTTCATCGGCTTTTGTTCTTGGAGTCTTTCTCTGACGTTTCCCTAGTCCGTGGGCCCTTGACAAGGGCATTAAAAATAATTTACGATCTTTTGTGCGTACGCTGCCTTTGAGGTTCATGTTCCTACCGGTAGAACCCTTCGAATTTGATAGAAGTTGTAAATTTCTCATGGAATTAGGTCTAGATGAGCGAACACGATAACCTTCGAGGTGCCTCATCTATTAGCCAAATACCTGCCTGCCATCCTTCGCATTCCTTACGGTGTCAAGAGCGGTCAGTAAGGACGTTTAGATCTGGACGCCTGATAGCTGACCGAAAAACAACGAAGATTTTTAAAGACTTCAAAACTGTGCCATTCTAGTCACGACATGCTGTAAAGGCGGATCAAGGACAATGATCGTTAGACCACTCTTTATGAAACGCTTTTCAAAAATCGACAGATTGAAAAACGGGTAATTGGATTATCGTAGCTGTGTGGTTAACCACGCCTCAGGAAATCGTGGTTGTCACATGGAGGCGACCTGCAGGTCGAGCGCCGTAGTCTGACAGTCTGCGTCACTCTTGTCGTCTGTGATGCAGCAAGACGTCTACGATTGGCTTATCCCGTCACACCACAATAGAAAGGGCAAAACGTTGCGAAATATACTCCGTCACCTCCAAGTCACAACAGAAACAAGAAAATGTGATGAAATTTGGTTTCGAGGTGACAACGGGAGGCTAGTTTGCTCTCCATGTCACAACGGTCAGGCATCTTTCATAGTCCTCACCGAAAGCGCGGCACGCGCGTGACGTGCGGGAAAGGCGGAGGACTATGAAAGTTCTTGCCGCGCGGCACGCGCCGTAAGAACTTTCATAGTCCATCAGCACCGCCATAGCGGCGCCGCCCAAACCGCCGTAGCAGTTTTACCGTTTCAATCAATAATAGCTTATCGATTTGAGTCCACTCCAATATAAATAATTCTGGGACTATCCTGCGCCACCGTATACGCAAATGCTAGCCAGGAATTTCTGTACAAGTCACAGTTAAAGCCCGACTTTTACCCGCACCGCCATGGCGGTGCCGCTGGAGATTTCATAGTGACTTCCCGCGCGTGCCGCGCAGTGAAAAGTTCCATAGTCCACCGCTCGTCCCGCGCGTCACGCGCGTGACGCGCTTGCGGTGAGGACTATGAAAGATGCCTGAGGAGTTGTGGGCTTCAGGTGACAACCGGGATTTTCTGAGACTGTGAGCACTTGTTTGCAACTGATTCGACGAACGAAAATTCTATGAGAGTGGGTGGTGAACTTCTATCGAAACGGTCTGGGGACAGCTAAATGGAGAAATGAACACACAATAATTATTGAAAAAAAAGATTAATGCTCAGGGAACAGGTCACAAATGCAAATTAGGATCAGTGAGCCGTGAGGGGTTGACGAGATCCGTGACTAACCCCTGATGAAGTTCCAAAAAAAAACCGCGTCTCGCAAGCAGACACAAGATTATAGGCCTCTGCATAGTCGAGCTGCAGAAGTCGCGCCGCCACGTTAGAGAATCTAGGCAGCTTCACACCTGCCCTTTATTGCACGCCAACGCGGCGCGACTTCTGCCGCCAGACTATGCATAGGGCTTATGTCGCGACATTAGCAAAGGATAATAATGCACGGACCGCAAAGATTAGAATATTTCTGTCATCAGATCCCGTGGGCGCTATGCTTTCACTGTTCTGCACCTGCGGCACTCGTGCATAATGGTTGCCAATGTGCTGGAAAAATTTCAGATTTTTATCCTTAATACACATTTTGTAAATTGCCTATCACATAATCGGAAAGACTGAAAGAAATACTACTTTCAGACAAAGTCTGTTTGAATGAGACGGTCCGCCCCCGCGGTCGGCGTGCGCCTCGAGCGGCCGTCACAGGGGGTGGTTTTTTTAGACGAGCCCTCCCACGGCTCCAAACAGCTGGTCGGGCTATTACTATTTTTTCTTAATATTCTTCCTTATCAGCTGGCAGATCTGAATTAAATCTTTGTGACGGCCGCTCGACACGCACACTGACCGCGTCTGCGGACAGTCCCTTTCGTATCGACCTTAGATGCAATAACTCTGAGAGTTTTGGCCGTGAAATAGCCGGGAATCGGCCCACCAGCCTCCGCAGCTGCTCCTGGTGGGCAATGTCCCGGCTATTTCGCGGCTTCTCATGGATTGGACAGGAAGTAGCCGGGAAATAGCCGAGATATAACCGAGAAACATTCAGAAGTAAACAAAATTAACCAAGACGCAACCGTCGCCGGCTCGCCGAGCCACCATTCGGGGCAGCCAGCGGTTGGGCTGGGCCTCCAGAGACTGAGCGAGGTCCAAGTGCCTCAAACTTGGGTAATTGAACCGACAGAGATGCTGACATCTGAATCATGCCTCTGGAATGCTCCGTATATCTACCTGAAGACCATTATTTCTCGGCTATTTCGCGGTTATTCCGCGGCAAGTATTATTTGGAGGCTATTTTGCGGCGAGCATTATTTAGCGGTTATTTCTCGCCTATTTCTCGGCTATTTCGCGGCGAGCATTATTTGGCGGCTATTACGCGGCAAGCAGGCATCTCGCGCCTACTTCTCCGCGGAAACTCTCAGAGTACTGGTAGGTTATGGTGGATATAATGCTACTTAGCTCACGTAGCCAACAATAGAATTTCAAAATTGATAAATGGACCGTAACCTCAAATTGTGTTCAGCGCCCCCGATAGCCTGCCTAAAGAAGAGGGCTTCAACCAAACTACCGTACAACCACCGTAACCCACCGCGACCTATCAAAAATCGATACACTTTTGTGGTAAACACTTCGACTTACCTTCATAGGTAATCTTCGCAGGAATAAAAAGTCACAATGCGCCCTTAGTTGCCGCCAGCGGTTGGGCTGGGCCTCCAGAGGCTGAACGAGATCCACGTACCTTAAACTTGGGTAATTTAATCGACGGAGGTGCTGACATCAGAATCATGCCTCTGTAATGCTCCGTTTATCTACCTGGAGAGCATTATTCCTCGGCTATTTCGCGGCGAGCATTATTTGGCGGCTATTTGGCGGCTATTACGCGGCAAGCAGGCATTTTGCGGCTATTTCGCGGCTATTTCTCGGCCAAAACTCTCAGAGTAAGTGCATTCTCCCATTTCTCATCCTACATCACATCACATAAAATTTCTGAGCGACCTGAATTTAAAATCGTTCCTGGCTCGCTATACGCACTATACATACTTGTTCTCAATCAAATAACCGGATGAGTATCTGACTGTTTGAGTCGGGTGAAAAAATAGACCGATTACTCGAAAAGTCGACTATTCGAAAAAAGGTGATAGTCGACTGCAGTCGAACAGTCGAATATTCGAAAAAAGTTTATTATTCGAGAAAGAAAAAGAAAAATATTCAAAAAAAATTCATATTTATCATTCACAGGTCTTATAACGTTCCTGAGAGTTTATAAGATCCACGTCCATTATTGGAATACGGTACACGACAAATTTTCAGAATAGCTTTACAAGGAAATTGTTTCCGAGAACAGGAAGGTTTACCTACGATTCAGTACCTGAAAACGCTGTGCGGAATTCACAACTGGGCCTACAATCACTTTCTCACAGACGGAAGAAGTTAGATTCAATCATGACGCATAAAACCTTTAACAATTTTGTTCATCTTGATGCAACTAAATTTTTCCCTCTTAAAAAAATTCATAACTCGAGGTCGTACGTTCAGAATTCAAATACCTCGGGCTAAGCTTTCGGTGAGGGCCATCTCGTTCGTATGTCGAACCGGTTCCGAGTACGGCAAACTTAGTAAGCGTTTCGAAATTCCTGGTAAATTCACTAGCTTTCTAAGGATTGTGAACAAGTTTCTGTCGAGCAAATAGGTTTTTCCCAGAAATCTGTCTCCTTCACCGAAGTTTTTTTTTTTCAAAAACGTGTTTGTTTGACAATTGCTTAGTTTGCGAGAACGCTTTTGTCCTACTTTAGATTTATTAACGTTTTTGTTTCTTTTATTCTCCTGGTTTGGGTATCATTATCCTATTCATATCCTCACATAAATTCTCCTCATGCAAAAAACATGAACATGAATATTCGAAAAAAGTTATATTCGACTACTCTCCAGAAGTCGAATATTCGAAAAAGTGTGTTATCAGGCTACAGGCATACCTTAGAGTCTCGGAGAAAACTCAGAGATGTATGTATTGTCTTCAAAATAGTGTCTCACACTTGTGAAAATCAACTGCTCATCGTTTTATAGACTGATTACTTCGAGAACTAGAGGAGGAAACAAAACTATCTTATCCTGCGGCCAGAACCCCCATACGATCTCATACATTTACAGTCCGTGCTGGTGCTGCTTATGTGTCTTTGAGAAGCACCTTTCCTCTGCAACCCCACTACTTGCTGTCCTTCAAACGAATGGCCTCAAAAATGATTCTAAGTTACTAGTTTTCATCACTGAATAGTTATCATTGTGATACTATACTAGAATGATGTATGTAATTGTTTTTATTGTTTATCTAACGTCTGTCTTAAACAGCGTAATGAATTATTATTATTATTATTACAGTCCTATGGTAGAAAAGTCGGATATTCGGAAAACTCGATACCCGACTGTATTCGAAAAGTCGGATATTTGAAAGAGTGTGATATCCGACTATGGTTGATAAAACGGATATTCGAAAAAAAGGATATCCGACGACAGTCGAAAAGTCGAATATTCAATAAATGTGTGACATCCGACTACAGTCGAACATTCGACAAAAAAATTATACCCGAATATGGTCGAAAAGTCGGATATTCGGAAATAACTCCATTTGGAACAAGTATAATTCGCAGTCGTGCGGTCAGTCTGATCTACTATTTGACTGCATTTCGAATAAGAAGAATGAGTAGAGTAAAGGATTTTATCAGAAGAGCTGTTTTTCTCTACCATTGCATTCTCCTTTTTTTCGCGATACCAGCCGTACACAATGGTTAATAAAAGGAGTTTGCGCTGCCGAACTCATTCCAGTTGTATGAAGGCAGTCATGATCACAGAAGTTCTCCAATGGAAGCAAAGCATTTTTGAGCTCACGGCTAAGGGTTTTCCCTGCATTTAAAGGCAGTGTTCACAATGGAAATCGTTTTTCTGTTTTTCCGCCTATCTTGAGAACGGCTCCATGCTGATTCCAATGATGTCTCTGAAATCGTATAAGACCTTCTGGAAATGGAGTTATGGTCCCTCAAAGATTGAGCTAAGGAAACATGGTGGACGAGTTGTCCGAGGCTTGTAACTTCCGTCTTCTGCAGCTGATGTATGCGAGCTGACCTGAGTAAAGAGATATGTTGGGAATAAAGGGAAGAACGGGAATTTCGATCGGAAACCATCGCTCATCTCACAATCTCCAGCATTCATTTGTTCACGTCGGTGGGCGTGGAAAGTGCATGTGGGGGTGACGAGCTGATGGGTATCCAACTTTGGGGCCGTAGGGGACCGTTCCGAGCTAATTTTTCTCAGTTTTTTCAACGTTAGGGTTCCGCTAGGCCCCACAGCTGCCGATTTCCACCAAAAAATCAGACATGGTTTTTATCATGGACACTGCCTTTAACGATCCCCGTATTACATGGTCATCGTTGAGAACACAACACACTCCCCACCGCTTTTTGTGAGATTGTGCGCCTAATCCTGACAAAAGCGTCTTAAACCTAACCGCAGATCGCGTAATGTATGCGCGGCATGCGTGAGTTTGTGTGAAAAACACTTTCGAGCGCGGCGCATTTGGACGAAATCCATTTCCCGTTAAGTATGGGTGTGTTTGATAGTCGATGGTCGGTCGGGTCTTGTCAAATGGCCTTGATGGTGGTTTTTGAACATCACATAGAACCATTTTCATCCCTTTCCCTCCACACCCTTAAATCACATAAAAATCAGGTTCCTACATATTGTCCGCACTGACGGCACCTCATTGTGCGAGTTTCCTATTCCACGGGTTTTTCAAACCTGAAACTCAGAAAATATGATGTTTGGACCAAAGTGACACTCAAAATTGAGTTAAATATTGCTGATTTTCACTTTTCTGGTATGACAATGACGCACATTTTTCCCTCCCTTCCACCCATTGAATCTGCCCCAGTTGCCTGCCACTGAACGTGCCGACAACAGTCAAGTGGACCACCTGTGGCGAGACAGAGTAGACAACGGCTTCTTGTCGGCAACATATCCAGCAGTCTGTCACTACCAGTTGAGAGTCTGTGTGTGACTTAATTTCTCAAGGACGGCACAACTGTCTACCTCAAAAGCCATTAGAGGACACGCAGAATGACTGGAACACCACTCTAATCTTGTTTTCCGCACTAGCCAAAGGATTAGCATAGCATTGTCTTTGACCAGACGGATTACAGACATTGACTAAGGTTTAAGAACCAAGTTAAAATTGTGAAGAAACTGTGGTGCGCGCGAAGTGCGCACCAGATCGGCCCTTTTCAAAATCCCAATTTAGAGCGACTGAAGAGAGTCGTTTTTCTTTGCATTGAAAAGATCAAAAAAATGTGTTACACGATTTTTGGATGTTTTTTGCCGTAACTGCAGTTTAACGTCGCAGTGCACGTTATGGTATGTTTACACAAGGTGTTGAGTTGATGGCAAAACGCTTGGCTCCGGGCGAGATTGAACCAGCATATTCCCTTTCCGGGGGAGCGCCTTATAGCACTGCACCACCGAAGCCCCAGCGCCGCTCTCACTCAACTGCTCGGTAAATCTCAACCGAAGCAAACATCCTTTCACCCGCATAACGGGATGATACAGGTATACCGTCAGAGACTATCTAACAGTCGCAGACCTGTGAAAGGATGTTTCTTGGGTGAAGATTTACCAAGCAGTTGAGTGAGAGCGGCGCTGGGGCTTCGGTGGTGCAGTGCGATAAGGCGCTCCCCCGGAAAGGGAATATGCTGGTTCAATCTCGCCCGGAGCCAAGCGTTTTGCGATCAACTCAACACCTTGTGTAAACAAAAAAATGTGGTTCAAGCAACCGAAAATCGCATTGGAATGGTTTCCTCTGATTGAGGAAATGGGGAAAACCGCTTGATTTTGGTGTCAATCTCCTTTTCTTTTTTCCCGACAGCGTTTAAGATCTAATTGGAACACCTAAAATCGAGCTGGGATTCTGAATTGGGGAGGAGGCTAGAATTGGGTGAATCTAGCTCCTACTTCAATTCATACTTGATAACTTCAGCCTAAAGGACGCTTTGAAATCATATGTTTACATATGAAATTACCCGTGGGGCAAGACATCCTCTACCTGTGTAGAGGCCAGGGTGCTCAGATGGAGTAAGTACTGAACTTTCCAGAATTTGTGCTCATAACCCGTCATCGATCGATAATCAATATTATCAATTTTCGCGCTTATTGCACAGAATGCGGCAAGGATTGGTGATTGTTGATGGGTGTGGGTCTTCTGGTTGGGGAACTTCTCTCATCAGAATCGCTTATTACCAATAAGTAACTCAGACAATGGGGCGACTTTATCGCGCCCAGAAATCGTCAACTAGTACACCGCGCTCAGAGACCGTTTCGAACAAAAGCGAAAATCCAATTAGAACTAATCGCGAACAAGCTGCGGTGGTGTGCCCGACAAATGTGCGGACTTATCGCGTGCAGCTAGTGATAAGTATAGAGCTCCCCGCGATCATAAATCGTTTCTATGGCCCACAACAATTCAATTAGGACTGATTGCGAACGGGCTGCATCGTATTCCGGCTGACTGCGAATAGCGGCACATAATGGACTGAGCGTAAAGGGCCCGCGTCTTACGATGTTTTGTCCTATGTGGTAAAACGAGATCCTCGCCTGTCGGATTACCCAAGTTTGAGGTACATCGCATATTTTCTTGGCTGCATTAGTGGGGGTACACTCTGTCCCCACCAGATCGAAGATGTAACACCCGCAGGGGCTCAAAGGCATCGGACGCACTTAGAACGACAAACCATTTTATTTAGGTTTGAATGATTCTCTGGACAAACCTAAGAACGAAGGGAGAGTTTGTTTGGCTGAAGAACGCCCTATTGTGAAGATCAATGAGGTCGAATGTTTCAAATTCCGTCAAAAGGGGTCATCAGTCATCTGGCCTGATTTGCTGTCAGCCATCATATAAGTAACTGATCAACAACTCTTGACTTACTTTTGACTTACTCGGTTGGCTTTCGCCTGACGCGGTCATTCCGCATCTTCGCCGAGGTGTGCCGTCCTAGTAGTCAGCCTTGTCCACTTGTCACGGTCCTCAGCCACAATTTGAACACAATCAATTCATTGGTCGCTATTCCACTTCCTGCGAAGTAAAACATAGCGCCTGAATTGCCTTTCAATGCCGCGCGAATTCAAATCCTCCTTCACCACACTCGTCCAAAACTTTCGTTTACGTCCAGGCGGCTGTTTCCAGACAGGACATGGAAGCATCCTTAGAGCGTGTTGAACAAGACGATCTGGCGGTCTTCTTAAAATATGCCCGAGCAGACGAAGACGACTTTCCGTTGCCGCTTGAGATTGCGTTGGGAGATGTTGGCATCTCCCTCGTGCCAAACGTTGATGTAAGGCCTCAATCTCGTTGTAGAGATCTTCGTTGTGGCACATCCGCGGCCAGAAATATTTGAGCAAACGCCTAAACAGCTTCCTCTCCGTGCAACCCAACCTTTCCATCTGCGTCTTCGGTGGTGCTCACGTCTCCGATCTGTACATCATGATAGGGCGAATAGCGGATAGGTAGACGCGCAACTTGACTTCCTTCGCGATGGGGGTAGACCACAAACACTTGGTTAGAGAATTAAATGCAGACGTAGCTTTCGCACATCGTTGTCGAATATCCGCTGCATAACTACCATCGTTCTTCAGCAAACAGCCCAAATAACAGAAATCATCCACCAGTCCGATACGTTGCCCGTCCACACAAACTCCCGTTGAAGGCCTCTGAGAGGCTCACACCTGCTTGCATTTGTCGGGACGAAGGCGAAGTCCATAGGTTGCGGCATACTTCAAAACCAGGTTCACAATCCTTTTCAGTTTTGCGTTGTTTTCAGCGAATAACACAATGTCGTCGGCGTACTCCAGGTCGACAAGGGAGCGTCCTGATGGTGTTGAGATCAGGATACTGTTCTGCAACTCTACCCATGATGTCATCAACGGCGAAGTTGAAAAGAAAAGGTTCTGCTACAGCTCCTTGCCTTACTCTTGTTTTTACCTCGAAAGCTGACGTAAACCCGATCGAACTGCTGCTGTTGTTCCTTTGTTCATGACCTCGATTGGTCGAACAACTCATGGAGTGCAAACCAGGGGAAGTTGATGAAATATATTATACGATAACGTGAATAATGACTTTTTTCACACACATCGGTTAGCCTTTCCTTATCCACAAATCACTTGAAAGGAAGATGAACTTCATTTGATCGTGAGATCTTTGGTCAAAGCAGCGATATCTGACGATCGACTCTTCCTTTCTTAAAAGTCGATTGAGACATTTTCGATCTGAAAAGGAGTTATCACTTTCTTGGCCGTTTTTTCAACGTAGCTATTATGTAAGGTACTAGAGCTCTCATTATATACGGAATTCATCGTGAACGATGCCTTCGAAGTTGGTCCGAAGCCCCGCCCAGTTATGTTATTATTTACAACTAAATTGAATAATTTTTCAAGCCTGTCCTATTTTTGTAAAGTCGAGCTACGCGAATGCGGCGGAGTCAACGGTGATCAGCCGCTTTTTTTGCGCGGTCAGCTCTATATGGGCTCGCGATCAGTAGATGAGTGGTGTTCCTATGGTTGTGAGTGTATGAGTGGTGTTCTTATGGTGTTCCTATGGTGTTCTTATGGTTCTGAACCACAGGTGTCAGAAATTGTACACATACGACAATATCGTCTGTTGAAGGTTTCATCTCTCCAAAATGGAAATCGATGAGCGAAACTCAAATCAGAATGGGACTTCTGAGAAAAATATGAAGTTTCTGAAAAACTAGCTCCTTGGCAAAAGTAATGATTTGGCAATTCCGTAATTAGGAAACATTGGAAGTTAAAAAAAGTAAAAAAATGATTTCGATATTTTAAAGGAAATGATTTAGCGCAAAATAACCTGAAGTATTAAATAAGCTAGGATCGGATTTAACAAGGTTTTCCGTTAAACTTATCAAAGCGAAGTCAAGCGCGCAACGGAAATATTAGGCTTTTTTGGGAGCTGTAATAAGGGTATCAGCACAGGTAAAGCCAGGTGGACGCAACGCTCCAATTCATATAGCGCTTGTTTTCGCGTTGATGAGTTTAGTGGAGAAGCTCCTGAAATCCGATCACTGGTCTGTCACTACTTCTCGATAGCTTTATCTATGATTCACCACCAAATCGTATTTTTAGTTATTTTACTTCATTTCCTAGCTTTTTTATTCCGTCAGGCTATTTCACGGCAAATTATTTTCTGAAAATTTCTAATCTCCTAAATGCGATATCGGCAAACCATTATTTATCACAGAAAGTCAAATTCACAGAAATGAACCATGTCATTCTCACTCATTTGGAGAACACTCCAACACATTTCCCCCCCCCCTTTCTCGCAAAAGTTGATCTAGTCACAGTGAGAAGGTGGCACTTGCACTGTATTGTGCAGTTAAGGGGCTCTCCAACGGCGACTGGAATGTTCACAGGCGGAAAAAGCGAACACGCTCGAACAAAATTACTCTCGCCAGTGGTTAAATTATCCCTTGTCAAGGTCACCCCAGAGTTCAACTGGTATACTGGTTTAGCAATCGTTTTAACCATTGCCAGAGCAATTAGAATAACAGGGCGAGAATGTGATTGTCATTCCTTCAGAGATTGAACACAAGTTTTCTATTAATCGCAAGTGAATTGTGCAGTATCTACATGAGTATGAAGTAAAATTGTTTGTAGTAATTGTGTAGTTGAACTGGACCACGAGATTGGTATACAGTTTATTGGTTTACGCACGTTTCGGCGGAATCGCCTTCTTCAGAGCCTGAAAGAAGCAAATCAGAAATGTGATTACCCGGCCAAATGTCGGCTAAACCTTACTGAGATTCGAGAGAGATTTTTTCCAAAACGTAGTAAAAAACAGAAATTAAGAAATTACCGCACCTTGGCAGGAAACTCGCTAGATGAATCAGCACGATAGAACGGTGGTGGAAAGCGGAGCACAGGACGAGACCGCTACCTCTCGATGTTAAAATGCGAGTCTGAGGTAGGTCTTGAGTTCTCCAGCTATATATAGGCATTCCCCCTCCCGATTGATTTTTGGGTCGCTCGCCTGGATCCAAAAAGCTTCCAGGGTTTTTCTGGCAGGGGTATCGGTTTCCCGCGCAATTATCTCGACCTTGACGTGATAATTATCGCCATTGTGCGCGTTAGCACGGTGACACCCCAGAACTGTTGATACCCGGAGCTTATCTTTCCCATCTAGGTGCTCTTTGACTCTAAAATAGAGCGGCCGCGATGTCTCTCCAATATATTGCTCGCCGCACAGTTGGCACGAGATTCTGTAGACCACACCGCATGCAGTGCAATCTCCTTCTCTACCAAATGGGCAGACCACACAATTGGGAGTAGTGCAAATACGGTCATATAGACGGTTTCGGATAAGACGGTTTCTGAGGTTGATAAGGGGTATGTCGACGATTGCGACGGAGTCAGACATTTTCAGGCAATGAAGGGCATTTTTAGGGGTATTTTGCTCTCAATCGCTGTTTCCTGTTCTCCCCGGCGCGCGGTTGGGCCCCTGAATCTACGTCGAACCAATGTTGTGGGATATCCGTTCAAAGCTGCAATATCATGCGCCATTTGAACAGATTCTTTTTGTTCGTCTTCTCCGGTGCGGACGCATTTCGCTGTTCGGTACGTATTTTTGAAAATTACCCTTTTTGTCTGCGATGGGTGAGCTGATTGGTAATGCACAATAATATTTTTGTTACTAGGTTTACGACGCACCTGGAGACTTATAAAATTCTGGAGAAGGCTCTGAAATAGGCGATTCCGCCGAAACGTGCGTAAGCCAATAAACTGTATATCAACCTCGTGGTCCAGTTCAACTACACAGTGACTACGGATTCACAATGCCGAGGTTTATGGAGAGTCGCACCTGGAGACTTATAAAATTGTTTGTGTAGCTGTAGCTGCAGCCAGGGCTGGGCACTATACTTAGTATCCGAATCACTCCATTTCGGATATCCGACCGGATATCCGAGATTCGGATAATCCGGTATCCGAAAATTTGAAAACACGCATTATCTGAATCGAACCAATATCCGGGAAATTTTAAATCGACATTATCTGAATCGAACCATTATCCGAAGGGTCGAAAATTCGGATAAAATCGGATAAAAACGGATAAAACGGATAAAAATCGGATAAAAACCGGATAAAACGGATAAAATTCGCGTAAAATCGGATAAAATCGGATAAAACGGATAAAAATCGGTTCATTTTAGGTTAAATGTCGGAAAGTGTGTGTGTGTGTGTGTGTGTGTGTGTGTGTGTGTGTGTGTGTGTGTGTGTGTGTGTGTGTGTGTGTGTGTGTGTGTGTGTGTGTGTGTGTGTGTTTGTGTGTGTGTTTGTGTGTGTGTGTGCGTGTGTTTGTGTGTGTATGTGTGTGTATGTGTGTGTGTATGTGTGTGGGTGTGTGTGTGTGCGTGTGTGTGTGTGTGTGTGTGTGTGTGTGTGTGTGTGTGTGTGTGTGTGTGTGTGTGTGTGTGTGTGTGTGGCCTGAGGTTTGTTCCGATAATATCCGAATTTTATCCGAAATTATCCGACGGATATCCGTATCCGAATCATTGGAAAAATGGCATTATCTGAATCGATCCAACATCCGAAAATTTGAAAAAACGCATTATCTGAATCGAACCAATATCCGGTAAACTTAAAATGGCATTATCCGAATCAATCCATTATCCGAGGAATTACCCTCGGATAACAAGTATACTGGGCACACGTCCCGGCATGGCGATTCTGGATATGCACCCCCCTTAGCTCGGTAATTTTTAGGCACCCCATTATGGGAAATCGAAATCGGCTGTTTTCCGAATAGTTGGACAGCCATGATCTTGACTTCCTGATTTTGATAAACAAGAATATAAAAAAACACTGAATAGAGAAAATTCCGAAAATGGCAACAAAAAGGGTAGTGTAATTTCTGAACTTCAAAACAACCCCATGAAGAAAATTTGTTAGTAAAACGGTAAGTTATGACAAAAGATAAAACATTTTTTCAATACAAAACAATTGAACAATTACCAACAACAGAACTACTACTATTGCAATAATTAATGTTTCCTGTCGAATGTTTTCATAAACCTATGACGACCCTCTGTGTTTGATTGTTCTGATGTGGAAATCAGAACTATTTTGTGTTGTGCAACAATGTTAGTATTCATGTGATTCGTAGGGAGTAGAAAACCCGAGTTTTACCCTTCTAGAATGCCGCAATCCCTAAAAAAATCGGCTCGCCGTGCGATACGGTGTTTGTACGCAGCTACACAGCGCACATGGGAATGGACGCGCACACAATATTAATAAAAAATGTATTTTATTACAGAACGGGGAGGATAAAAGGATTGAAACTGAAGGAAAAGGAAGATGGTAAAGGTGGTCTATTCTAGATGTACCCATTTCAGAAATTTAATGTAAATTAAGAAAGTTAGAGCGGGTGTAAATATTTAGCCGTGATAAGGTTCATTCAAACGGACCTAGTTGATCAAAACTAGCATAAAACTGAGAGCAAGGATTATTGTGAGAAAGAGGAGAATCTGGCAAACATTTTAGCATCAATGGGACCGGTTTTTAATGTGATTTGAGGACCTTAAATCTCGTCCCGGTTTTACCCCGAAAACCGGGACAAAACCGGGACGAGTTTTAAGGTCCTTAAATCACACTGAATATCAAATCTATTGCTACTAATATGTTCGCCAGATTCTCCTCTTTCTCGCAATGCTCATATTTCTCATGTTTATGCGTGTTTTTAATCAACTAGGTTCATTTGAATGAACCTTATCACGCCCAAAAAATTCACTCCGCTCCAACTTAGTTTGTTTACATTAAATTTCTATAATGGATACATTGAAAGAATCCTATTTCTGCCTTCTTCCATTTACTGCAGTTTCAATCATTTTCCCTTCCCCGTTCTGTAATAAAATACATTTTTTAATTATTATTGTGTGAGCGTCTACTCCAGTGCGCGCTGTGCAGCTGCGGATAAACACCATATCGCACGGCTAGCCGAATTTCAAGGGATTGCGGCATTCAAGGTGGATAAAACTCAGGTCTTTATGTACAGGGTACTTCTCAATGAGGAGGACACGGTCATTCGCTTCTTTCATAGTAACTTGCAGTCTTCAATTTTTACAGTTGGCTCTCTTCGTAAGTCACATTCTCATGAATAAAAATCTATAGACTAGTTGTGATGCTGACTGTGCTATCTGTTCTTTTGAACTGTCGAAATAAATCCTAGCCTGCTCGTATGAGTCCGGGCAGAGTTTTGCAGCGTAGCGGTCGGTCATGGCAAAGTATAACAGTGATATGAAGATTTTGATATGATAAGCCCGATAAGCCTCGCTTCGACCGGTTCAAAATGAGCGACCTAGGCTAAACATCAATTCGCTAATCTTTTTTTGAACTTGAATGATAGTTTTCCTGGGCGCTGTCTTTGTATCTTTGCCTCGAATCGGTAGCCACCCGCGTGATCAATGAGCGTTGCACCAAAGAAACATGACATCACATCAATCCTTACTTGCTACAAGATAGCAGAGTGGTGTATTCCTTCATCAAAGCAAACTTTCACAGCAACTATGAATTATTGCGAACACAACCTGCATCTCTATCTATAATTTGAATTCTTCAAGTGTTCGCCTCAAAAAGCGGAGAAGTAGATATGGCAAATCGGAAGAATAGTGTGTATTTTTTTCAGAAAATCGACAGAACATGCACTTCGTTCTTTTTTTTTGGTGTTCGGTTTAGGCACCCCCCTTTGCCCTCTCTGCAACGTCTAATATGCACCCCCCTAAGGTTAACCGGGACGCGTGCCCAGCCCTGGCTGCAGCTTTCGCGGTAGCGGCAAATGCCGTGTAATCTTTCTATTGAAATTCTGAAGCATTAACCGCTATCGCAAAGGCATGCATAGAGTGTGAGGGACTCATGTGATGGCGAATTTTCATGTGGGCATTCAAGAAAAGTTCATGCAATGAACTGTATTGTTAGTATTTACCTCTTTAACACATTGAATATCCATTCCGCTGGCGATCTTCTCAGCGTGGACTACAACTCTTCCATTCTGCGCAATTTCTGGCCAATTGCATCTAGCACGACTGACCACGATCCCAGAAATGTTTCGAGATCGAGTCAGACCATCTTGATGAAGGTCGTCCCAGCGGCCTCTTTTTATCTCTTGAAAGCCACTCTGTAACTTGGAGACTCCATCTATCATAGGTTCTTCGCAATAAATGGTCGGCCCAGCGATGCTCCGACTTCGCCATGTACTGCAGCGGATCCTTCTAACGCGACTTCTGCCTCATTCCTGAACTTCGCATGCTTTTGCCACTGCTGGCATCGGCTCGTCTTCAGAAGACACCTCTCTAGAGCACGGTGTGTTGTTCGCATGGCATTGGAGACCAGGCTTGTTGTCAGGCCAGGTTTCCGTCGCGTAGCACATTGCGGGAAAAACAGCAGCGTCGAAGATAGAAGCCTCCAAGTCAGCATCCGCAATCTGGTCGGTCACTTCCCAAATTGATTCGAAAGCTGCCCATGCACCGCGCTTGGTTCGTGATATTTCGGGGGCGATGTAGTTCAGCATGTTCAGCTCCCTTCCCAAATATATGTATGAATCCACTTTCTGAAGAGCGACCCCATTCAGCTTTACTGTTCCACTGTCGCAACACTGATTCACCATCACCTTCGTTTTGGACATGTTCATCTTGAAAACAATTCTCCTACCAGCAGTATCGAGTTCGTTGACCAGTGATTCATTTTCGGCCGTACTGTTAGAAATCAAAACGATATCGTCTAGATTATTGAGCTTAGATTATTGATCTTTTTACCATCGATAGAGCAGTCTTCGTCGTCTCACCGCAAGCCTACCATGGCGTCTTGAAGCGCACCCGTGAATAACTTAGGCGATGTGGTGTCTCCTTGCCGTACTCCTTTCTTAATTGGAATCTCCAACTTTCGCTCGAACAGTTGAATAGTTGTAGAAGTATCCGTAAAGCACTGCTTGAGTGAGTGAACATAAGCGGAAGAGATTCCAGCGTGGACCAAAGCATCGAGGACAACATTGGTCTCCACACAGTCGAACGCCTTCTTGTAATCCATGAAAACGAGAAACAGAACGAAATGATATTCACGACTCTTGTCGATGATTTGAGTTACAGCCTGGATATGGTCCATACAGAAGAAGTTACTCCGGAAACCGGCCTGCTCCACTGGTTGATAGTCGTCCAAGATTCGTTCCATACGATTGAGGGCAATATCGGTGAAAGTCTTGTATACAACTGAGAGAAGACTGATGGGTAGGTAATTGGCAATAGCCTCCCGTGTGTCCATCTTAAACAGCAGCACCGTCTTCGTTTCTCTCCATGAATCCGGGGTCTTCCCAAGACGTAGGGCTGAAATGCCTGGCAAGAAGAGAGTGGAGAGCGTAACCTCCTGCGCGAAGAACATCTACAGAAATGTTTTCTGGCCCGGGGGCAGTTCCTCCCCCCCGCAAACATAATATTAGTTATTCACCGATTATCAATTGTAAACACCGCTTCTAATCACTTCTCATCCCACCCGGGAAGCTTTACAGAGAGAGTGCTTATCAAGACTGGATCCAGCCACCGGTTTCATTTCCTCTTTTCGACGCTACGCAACTTCAGGAAAAAAGGGTGCAAATGACAGACACTTTCTCTGTCTCTCAATCTCGCAGATAGTTTTTCACTCATCATCTGATCAGCCACAGTGTGGGTTCAGTTTTTCAACACCGTAACACGCTAACTGGGTGATGCGATGAATGCATGTCATTATCATTAGGAAATGGGAAAAACATGACTGATGACACAGACATTCACAAACACTAGCATCACATTCTGTAGAAACCAGTAGCAGTTGTCAGATAGTAATTCACTCATTGTAAGTCTCAGCCTGAATGTGCCATGTCCTGTTGGAAACCGGTGAGTGATGAAGACACGCTCAGCCTGAAAAAAGCGCTATAATGAGCTTGATGAGCTCTGGTTTATGAGTGAGTTTTTACTCAGACTGCAGAGAATTTTTGCGAGTCTTGAATCGATTACCTATTCAAAATCTTACAAAACAATCAGGAGGTGCATCCCATTTGACAGTACGTACTTCTTTCCAATATTGCTTCTTATCATAACGTTGAAGGCACAGTTCAACCCAAGGATCGCTTTCTTGTTTTTCTGCTTATCCAGAAGACGGGCCTAGGATGTATCCAATGTTACCTCTAAAGTCGTGCTAAACCACCTAGGAACAGAGTTATGGCTGCTCAAAAATCGCCCAAAATTGAGCGGCGAAAGCAAGGTGGACAAGTTGCCCGAGGTCTGTAACATTCGTCATTCGCAGCCGATATTTGGGAGCGGTCCTCAATAAAGAGAGAGGCTGAAAATGAAGGGAAAAATAGGGCTATTGATTGAGAACTTTCGCTCATCTCACCACTGTTGAGCTCGAGAGGTTGTTCAAGAGGGCGTGCCCAAGTGGCTTCTACCTACATCTCAGTTTTTGTAGGAATGAGAGTTCACACTTGAAGGATGTTCTATAAGAGGACTCAACTACTCTATTATTTGGGAATCTCAGATAATGTTCCTGCGGTTGAACTGCACCTTTAAAGGCACAGTCCAAGCTCAGAAACGGAATCTGAGTTTCACAAGTAATTGTGAAGCAAGCCCACCCTATATAACACCTGTCAGGTGCGAGCTCTCAATTCCTCCAAATAAGCGAGATATTGGAGGAAGACGCCCTTGGGCGCCCACCTTAGAAAGCCACTTTGGCACGCTTCATTCACGTTCTTTCGAGCTCAATAGGAGCGAGATGAGCTCGCATACATCGATGGCCAATTGTACAAGTCACAAGCCTCGCACAAATCGTCCACTCAGTTATGGGCAATTTGTCAGGGGCCATAACTCCGTTCCCCGGGAATCTTGAACGATTTCAGAGACATCATTAGAATTAGCGTAGGTCCGTCGGCGTCGGCAGGAATACAGGATAAGGATACTGAGCCTGGACTGTACCTAAAAGCGACAACAGCGATATAAGGCTGTTAGAAGCACGACCAGCTCCAGTTTACCGAAGTGTTGAAAAAACGTGGCACGGTTGCGGTCACACACTGAATCTACGGTGGATGACGCCAGATTTCGTCATCGATCGAAAGCACAGCTGATTTTCTGGGTAAGTAAAACCGTAACTTACCCAGAAAATCAGTTGTGCTGTCGATCAAATACGAAATCTGACGTCTCACACCGTAGTTTTAGTGTGTGACCGCAACCGCACCATGTCCTTTTAACATTGCGGTTATCTGTAACACCAACAGCTAGAGAAGCTTAGGGTTTTATCGTTCCCAGCTCATTTTATCTCGTCTTTCAAAAATTGACATCCTGATGTGCAGTGTTGACGATAAACGAACCGTATTCTAGTATCTCATTTCGCAGTTTAGGCAAGTCAACAAAGTAGAAAGAAATAGGCAAAATCGCCCACAGAACTCTCAATTACTGGGGAAAAACTGTCATGAAAAAACTCTGAAACATTTAGTGATGCCTGCTTGGTGTGTTCTAAGACACTGCAGAGAAAGCATCAAACCTGGCACGTTACAAAATTGTGCGGCAAGTGACCTTGTTTTCTGTTTCATGTATCGGAAATTTCAGAAATAAGCCAATGTACTTGAATGTTAGAAGTTTTCGGGATGAAGTATATTCAAAAATTAGGTGCCTGTTCCAGGACAATTGTTATAAGCCGAGGGAGGGGTGATCCAATGGGTCGGTTGGTCCACGAGATTTTCGCTCACTTCCTTGCCATTTTCCGTCGTACTTCCGTTCTTATTCTTCTTGAAGAGACAAAAAGCTCACGTTTTTGACGAAAAACGGGCAGCTTCCCCATAGTGAACTAAACCTTTAACTTCATGCTCAAATTCCATTTTGTGAACGAAACTCTGAGACACACAGACAGAGTAATATTGTGAGAGCGGCCTTAAACCAATTCTGGACACCAGCCGTCAGTGATTCCCTACCTGCGATGGATATATAAACAATAAAGTTCATATTAAGATAAATACGTGCTATTCGGTTGAATCTTTATCACTTTCCAAATTGAGAGGCGCGTAGTTCATGTGACCCTGGCGCACTTCCTCTCGTCTCTCGAATGTTCAACACCCATTAACCCTATTTTAGTCGCGGTCGCTGCATACGGAGGCTGCGGTCGGCATCATAAAATCACTAACTCCAATGGCACTTAAGCAGCTGCCCTTGAAATGCCACATACAAACTGAGCAGCCACGTCATTGGCCTCGCCTCGATTAACCATAATTTTCAACGGGACACCGATTGCAACACGCGCACGCTAGCGCAACGTGAGAAGCGCTGTGTTTTGTTTCGCTTGAGAAGAAAAAACCAGTGAAAAGCGCTAAACCAGCGCTTACGGAAGTACCTCCCACAGAGCGCAACAAACACCTTACTAGCAGGTCCGCGTTCGGGCTTTCTCCCCAATGATGTATGCGATGCGACGGTTGTTGTGGTTCAGACTACGTGATGAATGGAACTCGCTGTCGATCGGACAAAAAAGAGGAGGATAAGTCAGGGATAGAATGGATCAGACCACCCAGTTATGAAAAGAAGATGCACTCTTCATGAAAGAAGCGGACAAAAGGACAAGGATGTATCTCCGAAGTTTTTAGAAAAAGCGTTAAGGGAAAACGGAGCTATATCCGTTCTCACCACACTTTGTTGCCCGAAAAAATTACATTCCTGTGGATCTCTCAGCTTACAAGAATGCGAGATGACCACATTTATATCAGACTTGAATCACAACTTTCATGACAAAAAATAAATCCTAGCCTCATACAGTTGTAGTTCAGAGACATAACCATTGACTGCCTGGGTCAACTCTCTCGAAGTGTAGCTCGCGTTTGCGCAAAATCGATGCGCATAGAAATCGCGTAATAATTCTACTCTGATGAACGGACGGAGCTGCGACTGTAGATCACCCCGCGCGAATTGAAAGCCCATTCTCCAGTGAGGCCGCCAACCGGCACGGCCAGCCGCCTGGGGGACAGGGGCTCTCTACACACCAAGGGAAGAGTTGTCCCGTTTCTGCAGTTTGGAACGTCACGCTACTCAATACAAGCGAAGTGGTCCCGAGTGGAATTAGAGCCGCAAAAGGCGGGACAACTCCTCCCTCGGTGTGTAGAGAACCCCTGTCCCGCCGCTTGGTCCATGCTTCAGACTAAATTGAAAACGGAAACAATATGTTCTAGCTGTGCTCCATGTTCGTGTAAACGCAGAATCCGTTTCGAGAGTGAACAAAAATGGAAAGTGCTCTGAGAGCATACTGAACGTACTTGATCTGTGACATGGCAGCTTTAGCTTTTTCTCCCATACTTCGGAAGTGAGCTATAACAGGCTACAGCTTGTATACTGCTGACTAGAACCAATACATAAGGTCCATAAAAAACGTCATGTGACGGACGAAGAAATTGCTATGTTTATCATCCATTCCGAGTTTCGGTCGTTATGTATGGCAAGCTTAATGTGGCAACAGTCATCGCGGAAAATATGATATCGGTCTAAAATATAGTACCTCAGGCTATCGCGGGATCCTCAGGCAAATTGAAAAAAACACCATAGAATATGTTGGCTGATGGCAGTGTGAAATGAAAATTGAGATCACAAGAAAAAATCGAAACTAGAATTTGAAAGTTAAAACAAAACTATGAGTAGCGAGGGAAATGACGACCGAGTCCAAATATTGATTATCTCCCTTCGAGATTCTCGGCGTCAACTGTGTGGCAAGTATGTGACCGCGGACTGGTTAGCCATCCAATCACGATGGAGCGGTTGTGAATGCCGCTTTCAAATTTGGCTACAACTGGGATTTGTGCTCAAACCAAACCAAACCTAGCCATTCATGAATCCTAGTCCAGAGTTTGTTTGCGATGCCACGTTACAGGCGTGTGTATCGCGGAAGACCAGCAGTTCTCCCGATAAGGGCACGGCTCGTCGCACCGCGCCAAGATTCAGACGAGTTTCCCTTATCGTGATGATTACAATTAGACCACATTTACAAGCACTGCACTTTTTTTCAATTCCCGATAGTAGATAACCCCTCCGACCCATTGCCATTCTCGTAATTTCTTCTATATACCTAAATGTTTACCCATTACTCACCCATAGGGTGGAATCGTTAAGTGCGATCCGGCTTGCACTAACTATTTGCTTATAATGAGATTGTGAACTCAACTGGTCGCTAAATTGCAAGCCTTCATTTTCAAAAGAGGTAATGAAAAAGAGTTTGGACTGCGAAGCTTTTTTAGCGAAGATGTATACAATCCTTGTCCCGAAAGGTCATCTTCGCCGGGTCCCGCAACGAGAAAGCTTCAGCTTGTAATATGCCATGGGGGTTTTTTAGCGGCAACCCCAAACTGCGTGAAGATTAACCACGAAACTTTGCACTACTCTTCCCTGACGCAAAAACGTTTCCGCACAAGTTCAAACTGGGACAACGACTGTGACGATGATAGCCATGATGGTTTTAGAACCCGAGAAGAAGAGGGACAAAAACTGTTGGGAGAGGAAATGATCAGGTTACGATGACAAGCTTACAGCCGACCAGATTACAGCCCATTCAATTCAAGAGAATGAAAATGTGGAATAAGTGGATCGGATTGTAATCGTGTGTAGATTTCAAAGAAAAACAAGGTTGCAGCGACTTCAAGGTCTTTGCTGACTTCAATAAGTTTATGGTTGTGTTTCTATCAGGAACGCTCACTTAATCACTGCCATATGTCGCATGTGAATTTGAGTCGCTGGGATACCCGAGGCATAGTGTAAGATAGCATATTCCGTCACAGGTGCGCCTTGGATTTAGTTGATCACAGTCATCATGCAGTCCGTCACTGTGGAAAACGATCGTTCCACCTAAGAAGATGAGGCAGGAGCAGAGAGGTACCTTATAGCAAGCTTCTTGGTCGAGGAGCTAATTTTCTTCTAAATTTTGCAACTTTTCAGAAAATGGAACTCCGCACACCCTGGTTCGTATTAGATGCCTCTTTATTTTGCAAAATTTCGGTGCAGTTTGTACTATTAGATTAGGAAGCCGCGACGCTGCTCGGCGGGAAAATTCGCACCCGGGAAAAACTAGCAAAACATGGTTTGTTCGATTGAATGACTTCGCGGCAAATTTCTAAATGCGGGTTCCCAATGGATTAACGCTAGCGATATTTCCGAATCCCTTCAGAAAAAGTTTGAGAAGTATTGAACAACATGGTGTTCCCACGATGTTTCCGATAACCGTGAAATCGGAACTGCCGGCCATCAAAGCTCAAAATTGTTTAGTCATTCCTCCCGCACTCTGTTCAGAGATAAACTCCTCACTTAGTGACTAGAAACATCCTTTATTTCCCGTAATTGAGCACCCGGGTGTACTATTTCTCAACCTCCGCCAAAAGAGGCTCAAATTAGAGAGATGGATTCAATTGCAGGGGGAGGCTCTGGTTTTCAACCAAGAGTTCAGGAGTCAACATGGGCAAACCAAGTTTATTAGGCAAACCAAAGTGGGACAATAATGAATTACTCGGCGAACTTAATGTGATCATTATCAATAAAGTCATTGTCTAGGGTCCTCCTCAAGATCAATCTCGTCGAAAATGTCGACAACGATTTGGGTGTCGAAATCTCGAGCAGCGCGCGGCAGTTCACGTCCGATAGGAATGGGTCCGCCACTTTGAAGCAGTGAATGACGTCGTGTTTGGTACTTCTTCTTCGCTATGTATGCTTTTCTTTTATTCGAACTCGAGCTCGGCAAATCAACTCAAACAGAAAAACCTTCGAGACTCATCTTTTACCGAAATTCAATCGATATCGAGCTCGCCTGCCGGCGTGCAACATTGGAAGATTTGCTGAGAGAGCCTCTGCGTCCCTGCGCCTTTGGCTACTCTGCCTTTGGCAGTGAGCCACTTCTCACGTTCTGTACGTAGTACATTTATAGGTGTGTGAAGGATTGGCAAACACATGTGCATGAAGTAAAAAAGTATGAGACAGAAAGTTGATCCCAGTTTAAAATCTCCGAGGACTTTTCAGCTGAGGGGGTGGAAGGCCCCGCTCAAACTTCGTCGAAAAAACTGCTGAGTCCGACTGAGTCCGGGGTGGAAAAACCTGCTGAGTCCCACTGAGTGCGGTTGCCCCCAGCGCCAACCAACTCCTCTGCGAAACACGCAATTGATAGTGACGATTATCACCTCAGCTGTGAATCGGAACGAGTTTGGTGGCTGATTTTTCTTGTTTTCAACATGTCTGAATCTGATTTCCGTATAAGCAGCAGGTGGGGCAGAGCTCAGACGACGAGAGTCGCGAAGCGGCGGGACTCGGCAGGTCGCAGTCGGCCGAAAAAAATGCACCCGAATCACGTGAGAAACACCTATATCGACCGGGTGGGGTGAGAATGATTTCGGTGGGACTCAGTGGGACTCAGTCGGACTCAGCCGGTGCATTAGCCCCGCCCTTGTACGCATGAGAACCATCAGTATCGACCGGGGGGACTGCGGTGGACATCAGACGGTCGCGGTCGGACTCAGTGGGTTGATTTTTTTTGCACCCGTTTCCCACAAATTCGGTGCGTTTCGACCGGGTGGGACTCAGTAAATCCACCGACTATGACGGGGGCCTAATAGAGGAGAAAACCTAAACAGGCAGCAGCGGCTGTTTATCCACACGTGTTCCACCACACTGCTTTGCCAGTAGATGTGTTCTACGAGTTTTACCATGTATCAACGTACCAACTTCATGCATATTCAGCTTGATAAACGATATGGATACACGGTCGCTGCTGTCTGCTTAGGAGGCCTCCTAATAGAGGAAGGTGTCCAATTTTTTAGCCTCCACCGAAAGAGAGGTTCTATTATGAAGAGGGGTTCAAATAGAGGGAGGGGGGGGGTGTTCAATAACAGGAAATAAAGTGTTTTGTCACACTCCTGACTCTTCATCCTGAATAATTATAGACTCCACCCCATCCGGTATGACGACTTGACTAAACTTAGTGGCTCAAAAAGCTAGACAACACTCAACACGAAAACGTACCTCACCTCATTTCCCATTACGGACATGTCACCGCTCCCGGTTTCTACTCAATAAAATCACTTACAGCTCATTGAACCACTTGCCATCCACCATTCCCACGACGGCCTTCGAGTGCAACCTTCGACACTTTGAAATCTTCATCATTCATGGGAAAGAAGTCTAGAGATGAATACACGAACTGCCTATCTCTCAAAGCATTCATAAAGACAAGGAAGTCGGATCTTTCTGAGTTTTCTCATCCTGCCTTAATACATCTCTACGCTTCATCAAAAAAGAACAGATTTCATTCCACGGCCAGATCTAATCACTTGGCTCCAGCTCCACAGAAGTGGAAACCTGAAAGATTGTTTATTAAAGGTTGTCTCGCGTTCACTAGGAAAGGCTATCCTTAACACTCGGGCTGTTTCGCACAGCGAAAGTAGCATTCATTGATGCTAAACTTCGTGATCATAATTACACATCCTACACGAACACACTTCCAATCAACTTTTTTCCGTGCGCAATTAATTGACGTTCAGACTAGTCAACGATATCGCATGTCTTATTCCAGCTGCCTGTACATCTCACTATGTCCAGATCTAGCCATATGCCTGATTGCAACCCACTATGCAAAACCTAGATATCGAGAAAAACCTCACCGAGCGTGGACACGAGTGCGGAGAACTGGATGGAGCTGGAGGTTACCTTACGTTCCGTCTAAAGCTAAAGACCAGCGAAAAGCATTATGTTGTTGAGAAAGTCTCAACAGCAGTATACAAAAAGATCAACTTGAACAATGAGGCTTCGGGATAGTAGTATCTTAACATTCCAATAACAAATGACTAACGCTGCGCACATACTTATGTAAGTGCATGGATAGGTCTGCAAGATATGCACTTCGGAAATGGCCTGAAATGTATTTAACATCATGGTGGCTCCCGAGAAATCAACTGCAGAGGGAAACTCTTGACTTCTTGGGCGATATGTACGAGACCAGTTTCGAAATTTGGGAGGATTATTGACAGCTTTCATGATCAATAGGTTCCTCATTGTTCTCATACGCGTACGTTTTGGGTCTTATCAAAGGGCCTGCAGCGACCTGCATGTAGTTGCCGAACATGAAGGGACCTACAGAGTTGAAGTTGCGGCATTGCTCGCAGCGACGAACAACGCTGACTGATGCAATATCGATCACATCCAGCGACAAGGGCGACTGACGCAGCGTGCAGGGCGACTAGGGGCTTCGCAGTATCATGACTCCACGAAGGCCCTGCGTCACAGCCAGCAAGCGTCAACCGATGACGATACGGGGTATAGCATACTTTTGCGACACATGGTCGAGTCGCTCTGCACAGCGACAGCGTCCGCCTCTTGCGGAACTCCCGCCCTTCAAACCTACCGCTATCGCAGTGGGCTGCATAGCAACAGCGACAGGCTTCGGCACATTTGCAGCCTGTCAGTAGTAGGGCGATAATTGTTTCTACGACGACCGATGCCGTTGCTGAGATGCGAGCCCCGCTGCAGTTTGTGCTAGAACGCATGCCTCTCGTTTATGACAGCGGCATAGTATACCATATCCCTAATTTATGATAACACTCTTTTCGCCTCGTCAAGGCTGACGCTCTGCGACCGCCCGCTGTAACCCTGCTTACCTATTCAGTCTTGACGCTGCGGTGAAAACGCTCTCAAGTATCAGCATTGCGGCGTCGGTAACAGTGACGCGTGACTGTCAAAACACTGTGGTGTTTTCACGTAGCTTTTCCCGCCGCTTCGGTCGCCGCGTTACCCACCGCGATTGATACTGCATCGCTCAACGTTGCTAGTGAAAGACTTGCTAGAAGGAAGTATCGACAAAAAACAAACAGAGAGTGTGCGGAAATCTCGCGGATATGCCGAGTCATTGCACCGAACAGCTTTGGTCATAGCAAAGTTGCCCATCCAAAAAAAACCTTTGCCGAGTTCAATTCCATTACTTCTGCGTCCGAAGCGTTAATTAAGTTTCCAACACCTCGCACGGCTTTTTTGATGCGCTCACTTTCATGCTCCGTCACATGAAGATTGATGGCGAGAAAGAGATTGAAAATCGAGATCCTAACACATACCATCAAGAAAATTATGACCATGTGGCCGCTAGGGACGAAAATAGCCACGAAACCCGTCTTCCTTCTTGACTTCCATCTAATTTACATATACTGCCTACAGAGCAGGGTTACGCTCTCCAGTTCACGGGTTATCCCAGTCCCACCACACCACACATAATAAGCAAGTTTATTGAGAAACGCTAGGCGTCTACCGATATTGAACAAAGAAATTAACCTTTAGAAGGGCACTCCAAGCTCACATTCTTCTATGTAAGTATCTATTTTTTTTATAAAAGCTGTATGCTTCGAATTCCGGTACTACAGTACGTAATGCGCGCACGGGAAATTTGAATGATGGGTAATATTGAACAAGCCCTGCCAAAAATTATCCAATTCCAACGGTAATGCTTCCCACACCACCTCAATTCCAAGGAAGATTGAAAACGAGCAAGTTCGGAAAGCATCCCGTTTTACTCGAACGCTAACGTCGGACGGGGAACGAGATTCTCACTGCGTCAAATAACGCGTCTGGGCATGCAAATGGCATGTTACCATGAAAGCTATAGTTCATTCTCAAGCGGTAAAAAAATCTCCTTTGAAATTTGTCTGAAACTTCGTATTCCTTTTGATCCACTACACAGTGAACCTCCCCTTTATGGACTCAGTATGTATCTCAGAGAAGGAATTTCCTACGATATGTCACTAGTCATGGTTTTTCGATAAATTTATTGGTACTATTTTACTTTTCAGACTCCAAAGCTCAAAAACGTCTCGGCCCAAGCTTAATGCTTATTCGCTGGTCCTGAACACGAGTCTGTTTCGTGTTCAGCACCTCAACTTACCCTCGTATACGAAGTTTGGGCGGAAATTTTGCTCGACCTCTGGAAAAAGGTAAACACAAACATTTATTCTCGAGTTTGGTGGAAAGAGCCTTTTTTGTACAGAATATCAGCCCAATACCGCTTTGAACACGTTCGGGATCCATCTTTTGGTTATTTTACGCAGTGAGAATTTCGTTCCCCGTCTGACGTTAGCGTTCGAGTTCCTGTTTTCGCCCACGATACACATTTATAAAAACTGTTTTATATTAAATAGGCTAGTTATTTTGCATTCCTAGGTTTACAATACAGTTTCATGTTGAAGTTTAACACCAAGTAACTAACAAAAGTCAGAAGCAAAAACTGATTCACCCTTTTTTAGATTGATTTATTACGACGCATAAGACGATCGTGAGAAAAAGTAATAACTAGGTGCATAGGATACAAGCGAAACGTTCGAGTCGTCACAGATAAAAACATGCTTCCTAGGAAAGTTGGAATGGAACACACAACTCAAGAAACAACACTGTTGAGTAGCTTGGATTCAGCGAAGCGCTTGAAGCCTGACAACTCCATCGTTTCGCGAATCGAACTCATAAGCGTATTGTAGGCCAACGCTGCCCTGACGCAGAAAGAGTGTGCAACATAGTTAGTTTTTGGTCTATTTATTCTTAATTTGTAGCGAAGCCCCCTTGTCCTGGGTCGACAAATCTTGAAAAATTGCAAGAATCCAATTTTCACTCTGAAATTCAAAAGCCTGTATACCATACAAACATCAAATAAACTTCTTCTTTCCATAAATCACTCGCGAAGTTCTCATGGAACTCTCAAAATAGTTGTTCCATTTTTTTCAACGAGAAAAGGCTGCTCAATTGGCGTATCAATAAAGTAGAGGGTTTACCAGTTACAAATCCAATTCATAGTTGAATAATCCACTTATATGTGCACAAGGATTATGAAGTTTTCTTTGACCTTCGTTGATGCTGTCCTACAGCCACGCGATTGCGCTCCGGTGACAGCTGCGTGGGGACGAGCTTATCACTTCCTCCGCCCTCTGCGTCTCTGCCTCGCCCCAGCCCCAACCAGCCTAAGGCGCTATTCATACTACTCAACGTCAGCGCGGCACGCGCGTGCCGCTCTGGCATGGCGTTAGAGTATGAATACTTTTCAAGCGCGTGCCGCGCTTGCGGAGACTATGAATACTCCAGCGGCGATGCCTAGGCGGAGCGGGAAAAAGCGGGCCTAACTTTTCCAAACAACCAAATTCTGTAAATGCTTGCACCACCACGATAGCAGAGGAGAGCAATGGAATTAATTATAGAGAAACGAAATGAAATTGATGATGATTTAGTGGTGAAAAGGGTTATAAAGTCATTACGGCCATCGCCGCCATGGCGGAGCGGGCGTCACGCGCGTGCCGCGCGGGCGAGGCGTTAGGCCATTCATACTCAAGCGCCACGCCAGCGCGGCACGCCCGTACCGCGCTGGCGTTGAGTAGTATGAATAGCGCCTAAACGTCCGCCACCCCCCTTAGGCCGGGATCATACTTCCCGCGACCAGCGACGGCGACAGTGCACATCAGGCATATCGATTTTCGGTCGATATGGATGGTAAACGTTGGGTCGCGTCGCTCGTCGCTGGAAGTATGATCCCGGCCATACTCGGATTCTTGGTGTACTGGGAGAGTCATTATCAGCTTATCCATCAATCATGAGCATTCAAAGAATTCTTTAAATCCATCAATATAAGGCTCAAAATATAAATTTCTCCCGATTATTCGCAGCAATTATTCGGTAAATCGAAAAATCACGACCTCGATATGAAACCCTCGTTTATCAGAAATTGATTTTTTTTAAATAATCGACAATTTGATGACGTCAAACTAGTTAAAATTTGCATTGCTTGCCTAATATGCGAAGAATTGAATTTGCAAAAAAAATTTTTAATTTTTTAATTATTTCATATACGGATTTGTCTGAACTACTGTGCTTATCTGGGCCTAATTCCGGTCCGCAATTGCGTCTCGACACGCTTTGCGGCCGCACGCTCCCGAGTCAGATGAGCTTCCAGCGCCGCACCCGCCGATCTGCTGACTCTAGGTGGGTTTTGGAAACCGGAAACTAAGAAAAATAGGAGAAAATTGTATAAAAAAGCCACATCGAGTCGGCTTTGGCGCTGGAAAACCGACTGACTCGAGCGCGTGCGGCCGCAAAGCGTGTCGAGACGCAATTGTGGACAGGAATTTGGCCCAGATAAGCTCAGTGGGTTAGTTAAAATAGCAATCCGGGAGAATTCTGAATCCTAGGTCCATTCTGCTATTCGATCAACTTTTGTTTTCGTTATGAGAATATTCGTTTATTTCAAAGAGCCAAAACAATTGTTTATATTCAATTCCAATCAATCGGAATTTCAATTTCTCACTTCTAAATCCGGGTATTTAGAAACATAAATTGATCTGATCTTCAAATTCTCGGTTCTTTCGAAATTTAGGGTTTTCCTGATGCTCGAATATGTATGGAGCCTGTCCGATTGGGACTGTCAGCCGACGCGGTCGGCGTGCGTGTCACGCGGGCGTGAAGAATGAGTTTTTCGAATCTCGAAATCGATTGACATGATTATCAGCTACTTATCAGCCCAGTCAGCGAAAACTTGCATCCGGGAAAGCGCTCGTCCACAAAACATTTTCGCCATGACCGCTTCACACGCACGCCGACCGCGTGGGCGGACAGTCTCATTCGGTATAGCACACGGTAAATAGAAATCACTACTTGCCGCCGAAAGTACTGGTTGGCTTTTGAAAGTGGGCAAAATATACAACATCCCCGATCCTAACCCGATCCCAAAAGAAACCTCCTTGAGTACAATAATCGGGGCAAGATTAGCCCTCAATAGGGCAATCGTGAACCGTTTTTTCTCGCATATCGCGCCGACCACACGACGGATGAGCAGACAAGTCGTTTTGGCTAGGCATCAATGTTCTCGTAACTAGCCTAACGACACGCTTGGACGTGTAGGTGTCGCAGTTCTGAACCACTTTTTACTCACCGCCCCACTCTTCTTCAATGGCTATAGATGCTATTGCGTCCAGGCGGTCATTCATCTTCAATGACAGTGGGTGAGACAATATGTTTTCGAAATGATTTGTTGGAAATGAAATGAACAGCTTTCCGCCAATACCGCCAATAAACATCAGAGAAGAAATGAGGGCCGCTATGAGGCTTATCATTTTGGAGTGATTCTGAGATACTCAGTGGATTGGACGTGCTACATACGAGATTCGCTGAGATAACGATTACATTACCCACCCTGACCTCACCCTTCATTTTGACAGGCCGTTTGTCTCGAATAGGTAGGATAGCCACCATACCAAGCGGGCAACCTACCATAAACACTATTTATAGAATATCTTGCTGCTGGGTTCTTCCTTCTACTTGCTGGTTTAGTGCCACTCTTGTCTTATAAGGTTGGTACTCCCAATTGTTCACGCTGTATTACTGATTTTTTGTGATCAGTACAGTTGGCCTGAAGAAGATATTATTATATCGAAACGTTGCCAATAAATTCATCACGAGTCTTCATCTCCTCGACAAATTAGCGAATTATCATGAAGCTCAGAGAACGATCTATTTTGAAACATCTCAATAATCAGACATCCCACGGATTGTCCAGGAGTCTGGAATGCTATCTATCGTTCCTTACCGTATGTAGGAATGCGTTCCCAAGGGTTAGTCATTAGAAAACGATGTTCGAGTTTTGACCGAGAATCGACTATTCCGTTGTTCATTGCGGCAATAATAAGAAAAAAAGAACGGCTAAATGCCAGTCATAAATAGCCCTATGCGGCTTTCAAACTTGGTGGTGCTATGCCCGCCCCGTCCACTCCCTCAACGCCCAACAAGGGAATGGGCGGGTAGGGCATAAAGCATACAAGCTTGAGGGCCGTAAAGGGCTCTCTATGGGCCGTTTTTAGCCGTTCTTTCCCCATTACTGTTGTCCCTTACCCTGAAGCACTCCATTTCTGGTGAAAACTCCGAAACAGTTTTTATCGTGAGCACTGCTTTTAAAGGCACAGTCCAAGCTCGTGGGTAAAATTTGATATTATGCTTGTCAGCCTTGTCAGCATCATACCACAACCGGAACAAGTCTTACGGAATTTGATTATTCAAAACTGCTGTCCTCATAACGCGAAATTGTTGCCATCATCAGAACTGTCCGTTCCTGATGTTCGTTACTGCTTTGGGTCCAGGGGTGTGCGAAAAAAATCAAGTCTAAAAATCAAAAAGTAAAGATTCTCGTTCCAAGACCAATATTTTTGGGGCAGATTAAAAATTAAAAAAGTGCATATTTGCTACGTACATAGCACAGTGTAACGAAGCATTCTACAAATTTTTGACCAGAAAAAAATACTTTTCGGTTCCGTAAATTTTTTGCACCTCCCTAATTTGCTGAATTTTTGGTATCGACCTACCAATATGCTAATTTTGAAATTTCTTACCCGGTATTCCTCACCAGTTTTCACCTTTTTATTGCGGGCAAGTGTAGTGTTTAAACCACAACGACGATACATTTAACTAGGAACTTATCACCGCTCAAACTGGAGTTTCAAAGTGTTCCGGTGAATGTTTTGGGGAAGGGGGAGATGGAAAGAAACAGTTTGGAAACTCTAAAATTCTCCTAAAGGCACTGTTTACGAAAAAAAAAGTTTCCCTTTTTTTGGCTTGAACGTAAGCTTTGGGTCCCTATAAGAAGATTAAGATTGGGAGTGCGACGAAAAACGGTCGGTAAGTGGGTGAAAATCTCGTGGGCCAGCCGACCCATTGGGCCAATCCGCCCACGTCCTATAACAGTTCCCCTGAACTTGTGGTTGAATGAGCGACGATTCCCGGTTAATAGCCCCGTTCTTCCCTTTATTCTCAACTGCTCTCTTTACTCAGGTCAGCTCCCGCACATCGGCAGCAAAAAACGGGAGTTACAAGCCTCAGAGAACTCGTCCACACGTTTCCCTTGCTCAATTTTAAGGGGCCATAACTCCGTTTCTAGAGGGTCTTGTACGATTCCAGGGACATCATTGGTATCAGCATGGGACCGTTTTCAAGATAGGCGGAAAAACAGAAAAACGACTTTTATCGTGAACACTGCCTTTAATGCACCTGGGCAGATAAAAAAATGCAAAAATGGCACATTTTTAGATTCCGCAAGTTGCAACATTTCCAGCTCGAATTTTGTCTAGGAGGTAGTTTGGGGCGCTGAACACAAATGCAGGGTCGATTTTCAGTTTCACAGAAGATTAATGTCCGATAAAGTATCACTTGTCTGCAGTAACCTACCGTGTTCCTCTGAAAACACTAAGAAGAACCTCTTCTTATTCGTGCTCAGCGCCCCAAATAACCCCCTAACCAGATTTCGGGCTAGAAATGACCTTATCTCAAAATCCGAAAAAAAATAGCTTTTGAGCTACCCAGGTTCGTTAGGGAAATTTAACCAACCCTTACTTTTCTCTGAGGTTCTGTACTGAGATAACTTTTCGAAAATTATCAGTGCAAGGGTAAACCTGAGGTATGTTTTTAACATGTACTAAACCGCTGTTAAGTTTAAGCAAAGTCCCTGTGCGTCAGTTCGCCCCTAGTTCACTAAGAAGCGGAGCGTTATGCACCCCCACAAGGGGGTGTCTACCAACTTGTAAACGGCGGGGTATGTTGTCGTTTTCTGTAGATGAAAACAGCTTTCCCTACCCGTTCTCAACAACAATTCCTCTTAAGAAAATGCTTCAGGCCGTGTTTCTTACCGTCCTAAGTCGCTTAATGTCGGTCGACTTTGCCTAATGAACTAAGACTAACAGGTGATACACAGTTCCGCCCTTCTTTTCGACACAGCTGGCAAAAACAGCCAGCACTTTTGCAGAGAACTTGAAATAGTTGATGTAATGCCGAAATTGAAATAACTTTAGGACGCATTTAATGTCATTAGCTCCCTTTCTACGGATCAAACCCGTTTTTCCCAGAAAAAGATCTTGAAAAAATCCCCATCAAGGATATATCACAACGCTCTGGGAAGTGAAAAACGAGAAAAAACAGCGACGGATTCCAAACATCCATCCAACAACTAGCTCTCGTCCGCATTCACACCCTAGGGTGACAGTGTACGAGGAGATCTGGCGCCAGCAATCTTGCTAGGTCATCACCACGGCGCGCTTACAGCACCTAGCCATCGAGCAAGGAGGGATCGGGGCGGTCGCGTGTGGGTCGCGCGGCTTCCCGACGACGGGGCGTGGTCGGGTCTATGAGGGAGTATATAGGAACGGCGGCTGGGGTGGAGGATCAGCGTCAGGCACCGTGGGCACAATGTTGGAAGAGAAGGTGATCGTCGGAGCAGCTTCCGCCTGCTCCCTTACTGCTATCATAGCCTGTCTGACTGTGATCCCGTCGCTCTACTACGAAATCAACGAAGTGCATGATCAGGTGAGCTACTCTTGCTCAAATATCTTGTTTCACTCAGGTTAATCACTGTGAAAAATTTCACCCATATCAAATGCCGCAATTATACTTTGCCTCTATGTCACAATTACAACAATCTGAACCCATTCTGGTAGTCCTACACTTTATGGGTCCTGAAACTTTTCTCGACTTCCCCTTTTGCACATTTAATTTTTCAATTTTTTTGACCAGTTGGAGTAATTTTCCTCACTGCAATTCTTGAAATTCTAAAGTTAACTGGTTTTGTTAGAAATTTGATCAGAAGTGCGCTCACTGAAACCATCAAACCAGTCTGAATATGCCCTTCACAGCTGCCTAGAATCATTTGGGGAAAGTTATAGGCCCGTCTCCCCTGATTTCCGTGCCTTTTGTAGCTTTCAAAGCGCACAAGAATCTTTTGAGAATCTGCCAAAAGTCCTCGTAATTGTGTTCAGCGCCTAAAACGACACCTGGGTAACGCTTGGGTGGAGGCTTGTCTCCCGTACTTCGAAACGAGTAATAGCGGTTTCTCTTTGTACGGATTTTCTGTCGAGCGTTTACTTACAAGGGAAGTATACAAAGCGTAGGTCGGATTTGCCAAAACGACTTGTGTCGTTAGTATCTCTTGTGGCTCAATAGTAAAAGTGCGCAGTATTCAGCCCCAAGCTGCAGGTTCCAAAAAGTTACAAGCTTAGAAAGCTCATTTTTTGTGCCTTTTGTACTGTCAAAAAGCGAAAACGGACCTCATAGATGTGTTCAGCGCCCAAAACTACCCAGCAGAGCAAAGTTTGGTGAAGGCACATTTTCTATACGATTTTCCAAGGTTTTCGGCTAATTTTGTCAGAAGCTCCCCAATCGGGGAAATTTTCGAGGGAAAAACGCCACTTTCGAGATTTCCGGATTTCTACGATCGATATGTCTCAAAATTATTTGCTGAGGGTTATTTGGAGTGCTAAACACGAATCCGGAGTCCGTTTATCGCCTTTTTACAGATTACGGTAGATTACGTTGGGTATACGGTAATTTGGTCAAAATCTCAGATTTTTCTCAAAATCTGTATACGGCGGTTATTCGGGGTGGAGAATACGAAATTAACGTCCGTTTGTCGATTCCCAAAATACTAAGGTGGGTTTTGACCCCTAAATGACATGTTGCCTACCGTAACCTACAGTAAACCTCAAAATTTCGACAAATGGACTCCAGATTCGTGTTCACCACCCTGGATTACCCCCTACATACAACTTTTGAGCTAAAGTCGAGAAAATTTTTTGAAACTCCAGAAAAAAATGCCTGATGGGTGGGTACCCTTGCCTTTTCGCGAGGCATAAAAAGTGCTCATAACTTTTTTGAACTTGCGGCTCGGAGCGGGATACTGCGCATTTTTACTATTGAGTCAGAAGAGATACTAATGATACTAGTCGTTTTGGCAGATCCCACCTACGCTTTTTATACTTCCCTTGTGAGCATTCTCTCTACTGCTCATTCGATAGGTTTACTTTTCAAAAATTTGTTTGGACTAGTTTGAAGTTGTTTTAAAGCGAAAGTTGATTTTTTTTTGTAAAAAGTCCGCTCCAAATACTGTTGAGACACCCCTGAAGTATTTTTTGCAAAAAAAGCGCTCTGGGGCATATTTGCGCTCACAGTGCGCCACATCGCCATAACTTGCTTCATAGTGCTTCGGTATCAATTTTGAATTCATTTATGGATTGCTTTGATTCCGTCGAATACGATGATATCACAAAATGATAGATTCAACTCCAGAAGTCCATCGAAAAATGCATATTTGCACCACAAAATCCATCATAATGAACTGATGAGACGGTCATAATAGCAGGAATCTGTCGTGTGGTCGATGTGAGTTTCAGAAGCCAATACACATTTCTTGCCGAAATATCGAAGTAAAAAAGACTTTCTACACATACCGCTGCACTCGCCTCTTTTAGAGGATCACGAAAACTGCCTGGAAGCTCATTTCGTCAATTCCGAAGTGAGTTATAACGATCGGACGCTTTGTGAGCGCAGAAAACCCCACAAAACGCTTTTTTTCCAGAAAATTTGCGCGGTACTGAAGGTGTGACACGTACAGTAGCGATCATAAATTTATTGACATTGCCCTTTTACAAAAACCATTTTTATACATATCTCAGCTTAGGCTTGGCCAAACTCTATGAAACTTTAGTATGTTATAGGGCGTCTTAAACCTTACTTTAGACATACACAAGCTTAGGTTTTGGGGTCGCAGTTTTTAAATATGGAGGTTATTTGCAATTTGGTGGTATAATCCCGAATGAGGAATATTCGCCAATAACATGGCTATACAATTCAAAACTTGTAGCAATTAGTTGCCATTGGAAGATTTTCTGAACCGTAGTATAACCTTGTGAGAAAATAATCTGTATCAAAAATTTTTTCTGAAGACCCAAAATTGACTAGAATATGGCATATTTTTGAAAATTCACCCCTATAAAATTGATCGCTCGAGAACTGATCTAAAATATGTACTTCATGGACTTTGACAAAGTACAACTGGTACACGATAGAAAAATTCTGATAGAGATTATTTCCTCACAGGGTTATTCAACAATTCAGAAGAGCTTTTAATGTATACTCTGTTTATCTTTAATTGCACAAAAAACGGTCCGTCAATAGTCCTCTAATGGGCCGGCTAGTACCGTAGTTTACGTCCACGACGCGTTCTCGGCAGACCCGGGTGTGCACAGTGGCATGGTGGGTGGCCGAGTGACGGCATTGATGAATCGATCGCTCAGCACACCCCGGTGCACACCCGGGTCTGCCGAGAACGCGTCGTGGACGTAAACTACGGTACTAGCCGGCCCATTAGAGGACTATTGGCGGACCGTTTTTTGTGCAATTAAAGATAAACAGAGTATAGAATATGTGCTACGGGATTAGGATATTTATAGCTATGTTCCCAGTGCATAGTTCTATCCTGAAATTTTACCACGAAGTTATAAATGAATTCCATATTTAACAATTTTGACCTCAAAATCCAAGCTTGAGAATGTTTAAAACAAGGTTTGTGATGTCCTATAACATACTGAAGTTTCATCAAGTTTCGCCCGGCCTAGGCCGAGATATTTATAAAAACAGTTTTTGTTAAAAGGCCATGTTAATGATTTATGATCGCTACTGTATCTTAAAACTTACACACAGAGTATTTCGACTGTAAGCATCGTGAAGCAGCTAACCAATTGGTGTCGAGCAGGTTTAGAAAAGCTCTGAGTTTCTTTAGCTAGTCTCTCTTGGGGAAAGGCAATCTTTATACCCTGATTGGTTCAATCGTAGAAACTTGCTCTACAATTCGATACTTATCTCAGCATTTGCATCCAGGGTTCTCAACAGTTTTCATTCACGGCTTCGTTGGGAATGGTGGCCCATAGATTTGTGAGCATGTTCAGTAGTTCTTTCATGAGCTCCCTTGAAGCAGCCTGAACGTTTCCCATGCTTTTCAGGGTGTCTGTTTCATGAAATAACTATTCACATGAGCTTAGAACCCAGTCCTGAATGCTCGTTGTAGTAGGTCTTGTTTGGAGCCGGTAATGGGTCTCCGCACTCTGATTGAAACGACCACCCATTGAAGGAAGTGTTTTTTTTTTCATGTCAAGCTTTGAACTTTGACACCGTGAGTGTACCTTTAACGCGTTGGGTACCCTGAATGGAAAAATCGGGTGACGCAATCAGTATTTTTGTTGAACGAAAGGAAACCTGAGGAGCCATTAACTGACTATAACCTGTTATTATAACCCATTTATGTGGAGCAATGTCGCTGGTAAGGTGGAACCTAGTAGACCTTATGCGTCTGCGCACAGTACACTTTCCATAGTTCTGTGCTCCCGGCTGGAGTCTGACTATTTGCTAATGGCCCTGTGAAAAGGGATAAGCTCATTCGCCCTCGATGTCCAGCTACTAGGGTACACAGCGTCTGTTCATAATTGCTAGAGGTACTGAGCCCTTTGGGGGCCCAGGAGGATCTGCCCATCTCCTAACACCACAACCTATCCCACCGTTTTAAGCCATCTTTCCTCGAGATGTCCAAGGACCAGTTAGAAACCGCTTTTGCGCTGATGGATAGGGGTATGAAACTAGTTGGGGGGGGGGCACTCAGGGTTTAGTTAGGAGATGAATGATACCTCTTTCAGAAATCGAAGTATTTCCATGGAGTCTCCACGAAAATAATGACTGATAACGCTATCAGGCATATGATATCAGCACAATTATTCATTTTCAAGGATGATTCATTCCACTTTCTCGAATGGCCCTCCCTGACTAGTTTCAAGCCTAGACAGGGAGACTCTGGCTTAGAGGGTACCATAGAAGTCAGCTCCAGATGTACCCGAGTTACCGATGGATTCATTCTGAGGTAGCAGCCTCGGTGGAATGCATTTTTCGTTCAGGGGGTTAAAATTCTATCCAACAAGTTTTTGAAATCGCAGCGAGATGATTCCAATTGTATTCTTAATGGGAGTCAATGTATTTCATTTTTCAATGTGAACAACTTTCAAGGAAATTATCTTGCCACAGTTTCTTCTGATCACCGCCAACTCACAAACGGTTAACACGAAGGTACATTGAAGGGGTACACCTACCTGGCGTAGGGGGACAAGGGGTGTTATGTGCTTGCTCGTGAGGTTTTCGCCCAAAAATCCAAATTTTTGGAGCGAATCGTCAGAAATTATCTCTAAAAACGAAATTTCGCGGTTGTAGTCATATTTTATCTCCGATCATGAGAAGGAAAGGGGATGGCACGTATGTAGCTTAGCTTAGGTTCCTAAGAGTTTTAGATTCTGGAGAAAGAATTGTGTGCTTCACAACGACCGTTGAAAAAGCCAATTTTACTATATTTGCAAATTTTCCAATGCAAAAATCACCCCTCCTCCATCTAGCAAATATTTTGGGAGAGAAACGCGAAAAATTAAAGGTACAAAGATGCGCTACGACAGCTTTTTGCCACCCTAAACAAACGTATGTAGGAATGCGAGAAATTCAAATTGCGGTCAAAATGTTGCGTCAACAGGCAAAAGAGGACGCAAGTATGTACCTAACCGCTGAAGAAGGGCAATTGGATCGTTCTCCGTTTTTATCCCTATCCAACCTTGGATAAAACTAATTTTCACGCCTCGCTAAGCACTTCGGGTCCTGAAAGTTCTTAGACGTCTGCTTAACCTTTCACTTCCTCGCCGAGATTCAGTGAAGGTGACATAGACTATATATAGAAAGTTTCAATGACTAGAAGAACAACTTCGCTTCGCATTGTCCCTTCCTATTTGCCAGCCGGCTTCCATTTTGTCAGGCACTCAAGCAGCCTCTTGACCATAGTTCAACGATGAGGGAGGAAGCACCCTCCTCAATACATGCATGCATCAGAAAACCGGTTTGACGCCAAATTCTCGCACTTAGCACATCATAAACTTTAACAGTGACCCCAATCGTAATTCTGAACTGGTTATAATGTGGGTTGTCAATGCAATCATGTCATAGAATGAGCCCTAGTTAAATGTTAAAAAAGTCCGAATGTGAAGGAAATATAATCATATAAATTTCTTACAAACTTTTAGGTGCTGGACTCGGTTGCGGTGTTCCGCGCGGAAACAGACCTGGCCTGGATTGACATGATGGACATCCAGATTGCCGTCAGTCCTCCGTCGAAACCCCGTCAGAATCCCCTGGAGTCGATATTCCGTCACAAAAGGCAGGACTTCCGTAGCCTGCCCGCATGGTGCCAGTGCGAGCCGCCGAAACCGGTCTGCCCACCTGGACCTCCAGGACCACCCGGACAGCCGGGCATGCGCGGAATGCCAGGACAGCGTGGACCGCCTGGACGCGACAATAATCACGTAAGAATTTAACACCCTTTGTAGAGAATATTCCACTAAAATATGGGTCATTTCAGTTCTACGCAGCTCTCACATGTCCACCAGTCAGTCGCGACTGTGTGAAGTGCCCGGCAGGACCACCAGGACCACCAGGAATGCTGGGACCAATGGGAAGACCCGGAGGTGCTGGACGTCCCGGACTACCTGGACTTCGCGGCAAGAACGGACCACCTGGCCCGCCTGGACAGTCCGGCAACAAAGGATTCCCAGGACAGCCAGGTCGCCCCGGAGGACCAGGAAAACCCGGACGAGATGGACAGCGCGGACATGGCAAACAAGGACCACCTGGACAGGCTGGACGACCGGGCTCACCTGGAAGACCTGGTCCACGTGGAAACGAAGGCCGACCGGGAACAATGGGACGACCAGGACCAGCAGGACAAGCCGGAATGCGTGGTAATCCCGGCCAGGATGGACGACCAGGAATGCCAGGATCACCCGGTCTGCCCGGAAACGACGCTGCTTACTGTCCTTGCCCACCGAGAAACAGCGTCTACACAAATCGCGTCGTCAAACGACACTAAGTCGATGAGAACGCCTTCTCCCTCAAAGCTTTTAATAATTTCGAGTTTTAGTATTGTTATGCTTGACAATAAATCGCTTAGAAAGAGTTGGTTTACTAGTTCGGGACTCGGAAAGTATTTTCTGAAAACTCTCCTATCGGTGCTGGTCCAGCAAGACTACCATGACGCAGCAGAAAGCCAAACAATCCTGAAAATTCATCGACAACTTGCCATATCCAACAAAATTCATACCAGTTGATGTTTCTTCAATGACCTTATTGAATCTATGCTTGTAGCTGCTGCTGAGTACTAGATCTAGACCGGGTCAGGTGGGTTTCCTCAGTTTGGCGCTAAGAGAAGGTACATCCTCGAGGCAATTTTCAGGGTGTTTAGAAAACATTTTGCGGATTCAGCTCAAAACCTGCTTTTGAGGGCTATGCGTGTTCCTGAACACGGAGTTGAGGTCTAAGTGTCGATTTCCGGTAGATTTCAAGAGGTTCGACAAAAGGACTCTCAATGGGCAACATATTTAAAGGCACAGTCTAGGCTCAAGGATGAAATCCGAGATTACTACATAGTTGTGAAGTGGACCCACTCTGTACAGCACCTGCCAAGTGCGAGCTCTCAAATCTATCAAATAAGCGAGATATAGGAGGAATCCATTCTGGGGCACCCACATTGGGAAGCCACTTTGGCACGCCCCTTTCACGAAATTCCGAGCTCAACAGTGGCGAAATGAACGATGGTTTCCGATCACTGTCCCTGTTCATCTGTTCATTCTCAGCCTCTCTCTTTATTTAAGTCGGCTCGCATACGTCGGTTGCAAATGGCAGAAGTTACAAGCTTCGGACAACTCGTCCACCATGCTTTCATAGTTCATTTTTGAGGGCGCATAACTCTCTTCCTAGGGAATCTTGTACGATTCTGAGAACGTCATTGTAATCAGCGTGAGACCGTTTTCAAGATGGGCAGAAAGACAGAAAAACGATTCTGAGATTGGACTGTGCCTTTAAAGGCAGTGTTCACGATAATCTTCAATTTTGAGATTATTCGTTCTATTGATTAAGTGGCCCCGGGTAAAACTAAAATGACGTAGAAATTGAGAAAAACGCGCCAGAAGTACACGAAATCCTCAAGTGTCACCCCGCTTCTTAAAGGCAGTGTTCACGATAGGAATCGTTTTCCTGCTTTTTAGCCTATCTTGAAGGTGGTCCCATGCTGATTCCAATGATGTTTTTGGAATCGTACAAGACCTTCTAGGAACGGAGTTATGGTCCCTCGAAAATTGAACTAGGAAAGCATGGTGGACGAGTTGCCCGAGGCTTGTAATTTCCGTCTTTTGCAGCCGATGTATGCGAGCTGACCTGAGTAACGAGAGAAGTTGAGAATGAAGGGAAGAACGGGGCTATTGATCGGAAACCATCGCTCATCTCACAATCTCGAGCATTCATTTGTTCACGTCGGTGGGCGTGGAAAGTGCATCTGGGGTGTGACGAGCTGATGGGTGTCCATTTTTGGGGCCGTAGGGAACCGTTCCTAGCTCTTTTTTTCTAAGTTTTTTCATCTGTAGGGTTGCGCTAGGCCCCGTAGCTGCCGATCTCCACCAAAAAATCAGACATGGTTTTTACCGTGGACACTGCCTTTAAGTATCACGGGAAGTATTTGTTGCGACAATGAAATCTTCTGTGGACCCTTCCTTTGCAATTCTATACCCTGTACTGCTCCGTTCTTTTCTTAGGGTCCTAACTAATCCTATTTTGCATAAAATATTCTTCTATTTTTGATCGACCCAATTTTTACCCGGTGACAACCACCATGAACATGTTCATTCAACCGGACAACTAGTCCATGATATAGAATAATGTCACTGAAATACGACGTTTTGAAGCGTTTCTCGCCGTTTCTCCGTGATTTTGGTAACACTCAGAGGCCAACACATTGTTTTATGTGAAAAAAACTCGGGGACGAAAATCATCGTGAACTCTGCTTTTAAGAAGAAAATGCGACTCCTTATGATCCTCAGAGCAGAATGATAAATTAACCTCGAACTTCCCTGTGAGGGCTATTTCGGTAGCGATCGGTAAGTTAAGTCAGGTGAACGGTAGTTTCGTGAATGTCTCAGGTTCGGCTCAAAACCTCTCTGTGGAAGTTTTCAGGGGTTCTGAACACGAATTCAAAATCTATTCATCGTTTCCTAAATACTAAGGTAGGTTACACCAGCTAAATAGCTTTATATCTGCTGTAACTCACCGTAAACCACGAAATATCAAGAAACAGTCCTCAGATTCCATGTTCGAAGGCAGTGTTCACGACAAGAATCGGTTTTCTGCTTCTCCACCTAATCTCGAGCATTCATTGGTTCACGTCGGTGGGCGTGGAAAGTGCATCTGGGGTGTGACGAGCTGACGAGTGTCCAACTTTGGGGCCGTAGGGGACCGTTCCGAGCTCATTTTTCTTAGTTTTTTCAACGTTAGGGGTGCGCTAGGTCCCCCAGCTGCCTATCTCCACCAAAAATCAGACATCGTTTTTATCGTGGACTCTGCCTTTAGGACCACGAATAATCCACAGAGAAAGTCTTGAGCCAAATCAGAAACAATTCTTTTGAACACCTCGAAATTTACCTGATGGGACCCCTACCTTACCTCACCTCTGCACCCAACTGAGGGAGCCCGTCATAAAGCGGTTCACAGAACTCCGCAGCAGCTGCAAACATAGATTTCAAAACGTCATCAGAAATACATGAACTGGTATGAGTTTTGTTGGAAACGGTTTTGTAAACAGTTGTTCATCCCTTGGTTTCCACATCAAATTTAATCTGACGCATGGACCAGTCGACTGGCCGGGCGGTGTTAACGGGATCACCAGCCATCAGGGTTTCGATTGCTCGCGGCGATCTACCGTCGCAGCCCCGTCCATTCACTAGACTAAATTTATTACGTGACCTCTACATCAACTGATATTAAACTCGTTGGAAACGGTGTTTGTGAACAGTTGTCGACCCCATGTGAGTAAAAGTTGCCTTCAACTCATGGCTCTCTCATCGATAAATCCAGGCCCACGTGGGATTCATCTATGTACAGGTTTCGGGTGCATTTGAAAGCATTGCCAGCGTGAAATTTTTCGAGTAATACGCTTCTGGATACAATTAAATTGGGGGTTGTGGAAGGAGCTCGATCATTAATTTGCTCACTCGTAACATTACTAGCTCCAGTGCAGTTCCTTTCTCCAACGTAATCTGGCATGCAGCTCAGGTATCCGATAGTTACGTTCCCGGAATCAAAACGAAGTGGTCGGCACTCAACTTTTTGAACAATCATTTTGTACAAACAGCGTACAGTGGGGTTACCCGGTGTACTGTACTCAAGAACTGAATTCGTTTCCAGATTTTCAGAAGACCACTGTAGGTGAAGTTAGTCGTAATGAGAAAGTCCGCCCAAACGGGAGGCGCGCGTGTCGAGCGTCCGTCGTGAAAGCATTTTTCGAACCTGAAAATCAAATAGAAGGAATATTAGACGGATTTCGAAAAATATCCCAGTCAAATACTCGTAGCCGTGGGAAGGCTCGCCGAGATGATGCTTTCGCGACAGCCGCTTAACACTGACGAGACCGCCTGCTCCACGGCGAATTTCCACAGCCGACCGGTGCGCTTCACGGCTAATCATTTCCGTGGGTGACATGTGTGGACACTCGGTCCGCTGGGAACCGTTTCGATTGGAGCAGGCTATCTTACATGGTACACATCCATTGTTTCTTTTTCACTCCACCCTCGGGTACAATTGGAGAAAGGCCATGATGGAGCCACAATCATTCACTTTCTTACGGACGTGGTGAGTTTCAAATTGGGAAGTTATTTAAACTTTACACGCGCAAAGTGCTTTGAAAGAGAACTTCTCGCAAATTTTCGGGCGTGTTAGCCACGAATTCAACGTTTTTCTCTTGACTTCTGGAACTTTCTGTAGGTGACAGCAGATGGTTAGGGCTACACCGTGCGAAATCAATCTAAAATATTAGAATTTTGAGAAATGGACGGACTTCGGATACATGATGTTCTAATGAACACCATAGCGAATTTTCGACGGATTCAGAGACTTTGACCTGAAAAGTTGTCTTTTGTAACCGACGAAAATTCCATGAGAATTTTGAAAATGGGAGTCAGATTTGGGATCAACACCCCAGCCCCACGTAAATGACCACCAGGGCGAAGTCGCAACAAAACCTGAGACGTTTACCAACACATAACAAACGGCAAACGAGCGCGATTTCAATGAAATCTGTAGGATTAACACCATTCATTGTTCAGCACCTGCAAATATACCCCGTAGCGAAGGTTCAGCAAATTCCGGAGCACTGAACCAACAGCAGGCTTTCAGCACCATCCCGCCAAGTTACCCTCCACACAGAAATTTCAAATAATGTTGGTCATTGGCTAGATTGCCGCGGTAATTTCATTGAAAATTGAAAAATAAACAACAGATTCTCGCGCAGAAAATTGGATAACCCTCGGGTTCAAGGCAGCAAAATTATAAACGTTGACCTGCTACAGTTATCTCGATTAGTTGGAGCTCTGCTTCTCGAAAACCATTTAGACAACACCAGTTTTGTGATTAGCATCAATCATATCCCTCTCACCAAAGTTTGGGAGAGTTTCTTTTCGAACAAAGAAGCTCGAAAATTCGAAAAATGTCATTTCCGAAGATGCTGGTAAAATAACTAGGAAACCTCAAAATGCTTGACCACTATGAATGTAAATAGTTATAAAGAAAAAAAAATGTAATTATAAAGAACCTAATGGTATTCAATAAAGACACCATCTCCCGAAACTTTAAAAAATATTGGATGTTGTATGCCGTGGGTGCGCAGTGTGGACACGCGGCCTCGGGCCCCTGTGAGACCATACAACGAGCTTGGCTGCTCAAAAACGTACTATTGTGAGCATAGAGGAGGTGGAAAGTAAGGAATTCCGTCAAAAGGGGCCGGCCCTTCCGTCAGTCATTTGGCATTTTCACAATATTTGAGCAGAACGTCGCGTCGCTAAGTACAGGGCATGCCACTGTACGCTGACGCACCGTCGGACGAAAGTGGCATTATCGACTGGAAATTTCTCGTCACACAACGAGCGAGGACGATGTGCAGGGCCCAGGTGAGTATTTTTGTTAGTCAGTGCAAGTCAGTGCAGTCAGTGCATTGTAGTCGTCGGCGAATTGTTTCCAACGCTGCGCCAATGGACAAATTGTAGAACTGCTCCTCGCGCCATCCGCGTAACTATCCCGAGTCGATGCCGGCGCGAATTTCAAACGGTTTGCAGAAGGTTTTTGAAACGGTTCTTTCTTGAAAATTCAACGTTTTCGAGGGGCTTTTCGCTATTTTTAGTTGCCATAGGGGTGTAACAACTCAAAAACGAGACATGGTTTTCAGCGCGTACGATGCCTTTAAGTGTTAACACGCACGCCCACCGCGTGGATGGACTGTCTTATTCGGAGAGAGTTTACATAATAACAAAGCCAAAGTCTCTGATTTGATTGAAATAATGCTCAGCGTGCTATAGGGTCCCGATCACGATTGCGATCCACACGGGAGTATATTCGCTTGATAGCATCTAACCTGCCTTAACCTTTCAAACCTTTTCCGAATCAGAAAAGCGTAATCAGTCTCTGATCAGCGACCAGACTGAGCGCATAGCAATTTTCAAAACCACCGATAATGGCAAAATTCTCCTAATTTCTGCCGCTGGACGAATACTTCACTCGGATAGACCCAAAACCTCGGATAACGTTTAATATGTAGGTACCAGGGAACCGTCCCACTCTTTTTTTACTGCCATTCCAATGAACCCGCTTGGTCAAACTTTCACCCAAACCTGAAACAACGACGTACTACGGCATGTGTATCGTAACCCACCGTAATTTCTCGAGTACTACTGGAACGGACGTCTAAAGGTCCCTTAAGCCATTGGACGTGCTTAGGAATCTTATATAGGGCATTTCAAACTTCGGCTTTGACGTACGGCTAGATTGGACCAACTTCTGGACACTCTCGAGGTGAAAATGCTAGGAGGTAGGGTCAGACTCTCAAATGAGTCGGCCGCCATCACAAATGACATTGAATCATCGCCTACCAAACAGTAAAGCATTACTATTTCCGAAATCTCATTTTCCGGTTAATCGAATTGATAACCTAATCAATTAGTGAATGAAGGACTTCTGATGTGGCTTCTTAGCAACTCACAGACATTTTTATTTAATTTGCCTATAAAATAGCCTACAAAATGTATTATTCACTGGTACAGTGTGTATGAATTGAGTTTTTTGCACTTCACAAATTCCTCCCCGACATGTCGGCTAACAACTGCAATCTCTGACCGCGCGCCGTCTCGACCCGACCAATCCAATTAGACGGTCGTGTGCCGGTTGAACACGGTGTTCTGAAGGCCGAACACCATACTATAAGAGGCTAACTGAGAGCCTTGTGGTTAGTCCATGATGAAGGAAGAACGTCTCATCGTCACCGCTGCCTCCATCTGTTCATTGTTGGCTATCGGTGCCTGCATCATCGTCATACCCTCGCTCTACCGCGAAATCAACGACGTTCACGAACAGGTTGGTAGACCACGTTAAGGTTGACGGGATGAACCTCTAGGCATGTCAGTATGTAGTTCAGCTGTGGTTTAGAATTATGTTACCTAAGAACACCAAAGAAATCTTAGATTTTGCTTCTATTGGATCCAGAGATAGTGTTTTTCAACAGCAAATATATTACTCGTCAGACATGAGTGGCTAATCACTACGAGAAAATTCCGACCTGAAAAATCCAAAATGTAGCTTAGTGGCCCCTCGTCGATGTCCAAAAGCACCAGTCCCGAAAAAAAAACAGAAAAAAACGTCGGAGAGTGGGTCAAACCGCAGGTAATCTAAACAATGGAATTCCATTGCTACAAATGCATTTCTTCTCGAACCCCTCGCATGTGCCAAAATTCAAATTTTGTACAACGCACACACAATGTGCAGTGGGTCGCGTTTGTTCGATTAGGCAGGATAATGGGACCCTTCAGTTTTCGCTTGACAGATTTCAGATGTTTCTCGTTTCGTTTTTTTTAATCTGGATTTTGAACCAATTCAGAATCGCGAATTTCGTGCCGGGTCAGATTTCGGATAAACATTCGGCCAAATATCCTTGAAGGCACAGTACACCCTCAGACATGAATTTTGTGATTTTCATTTGAATGTGTTGTAGGCCCCTTCTGTATAACACTTGCCAAGTGCGAGATTTGGAATCCTCCAAATAAGCGAGATATCAGCGACCACCACAGGCCCGACCCTCTTCCTGAATTTCGGCCTCAATATCGGCTGGATGGATGGATGAATTTTAACCGAGTCCACGTTCTTGAGTCCACTACTGGCCCTTCTCATAATCCTGGCTCGCTCTCGTGCAACGATCGCGAATAAAAGGAAATACAGGCCTAGGACAACTCGTCAACCAATTTTTCGCCCTCGAATAACTGGCTTTTTCGAAGAGCCATACCTCCTTTCGTAGGGGGTCTTGAACGATTTCAAAGACACCACTGTGATCAGCAAGTGACCGTCACCAAAATAAGCATGAAAACTGAAAATCAATTTCCTGTGTGTACTGTGCTTTTAAGTTATTGATTTTTTGAGTGCTCGATTCATAAAAATTTTATTCGGTTTTCCAATTACTCAGGTAAAGCTATTGGATTGTTCTAGTGTTCGGTTAGCTATACAAGAACATTCCATATCTAATCACGAAGTATTCTGAAAGTGAAAAAAAACAGAACGGAATTTAAAGCCATAGTTCCAGTTCAGAAATATTTTTTCCAGTTCGAGTCTTCTGGCGGATGTTTTTTTTTCTTGAATCTTAATCGTTTATCAGAAAGTGTGGACAAAAAAAACTGAAAACTTATACTTTCGGATAGGACGTTAATATTTTGCACACTGATATTTAAAAATATGTGCTACATTCGAAAACTCATTCATCCGAAAACTTCCGCAAATTGCTATGGGCACAACTAGAAATCTCCGGCGGTAAGCCGGTAAACCTAGAAAACTCGTCAAAGTTAACATAGGAGCTTCAGAATGAAAGTGCAATATTCACAGTCGTCCTCATAGAAACATTTGGAATTTAGATGGATTATCCGCGTCGGAAATGTCAGAGAAATTCGAAGTAAACTGGTTTTTTGGAAGTCTCAGCTCAAAAATTAGGTCCCAGCACTTCCGACTGAGATAACCTCTCATTCAACGCTTAGCTAATCCGCGATTATATCTTTCTAACCACTGAAAAGACTCAATTCAGCAACCTCTGTGGAGTCATACCAAACCATCACTGTTTACTGACACTGAACAACACCTCAACTGAGACCCTGACCTAGACAACCATCCAGTCTTGAGCCTCTTGACTTTTCAGGTTCTCGATGCGGTGGCCGTGTTTCGTGTCGAGACCGACTCAGCCTGGACGGACATGATGGATGTGCAAGTGACCGTCTCGCCGCCGTCGAAACCGCGTCAGAATCCGTTCAACTCCATCTTCCGTATCAAGCGGCAGGACTTCTCCGGCCTACCCGCATACTGCCAATGTGAACCGCTGAGACCAATCTGTCCGCCTGGACCACCTGGGCCTTCCGGACAGGCGGGAATGCCTGGAATGCCTGGACCTCCTGGTCCGCCTGGACAAGACAACACAGTTGTAAGAATGGCTTTCCTCTATCCTCTGTTTGCTATAAATAATGATTTCGTTTTTTTAGGTACATCCACCGGCAACGTGTCGACCAATCAGCAACGACTGCATTAGGTGCCCACCAGGAGCAGTTGGCCCTCCAGGAAATCCTGGAGCTCAGGGTCCACCAGGGCCAAGTGGAAACCCTGGTCAGCCTGGACAAGGTGGCGGAAGAGGACAGCCTGGACCTCCAGGACCCCCAGGTGACAAAGGCAACCCTGGTCGTCCAGGCACTCCAGGAAATTCTGGCGGTCCGGGCCAAGTTGGGCAACGTGCCAGCCCTGGAAGACCTGGTACTCCCGGGCAGTCTGGTCGCTCGGGTCCCCAAGGCAGACCAGGTGGTCGCGGTCAGCCTGGACGCCCAGGCGGTCAAGGACGACCAGGACCGCAAGGGCGTCCAGGATCACCTGGACAGCGTGGAAACGATGGACAACGTGGAGGAAATGGACAACCTGCACAGCCCGGTACCGATGCGGCCTACTGCCCCTGTCCACCGCGCAGTATGCTCGTCAAGCGCTCTTGATCGCTTTTGTGTCAATAAAACTTTTTATATCAGAAATTGCAGTGTTCGGTTCACACCATTATCTAATTTCCAGACGATAATTAGCGGCTACATGTCGGACACCATAGGTAGTGTAGCCACCCAACAGTTTGCCCCATCCTTTGTTGTTGCTGCCATTTCAACTGGACAGGGCCGTCTACACATCGAGAGAGGAGTTGTCCCGTTTTTGCAGTTTGAAATGGCACGCCACTCAACGCGAGCGAAGTGGTCCCGAGTGGAAATAGAGCCGCAGAAGGCCGGACAACTCTACCCTTGGTGTGTAGAGAGCCCCTGTCCCCTTTCAGCAGCAAACCAGTTCGTTCTCAGGTGCTGTTCACCTGGCACTGACAAATCGTGTGCCCCCGACGATTATCGATTTTCCACTGTCTTGTAATTACCTTGTCTCTGAGCGTTTATCGTTTCTTGAGTAAACAGTTAAAGGCATCGTTATCGATATATTTTGTTTCGAGTTTTCCATATCTAGTAGCCTATATGACAACTATTGCGCTTCTATGGGCCTAATTTCGGTCCGCAGTTGCGTCTCGACACGCTTTGCGGCCGCACGCGCTCGAGTCAGTCGAGTTTCCAGCGCAAATGTCGACTCGATGTGACTTTTGTATGCAGTTTTCTTCGATTTTTGAAGTTTTCAGTTTCCAAAGCCCGCCAACAGATCGGCGGCTGTGGCGCTGGAAACTCTTCCGACTCGAAAGCGCGCGGCCGCGAAGCGTGTCGAGACGCAATTGCAGACCGGAATTTGGCCCAGAGAAGCACAGTACGTATAAAAAGTCGCGAAAAAATCAATAACTACGTTTGAAATATCGCAAAAAAAAACACTGAAAACTGTTTTTGCAACTGGAATTCTTTAAAGCAACTTTGGAGAAAGAAAGAATCGATCGCTACTAACACCTTTGCAGGCTCAGGTGGCCGCTTGGGAGGAGCTGAACAACAGGGCTGTGCGTTATAGCCTTACTTGTTTACACGTTAACGGGTTAGGTGATTTTCTTCTGGAGAATTAACGCTTTACGAAAAAGTCTCAAAATCACCTTCAACTAGTTCCTTAATTGTAGTTGAACTGTGTCACTGATTGATCTGCTCCAGTGACGAATTTCAAAACTGGTGCTGTGCGCGTCACGTCGGCTCGCGGGTCAGGATGTTCGCGAAAAAAAACGAATTTTATGAAACGAATATTTCCTGGGACCTCTACTGATTTATTGATTTTTGCTAAGATCATGTAAGGTTTACCTTAGTTCTTTCTCCGAAGTGCGAAATTAACGTGTAAACGTTCTAACGGATTAACGCGGGTTTTTTTTTTCGAATACTGCCGATTAATGCTCAACGAAAAAAACGCCCTTCCAACAACGCTCTCGTTAAACAAGTAGAGAACTCCCGTTTAAAACGCTAAAAAATGGTAGGGTGAGACCCGAAAACTCTCCCCTTCATGCCAGAAACAGATCAGCACTTCTCAGGCGATTATCGGCCCCGAGCCGCCTGACAGTTCGGCTTGTTTTTCCAATCTGCGAGTCGGCTCCTGTTGCTGTCCGGGCCACTGTTGTTGCTTTCCGGGCCACTGCTGTTGCTGTCCGGGCTATTCCGGTTGGCCCGGACAGCAGCAGCAGTAGCCCGGAGATTGGGAGAACGAGCCGAACTGTCAGGCGACTCCGATTCCTATTCGGTGCGGCTCGGAGCCGAGAGTCGCCTGAGAAAAGACCGGTCGCCCCACGTCCACTGTGCGCGCCAATAGATTCAGCGGGTATTAACCCATTAACGACCACGCCTAATTTTGGGTGGCTGCAAGTTCGGACCGCGTGCAATATGTGTCCCACCGGTGGCACACGCTGGCTCGAATAGCGTCCCACGGGTAACTGATTTCGTTTTTTTGTGTCTATAGTGTAGCTGGCAACGATGGTTGGACAGTGTCAGAGTTTGAGCTTCCGAGGCGCTTTCGTTATCGAGAAACAATTACATAAATCCAAAATGCGGTCAACTGAGCTGCAAAGCTTTCAGAGAAGTAAACGAGTTTCAAATGATAGATTTCTACTAAGCAATCTAAAAGCTACAATAAAAGAAACAAGAAATTACAAGGTGCTTCAAAAGTGGCCTAACAGCCGTTTCCCCCACTACTTCAGCCCACATGATTTTAGAAAAGTCCAAATAGGTTTTTGCACATGACCTACTAATGGACCATGAGGTATTTATTTAAGTCCTGGGTAGGTCAAGACATTGATCATAAGTAGATTCGAAAGCAGTTTTTTGTGGCGGAGAAATCGATTTTTGAAAACGGTGTCTCGCCGGTGGGACACGCGGTCCGAAGTGGTAGTCACCGCGTGTCCCACCGGTGGGACACGTGGTCGTGAATGGGTTGAAACCGGGAATTTCGTTATGAAAGAACCCGAATAAAAGAATACCATTGTGATTTCGGTCTGCTCACCAGTAATAAAAGTTCCTCTCAAAACGGGTCTTCCAGCATCAATGCAAACGAGTCTTGATTTTTCCAAGAAACGTCGACAATACGAGTTCATCAAGTGGGTGCGCAGTGTGGACACGCGGTTTCTCGGATGCCGAGCTTGTTGATGGCAAATGAAGATAGTGAAGAATCCAAAAATTGTTCCAATATGGCTGGGTCTGACATCTTGTGTGAAGTGACACCTTTAAACTTCGTAGCAGCTCCGTTCCGGTTTGCTGCACCTTGACAAGTGAACCCTTGAGATCTTACAAGGGACCACTTCGAACATAAAATGGAGTTTTGAAAAACGGTCTTTTGAGGGTTGTAGAGGAGTTAAAAAGAAACAATTTGAGATTTTAAAATTTCACTCAGTCCTCACGGGTAGGTCAAAAACGATCAAAAAAGGAAAGAAACCAGAACGTTCGATTGGGAGGACGTAGCACAAATGTGAGCTATACAGTGGCCCTGAAATCATCTGAAAAGGTTCTCCTAAGAGTTTGAAGATGAAATCTAGCTAGGTTCTCGAGTTATGACTTGTTCATTGATCCCCTGAACAATGCTCGTTGCATTCAAACCACCGATCACTGGAATGTGATAGTCGGGGTAAGCTAGCAGCACACCGTGGCTCAGTCGGTTAGGCGTTGGATTACGATGTAATTGAAAGATGGTTCGAATACTGTAAGATCATTACTGCATTATAGCTGGTAGTAATGACATTTCTTTGTGTTCACCTTACTTGTTTTGAGTTTTAATAGTGTCTCTTGTTTTTATACCTCTTTTCTTATATCGCAGAGGTAACGTGACATAAACGGAGAACGGTTCACATCAATGTTAGAAACTACGGAAATTCCGAGGTTTCAACAATTGCTAGAATTTCAAGAATACCCTTACCCTTCTCCCCCATATATGTTACAGAAAAACCGTCCTTAACTCGGAGAGACACTTAAGTGGACTTATTTTGATATATGACGCTGGAAAAAAAGTTCGGACAAAATGAAACTTTGTGGACTTGTTCCTTGATCAATGATCAATCTTTTTAAAAATAATTGTTGTAAACAGAAGTGGGTTTACCTAAACTACAAAATCCATTGAAGCAACCTAATACTTAAGCGCATGGCTCGAAGACTCAAGAAAAGTGTTTCGTTATCAATTCCGAAATTTGGAGTAGAACAGAACCACTCTTTTGAAAACGCATCTTAAAAGACAACTACTTTTATTCAGCCTGGCCATTCTGGTTTAAATGTAGTTTTCTGATGCCATTTGGACGTAGAATCCGAGTATGCTCTCCGCAGCTTCTCTGAAAAATAGAGAAGCTTTTGTGAAAAGAAGCTATAGTCGTTTTTCCAAGCCTCGCGACAAGGCAAGGGTACCCATCAAGGGATTTTTAGGGTGGTTCGGAGAACATTTTCGGATTCGGCTCAAAACTTGTATGTAGGGGTAATCTAGGGTGCTGAACACGACTGTAGAGATCGTTTGCCGAAATTCTGAGATTTACTGTAGTTTACGGTAGTTGTCATGACATAGAGGACCTAAACCTATCTTAATAATTTGAAAATTGACAAGTGAACATCAAATTCGTATTCAGCACCCCGAATAACCACCGTTCAGAAATTTTGAGTCAATTCTGAGACTTCGACCCAACTACCGTATACCCACCGTAATCTACCGTAATCTGTCGAAAATCGATAAACTGACCTCAGATTCGTTATGGGCACTTTAAATAACCTCCGAAAGCGAGGTTTGAGTCCTAATTTTTTCCTCGACCTTTGGAGCCCCATGAGGTAAGAAGCTCAAGGCCATTTTTGGGGGTTCGAAGGTCGAAAAATTTTTTTTCGCCCAAACTCAGTCCCAGGGGGTAATTTGGGACGCTGAACACGAGTATGGGGTCCGTTTCCTGTTTTTTAGCGGATTTCGTCAGGTTAAGGTGCATTGAATGGCATTTTACCTACCGCAACCCATTGTTTTGGTGGTTTTTGATCTACCCGTGAGGACTGAGTGAAATTTTAGAATCTTATTTTTTTTATTTTTAGGCCCTCCACAACTCTCAAAAGACCGTTTTTCGAAACTCCATTTTATGTTCGAAGTGGTCCCTTGTTAGTAACGTTTTTTTGAAATAGCTGAATGACAGACCTTCGAATATGCTCATTTATCCGAGAGAATGTGAATCATAATAGGATTTCGAGAAATCATGCTCTCAGAATTTTTCCAGGGTTTAGCAGCGTTAAGAACGTTCACAACGGGGGGAAACGTGAATTTTTTGAAAAAAAAAAATGAAAATTTGGCGGGGTCGCGAATTTTTTGGTGAAAAATAGTTTCATTAGTGACTCTAATCGCGCGTCTAACAGCACTATATCATCTGTGAGAAAAGATTACCGGGTGCTTACACTCCCCATCTCGCACTTTTTCATGCTGAAAAAAACTGCACAACAACGAAGAACAGTGAAAAATGATAATGTCCAAAATCCGAAACAAAAAGATTTGGAATCTACATAAAATTGTCTCTAATATGATTGCTTTGTATCCGCATAACTCCCTACCTTCGCAGAATTATTCCCTTCGAAACCCGATTCCCGTTGTGTCCAACGATCTGGCCAAATGTGGCTTTATGGAAATCGGCCCAACACGATTCTTCTCTTGAGAATCATTTTTAAGAGCTTTGTTCGCAATAGAATTCATCGTTTGGGAGCGTAGGGTAGCAACCAAGTCTAAATTCCTTTGAACGAGTCGTACTGCGAGTTCTTTAGAGCGCTTAAAGGCAGGGTTCGCGATAAAATCGGTTGTTGTGCTATCCCCATCAAAAGGTAGATCTTGGCATCACAAAAGTGAAAATAAGTAAAAAAAAGTGGATAAAAAACACTCAGGGATAAGTTATTGCTTGGTGTCCTCCAGCCTCCGATTATCGGGAATTCTAGAAAAGCCTGTTTTGTTAACTTTTATTTTGCTTTTAAAGTAATTTATGAGCACTTCTGGAGACTACTGACTACTTTAACAGCAAAACAAAAGGCGGATAAACAAGCGTTAAGGAAAATCTCGTTAATTAGGGGGCCGGCCGACACCAGTAATTAGCCGTTATACCTTGTATTTGAGCGTTTTTTTTCAGCGAAATTTCGGGGTTTTTCGCTTATTTCTACTTTTGCGATGACCAAATCTACATTCTCATGAAGAGAGCGCTAAAATCGTTTTTGTCGCGAACCCTGCCTTTAAGCCTCCTAAGAAAATCCCTAGTGCGCAACAGACGCGCTCTAATAAGTCGACTGCTTTGCGTCCGCTCGCAACCAACAGACTTTTGTGCTTTTGGATAAGGGAGTGAAATGTTTGGAATTATCTTTTTTCAATTTCCGTCCATTTTCTCTACCATCTTGCAACAGAACAGATTCCTTCGTGTTTTGCACTGAAATCTTATAACTGTAACATTTTTTCTCTATTTTTTTCAGAAAGATGATGACACTGAATAGAGCTGAAAATTTTTATGGTCCCAAGAGCTCCCCTGGGGGAGGGAGGGGGTTGTAAAATTTCGGAAATTTTTGGAGAAAAAATGGAAAATGGGTGGAGGGTCGTAGCGGAGACAAAAATTGCCACAACGGCCTGTTCAACCCTGTCTTGCCTTCGAAACGGTTAGAGATCCTTTAAAGGCACAGGACACCCAGAAAATTAATTCTCAGATTTTATGCTTATCTTGGAAAGAGTCACACGCTGATCACAGTGGTATCTCTGAAATCGCCCAGGACCCCCCTTTGAACAGAGTTATGGCTCCTCAAAGATGCCTAGATTTTTAGGGTGAAAAATTGGTGGACGAGTTGTTTCAGGCCTGTATTTCTCTTCATTCGCAATCGTTGCGGTAGAGAAAGCTAGGATAAGGAAACAGCCTGGTAATGAACTGAAGAACGACGACTTGTTGGAATTCATCGATCCATCGAGCCGCTATCGAGTTCGAAAATCTGGTGGGGGTCGGGCCTGTGGTGGTCGCTTATATCTCGCTTAATTGGAGGAAATGAGATCTGGCCTTTGGCAGGTGTTATACAGAAGGAGTCTTCTTCACAATTACTCGAAAATCTCAAAATTCATATCTGAGGGTGTACTGTGCCTTTAAGCGAGCTATGGGGTTAGACATGAGACATAATTTTTTATGAGAAAGAAATCTGGCTTCAGTATATACAGTCAATGGCAGCACCTTTCGGCTAACAACTGATGTCAGCTTCCCGAGGTAGAACCGTAGTTTCTGCTTTTTGACTGACACTTTTTCAAATTGCATCGTCTTCAATGGAGTCATCGTCATTCGACCTCACTTTTCAATAATCTCAACCGAATCCATTCAGCGACAAAGGAGAGGTAGCGTGAGGGTAAGGGAGAGTCTCACCACGGGTGGTAATACTCACCGGTGCATATAAAAACTGAGGCAAAGTCTGACAGACATCGCTCTCGTCATCATGAAAGACGTGTTCGCCATCAAAGTCGCTGCTGTCCTATCCGCATCAGCAACATCAGCGATTCTTCTAGCTGTATGGTCAATTACGCGTGAGATCAACCAGCTTCACAATGAGGTTCGTCTATGATTTCGCTGGGGAGCACCCACCAGGGATGTGCTGCAATTGCCGTTTGCCGGCCGTTTTCGGACGAATTTTGTCGATTGTGGTTTGCCGTTTTTCCCCTCCATTTTCGACAAAATTCGGCAAAAATGTGCGCAATAGATAATAAACGCCGAGATTAGAACGCGCATGGTAAGCCCGACAAGCCGTACTGTGACTGGCTCGAAAGGAAAGAGACAGACTGTACTTCAAAAACTTTGAGACGGTGGGCTCGAAGTTTTTGAAGTCCACTTGTCTGGAAGAGTACCGAATCCCCCACCCCCTTCCTGTTGAAGCCTGGGCAATTACGCAGGGCTCTTCGGGCCGAAGTTAACACCCTAAACAATTTTAAGGAGAGGAGAGGACACTAAGATCTTAGGAAAAATATTGAATGTCTCAATTTGTTTCAGGTATTTTAAAACAGATTTCTAATGATATCATCTTTCATCACATTAAACGCGTAGGAGTTGACCGGTGACCGTTTACCACAGAATATGCGGAACATCACTGGGAGCGCAGAGTGACGGGGAAAACATGTAGGGCTCAACTGGGAGGGTCGGGAAAAAAGAATGTGAACAAACTGGAAGAGCCCTAGAAACCAAGAAAAGTTAGGGGGAGTGGAAAGGTGCCAAGCGTGGTAGCTCGTTAGGAGTGCCCGGAAAGCCAGTGAGTGCAAAGCTCTGCTGAGTGTACGTTACTGTCTTGGAGTGTGAGCAAGACTTCACTGGGACTGTGCAAAGCGTGGCGTTGAGGATGCTGGACTTCAGTGGCAGTGTGTTGGTTTATGAACTTTGCCGTCTTCTGCTATGCTCGCAGTTGCGCTGAAAAAAGTTGGAGTTCTGAGTTGGAAGGGTTCGAGAGGGGGACGCGGCTTGGGGAACATCCACTTTGATCAAATTCGTTGCTTAAATATAAACTGGATGTACGGAGTCGGAGGTGATGAGCTGGGAAGAAGAGGTGGTGTATTGTTTGGGGAGAAGGTGATTTGAGAATACCAGTTTCTCGGAAGTCGTTTTTTTCTAGCAGAGATTGAAAAACTACCCAATCGCTTGTGTTTGAGTTGTTAGCGCTCAGTTCTCGAGATATTCAAAAGTTCGGAGGGTGGAGGACTGGCGAAGATGGAGCAGTTTCTCTAGATTGCTCCCAAGACTGTCCGACAACGTGCGTTCTAGTAGCACTTTTACACGCCTTTATCTTTTATCCAGATTCCAGTCGAATAGTAAACACACAGTGAGACACGTCAACAAGTACGTGGGTGCCACACTTGTTGGAAAATAATCACCTAAAGTAATATCATATTAAGCTCCTCATTTTTTGAATGAACCTCGGGTGCTCACTCCGTTAACTCGGATTATATCGTACTCTAAATTTTGTGCGATATTTTGAAACACGAAACAAATTCCGAAAAGGTTAAAATAGGAGAACCTCGAAAAGGTTCTATCCTTCCGCAACAACGTTCTTATTATTAGTGTTGAATAGAATATTCAATTTGGTGCTGTTTTTTCTGTGGTATTGTACCAACGTAAGAGGTTCAACTTCTTGAGGTGTTATTGAAAAACTATTTTTTATCTCGCTATTGAAATACGAAATGTGCATTAGAGAAAAAAAAACATTTCACCTTCATTTGTAGTGCAATAGAATAGTTTTTTGTTCGAGGTTTTTTGTTTTGCCGTTTGTCGATTGCCGATTGCTGTTTGCCGGCCGTTTTTGGGCAGAATTTGTCGATTTCCTTTGCCGATTTTTCAAAATCGTTTGCCGCACATCCCTGGCACCCACCCTTGAACCCAGAAAAAGTGGCAAAACTTTTTTCGCACTTGTTCCATGGCTCGATCAGGTATGGGTGTTTGGGGACTGAAAAGATGCAAAGAAATTTGCGTCACACGGGAAACCAGGGAAAATTTAGTTTACAGTGTAGTCCGAGCCTTGCAAAATGATTTACATAGCGAGAACGCCTATACCGAAAATTGAACAGGTTGAAGTTAATTTTCGGAAATTCACCCCTACAAAATCATTCACCCCGGGACCATTTCTTAATATGTGCCTTATAAGCTTTGACAAAGTACAACTAGAACATAAAATGTTTTTTTTTTCGATAACGTCAAAGAGAGATACTTAATTGGTGCAATATCACCTTAATTTCTTGAAAAATCATTTCTAAAGAATTCGATGGAGATTAATCTTCTACAAGGTTATACAACGGTTCGGAAGACCTTTGAATGTCGAAGAACTGCTACGGATTTTGAGATAATATCACAAAATGATAAATAAATTCCATGTTCAAAAGCTGCACGCTCAAAAACCAATTTCGTATACGAGTAGAGCAAGAGTTGTGATGCCTCATAACATACTAAAGTTTCAGCAAGTTTTGCTAAGGGCAAGCCAAGATATGTACTGTGCTTCTCTGGGTCAAATTCCGGTCCGCAAATGCGTCTTGACACGCTTTGCGGCCGCACGCGCTCAAGTCATTCGAGTTTTCAGCGCGAAAGCCGACTCGCTGTCGCTTTCTTGTACAGCTTTCTCCGACGTCCTTTAGTATCCAGTTTCCAAAACCCACCTAGAGTCAACAGATCAGCGGCTGCGGCGCTGAGAACTCTTCCGACTCGAAAGCGTGCGGTCGCAAAGCGTGTCGAGGCGCGATTGAGGACCGGAATTTGGCCCAGAGAAGCACGGTATAAGACATTATTCACGGTAATGCCACGCGAATATACTTTTGCACGGTACCGAATATCTGAAAAACTATATGCTCGAAACGATCGGTTGCAGAAGAAAAATGGCGTTCTACCCAGTGTACCCAACCAAAAAAGTCCGAAACACCGAGAACGGACCTCATATTCAGGTTCAGCACCTCAAACTACCCTAGCAGTTTGGGCAGGAAAAATTTGGATATTCGGACCTTCTAAATTGAAATAACTTCCCATGGTGCTCCTGAAGTCTGTCAAGAAAAAAACCGGCCAGAAAACTTTTCCCATGGGGTTTTTGGGGTGGTGAACACGAAAATGAGATCCGTTTTCGGTTTTCTGAACGACTACTCAGGCAAACCATCGCTCCTAGCGGGACCGGCTCCTCCCAATTATGACGTCATCGCCCGGACAGCGGCCGAGGGGCCAACTGGCACCGAGGTCCCTGTCCGGTGCCAGTTCGCCCCGCGGTCGCTCTCGGGGCCACAGCGGTGCCATCGCCAGAGATAGAGAGACGCGGGATTGGTTGTTCTTTGAGTGATAACGTGCGAGCCACGTTATCACTCAAAGAACAACCAATCCTGCGGGTATAAAAGGCGGCTCGCCTCATGTAGACGGGTAGTTGGTCTTTCGAGGCCTCTCTTGAGAGGTGACCTCGGATCACTCTCAGGATGGCAATTTTTGGCGGCCGAGGGAATCCTCCATGGCCCGCGGTGGGGAAGGCTTCCTCAATGCGGACCATGCTGGGATGGTATCCTTGTTGCGACCTGTGGCAGGATTAACCTCCTGACCCACAGGCTGTAACAGGTACCTTATCCTCTTAACAGGCTTAATCCTCTCCAGAAGAGGCGGAAATAAACAAAAATTAGCAATTAGGAAATTTTTGAAAATTGCCCGAACAGAGACCGCAGTGCCAGTTGGGACCGAAGATCGCTCCGAGCGATACCGCTGTGGCCCGGAGAGCGGCTGCTGTGGCCCGAGTAGATAGCTAATTTTCGCTCGGAGCGGAGAGGAAGCGCCGCTCGAGTAGCTCTCCGGTACCGCTCGGAGCGATGGTTTGCCTGAGTATGTATGAGTTAAAGGCAGTGTTAACGATAATCTTTGATTTTGAGGTTAATAGCTGAATCGATTGTTTGGCCTCCGAATAGAACTGAAATGACGACCAAACCGAGCACCAGAAGGGCACAGAATCCTCCACTCTCACCCCGCTTCTTTTTCTCTCGGTGGAACTGTTTGTTGTGACAATGAGATCGTTTATGGACCCGTCTTCTGCAATTCTCTGCTCTCTGTTGCTTCGTACCTTCTTTCAGACCCTAACTAATACTGTTTTGCCTAAAATATTGTTCCATTTTCGATAAGTCCCATTTTTCACTGGTGACAACCACCGTGAACATGTTTATCCAACCGGACAACTAGTCCAAGCCAGAAAATAATATCTCTGAGAAAAGACGATTTAGTGCGTTTCTCGCCGTTTTTTCGTAATTTTGGTTGAACTTGGTGGCCAACGCATGGTTTTTAGTCTCAGCGGCGTTAGCTCTCAGCGGCGCTGGGGCTTCGGTGGTGCAGTGCGATAAGGCGCTCCCCCTTCCCCGAAAGGGAATATGCTGGTTCAATCTCGCCCGGAGCCAAGCGTTTTGCGATCAACTCAGCACCTTGTGTTAACATACGATAGCGTGCACTGCGACGTTAAACTGCAGCTGTGGCATAAAAAACATATAAAAGGAATGAATTGACAGATTGGAATGAAACTTCACATACGTTCATATGAAGAGTGTACCAACGAGATAAAAAAAATTTTGGGCTAGTAGCAACGCCCTCTCTAATCGAACGACAAGCCTTATTAAACAACCTGGTGGTATTTGCTTTTTGCATTTTTCTAATTGAAAATTTGAAAAAGATAGAAACTCCTTATCCATAAAACTTCCTTCATCGATTTTCAAGAGTTTAGGTTCTACTCTCAACGGACGAGTTCCGGGTGCAGACGGATGCCGCCTGGAGCGTGCTAGTAAATCTCCAGCCTATTTTTCTTCCTCCCTCCAAGACAGGTCGCCGTGATGCGTGGACCTCAATCATTAGACCGAAGCGTCAGGCTTCCTCGCGCCAGCTTCCATCATGGTGTCAGTGTGAAGTACAGCGCCCTGTGTGCCCTCCAGGTCCCCGTGGTCCTCCAGGATCTCGAGGAAGGCCGGGATCACCTGGGCAACGTGGTCGTCCTGGCAGCGATAATTATGAGGTAGGTGTGAGGAATTGCAGCATAGTAAGAAAAGGCTTAATTCGTTTTTTTTTTGTCAGATTGTGCGAACAAGCGGCTGTGCTGTGAACTCACCAACCGGGTGTATACGTTGTCCACGTGGAGCACCAGGACTACGTGGTCCAACAGGAGCTCCAGGCCTTCGCGGTCCCGCCGGTAAACCCGGTGCTCGTGCTGGAGGCGGTCAACGTGGTCGCCCTGGACCTGCTGGACCGACAGGAGATAAGGGAGTGGCCGGAAAACCTGGGAACTCCGGGAGACCTGGTCAGCCGGGAAGAGACGGCATGAAGTACAGAAAATCACGTGGAAGCCGCGGCAGACCGGGAGCTCCTGGACTACAAGGTAGGATGGGTCCACGTGGGCGATCTGGAAGACCAGGTGCACAAGGACCGCGTGGACCAATTGGAATGGCTGGACAGCCTGGAAAAGATGGTGCAGAAGGACCCAGAGGCAATCCTGGACTGGCTGCTTTGCCAGGGCGAGATGCAGAATATTGTCCTTGCCCGCGTAGACTTCTTTTCAGGAGAGTGTAATGAATAAAAAATTCCTCCTAGAGTGGTTTTGTTCTGTTAGAAACGTCCAGATCAGACATATCCTTATTATGTATGTATAACACAAAATATAAAAATGAAAACGTGTTCTCCCCAATACATATGTGTCATGCATTTGACTACGTAGCTGTAAAGACTTGAATGTGAGTACGGACCTCGCTAACCCGAAGGTTTCGAAGTTCTCGACCAGATCTGAAAAAGAGATCGTTGAAATTTCTGAATGTTTGGAAATTCCTTGAGTGTTCAGTGAGTGATCATAACGAAAGTTGTACTCAAATGTTAAAAAATATAGGGATTTCATTTTGTTAAGTTCTTGCAGACTCTGAATGGTTGGTTGAATAGTGGTCCGAAGATGAAGTGAGCAAATAGACTAATCACGCAAACTCTAAAGCTCCAATTAGATCTCAAAAAACACGGTTGCGGGAAGCCACGAAAAAAAGGCTAATATTCAGAACATCTAAAGGCAGAGTTCACGTCTAAAACCGTCTCCGAGATGCCAACGTAAATCGAAAGGTTAGAGGCTCTTAGTGTCAACAATGCCGAAACAACGGCTAAAAGGGAGGTCATATCAGCCCTAAGCAACCTCAAACTTCAATCTGTGAGCGCGTCCCACACACTGCCCTCATTGACCGCCAATCAGTGCAAGAAACTGAAAATCAATTTAAAAAAAAAACAACGGATGATTAAATGATTATAACTATTCCCCATCCACGAATTCTTTGTCTCTTTCAAAAAAAACACGGGGTAGTAGGTCAAAGAGTAGCTGTGAAACGAAGGGGGGAGGTGTGATAAGAAAAAAACTGTTCTTACAAAGGAGGGTCACCTGGAGAAAACGAACATCCCTAGCAAAAAGCAGCTTTCAAGGATCAATTTTTACGACGAAATCGGATCCGATCCCCCTAGCCGCCCTCCGTTTCCCTGGACGGAGTTGTAAGCGATGACTTGCTATGGGCAACTGACACAAAGCATCCAGAATTTACACGGAGACCTTAAGATTAGCTAATATATGTTCAAAATTAGATTCCTTCACGTAAAAACTCAAAGAAATGAAAACAGTATTAATTGGAAACCTATATGCACCAGAGTTCGTAGAAGTAAATATGATAAATGCATCTATAAACAAAAAATGATAGCAAATGAGTTTAACCTAGGAGATGATAAGAAAAGTATAACACAATTGGTAAAAAGCATAACGTACTAATAAAAGGAAAAATATTATTGTTAAATTTTCGTACAGGGCTAAAGGTGTAAGTTGAATGTTAATGAAACAACACAGTTTCGTTCCTGCCCTTAGACTGTGTGCAAAATAACAGTTAGTGTTATGTGTAATATAAAATTTGTCTAGAGTGAAATAAATATAGAGCTACCCCGGAACTCATCAGTAAGGAGGGTAGCTCTATAAAGTAGCAATGATAAATCTTAGTTCCAAAATGTTAAACAATTTAGGTCAAGATTAGTTAATCACTTCACACTGTTAGAGACAAAGAGAGGTTAAATATGAAACAAGGCTGAAGGTTAATGATGAAGTAGTTATCTATTAGTTAATAATGTTATAATGTTATACGAGAGCATGAGTACAGGTTAGTATGGTGAGACTAAACAATTGAATTAAAAAATTATAAAAGAAAAGAATACAGAGGCGAGGCAGGATCATATTAGTAGAATAGTGCAGTGCAGGAGAACATTAGTATAGTGCAGTGCAGGTGAATAGAGCAGGAAGATGTGTGAATTTCATAGTGGCAGGGAAATGATATTTTCGCAGATTTGATGTAGCAGTCGATTTGGCTGCGTACATTGAGTGATTAGTCAACAGCCACACACCGCCTGTGACCACTGTAGCAAATCAAACGTGTTATAAAACGGATGGTCTGTAACAAACTTCCATCATGAGTCTTACGCCTAGTTTCTCAGCTGATCAAAAGAAAAGGTCGAGCTGTATAATTAACGAATTTAGAGTGAATTACAACGACTTAAGACAGAAATGGATGACCGCAGAACTATCTACCTCCTTTTAATAAACTTTGTAACCATCTATTATCCCCTAATTTAAGATTATATTTGTAGAAAATAAAACTATTTTTATTTAAACATTTAAGCATGCAGTTATATATGAAGTTTATTGTATATCCATTTTTCTCCAGAATGGTTCCAAGTGATTTGATACGATCTCTGAAATCAAGAAAAAAAGAACAAGTCCTAGCAATCCTCAGAGTTTCGGTGAAAATGGTGTAAGTCTTCACTGTGGATAGGTCGGTGTTCGATACTGTCCAAAATAAGGACTTGTGATCATATGGACTTCATTCTGATATTGATAGTATGCTATAGCTTCTTGCCCTAATACCACTTTCTAACGTTTCTAACTCTACTTCACTCTGCTCGGCTCATGCTTTCGTATTCATCCTTCTTTTTCATTGACAGTTCTGTTCCTCACTGAGGAGCCCCGGCAGAGCTGTTTGATAAAGTTCATCTGAGGCCAGGGGCGAAACGAGTTCTGTCAACTTCTCCTTCATACCTTTCCTCTTTTGATTAACCTATCACGAGTAATCTGAAGATGGGGTCTAAAACAATTATAAAATTGGCAATTATGTCATGGTCCATACTTGATGTATATTTATATACATATGGACTTAACATACGTATTAGTATACTTTATTGCCGTGCCGTAGCCCAACAGCATAGACCAAAAACTAAGAAAGAACCTCATATTCGTGTTTATCGCCCTAAATAACCAGGCGGGACATTTTTTTCCGATTTCTGTAGTTCATTAGAGGGGTATCCTTGTGCTTCTTAATATTTTTTTAGAGATGATTGTTTTTGGTGCTGAACACGATTAGGGAGTTCATTTTTACTTTTAAAAAAGTACAACGTGGGTTACGGTGCGAATATAATGACAATCAACCATGATAGCCAATCATTAAACGTCTCTAACTCTGTTGATAGAATCGGACCGCAGCTATAAAGACCAAATTCGATTTTTTAGTCGGAAGCTCATCCTTAAGAATTGCATCTCTGAGAGAATTCGCCTCGTCAGTGCCGGGAAAGTACCGCAACCCTCGACTGTGCCGCGATAGTTCCGCTATAGTACAGCAGCGGCTCCGTGATCAGGCCATTCTGTTGCCGTGTCTTGAGCCTCGACATCACCGCGATAGTACCGCAGCGGCTCCGGGCTAGAAACGCGCCGGCTCCGCGAAAACACAGCAGCCAACCCGCGTCGAGTACGATGTACTGTCCTATGTGGTAAAACGAAACTTTCGCCGCTTCGATGACCCAAGTTTGATGTGCATTTCGTATTTCCTTAGGCGTGAAATTGGAGGTAACCTCTGTCCCTATCAGACAGGGGACGCATTTTTGTTCTTAGGAACCATAGTTGTATTATAATTCTTAAATAACTTCATATCAGATACTCTCCCGGGGCCGCTGCGGCACTATCGCGGAGCCGAAGCGGCCGCCGCATCGCCGCTACGGCTCCGCGGTAGTGTCGCTTCGATGCCTGTAGGCACCGAAGCCGCAGCGGATATTTCTCTCAGAGATTTCATTTCGAAAGGCCACCTTCTCCAGGTGACCTCCTTTTGCAAGCCGTTTTTTTATTCGCATTGAGAGTTCCCTTGGCCCCGTTCTGTCGCTGCTGTTCTGCTTCCAAGGGCTCAATGAAGAGTATCCTCTGGTTCTGAGCCAAATTTACTCTGTTCCCTAGCGCGTTTGTGCGGAGCGAAGGTACAGACAGCGAGAAAGTGTGGGGAGAAAGGGACGCAGCGTACGCGCGCAGACGCACGCGAAAAAAGAAATAAATTTCACTTGGAAACAGAGGCTATGTATGAGGTGGAAGGTGAACAGATTTGTAACTACCACGAAAAGTATTTATGTAGGTCTCGCAGATTCACGGGGGGAGCTGTGGTAACTCTGAGAAAATTTGCCGCGTCAATGCCGGAAAAGTATCGCGACCCTCGACTGTGCCGCGGTAGTTCCGCGATAGTACCGCAGCGGCTCCTTGATCAGACGATTTTGTTGCCGTGTCTTGAGCTTCGACATCGCCGCGATAGCACCGCAGCGGCTCCGCGTTGGAACCGCGCCGACTTCACGAAGATGCAGCAGTGAACCCGCGTGGAGTACAACGACTATCCTGTGCAGTGAAACAAAGTTGTCGCCGGTTCAATTACCCAAGTTTGAGGTACATTCCGTATTTCCTTAGGCGCAAAAGCGGCGGTAATCCCTGTCCCTACTAGACAGATGACGTAATGAATGCAGGTGCGTATTTTCGTTCTTAGGCGCCCCTATTTGTATAATAATTCTTGAATAACTTCATATGAGATACTCTTTTGGAGCCGCTGCGGCACCATCGCGGAGGCGAAGCGGCACCACCGCATCACCGCTACGGCTCCGCGGTAGTTCCGTCACAGCTCCGCTGTAGTGCCGGCGCGGGTCCGCGATAGTGCCGCTTTGTTGCCTGTAGGCTCCGAAGCGGCTCTATCGCGGAACCGCAGCGGCATTTTCTCTCAGAGAAACTTCAGGTTGTTAAAATGATCTTGAAAACATGCGCCGTATGCACAAAACTAGTTTGAAGGACATTTCGTCAACTTTGATAACCCCACATAGGATTAATGTTGTTCCACGAAAGCTGCAATCACCTCCAGATTTTGTTCAGAGAAGCTAGGGACACCACAATAAGGAACTCAAGATCTACTTGCAGCATTCGTAAAACCCTCCAGGAATGAAAAACTTTCTGCAAAGCTTTAAAAAGTTTATTCCACATCCCCCTCCCTCTACCCCTCCTCCCCGCTACCATATAGCCATTCTTCCCAATGTCGCATCTGACCATTCCGTCCAAGTAACCACTACTTAATCTTCCTCAATCGACTCTTTCCGAAGTGATCAATCAGTTCCGGCGGCAGGGCCACCCTGGTGAGCGCCCGCACAGAGGTAGTAGACCTTCGGCTCTGTTGGGGTTCGAGTTTTGCGCGCAGAGAGGAGTTTGCTTGAGAAGAATGGCGAAGTTCGTGCCACCCGCAATGTCTGACCCAATTCAGGTAGGTGATTTGAAATTCGCGCCGCACTATTGCCCACACACACACAGTGCGAACCCGGCGATCCGCCAACGGCCAGTTTATTATCGCTGCGGATGTCATCGTTTGGGTGGTCCCCGAACGGATGACATCATTCCTAGGAGTTTTCTTGCCACCGTTCTACTTCGTAAGCTAAGCTGACACTGCTCAAGTGATTCTATACTCTCGGAATTCTCTCTCATGTTACCCAAAGAAATTTACGTAGTTATTTTCCATTAAAAAAAAGAGGTTGAATGTCCGCTTTCCTTTTTATCATATCACTTTGAATAGTATCTATTTCAGACGACTGATTTACACTATGTTCATTCGCCCCCCCCCCTTATCCTAAGAAGCTCCAGAAAATGAAGTTTAAATTTAAATTTCCAGAAAAAACGCATATTTCTAGATTAATGACTCGAAAAGTATTGGAACTACGTACATATTATTCGATTTGGTCACATGTCCAGTTGTCTTTACCTCAAAAGTCAGGCAATGAAGCTCATTAGAGTTCAAAAATCGCACTAAAAAAAGATTCGTCCAGTTTGTTTATTAATATCTGTCCCGATATAACCATTTATTTTTCATCAGAATTTTTTTGAGATTTCCACGAATCATTGGAGGCAGTTTTTACAACTACAAAACCGTATTCTAGTTTTCGATGTTTTTGAGTAGTTACATATATCCACGATGTAGAACTTAATAGGGGAAAGTTCTCTTAGAACTTTCAAACCACGAGAAAAACTGTTTAAAGGCAGTTTTCACGATAGGAATCGTATTTCTGCTTTTTTTGCCTATCTTGAAGACGGTCCCATGCTGATTCCAATGGTGTTTTTGGATTCGTACAAGACCTTCTAGGAACGGAGTTATGGTCCCTCATAAATTGAGCTAGGGAGGCATGGTGGACGAGTTGTCCGAGGCTTGTAACTTCCGTCTTTTGCAGCCGATCTATGCGAGCTGACCTGAGTAAAGAGAGAAGTTGAGAATGAAGGGAAAAACGGGGTTATTGATCGGAAACTATCGCTCATCTCACAATCTCGAGCATTCATTTGTTCACGTCGGTGGGCGTGGAAAGTGCATCTGGGTGTGACGAGCTGACGGGTGTCCAACTTTGGAGCGGCAGGTGACCGCTCCGAGCTCATTTTTCTTAGGGGCCGAGCAGAGTGCCACCGCGGCGCGGCGCGGCCTGATGATTGAAAGCCGTATTGATAGATCGCGGCGATCTATCAATACGGCTCTCCATCATCAGGCCGCGCCGCGCCGCGGTGGCACTCTGCTCAGCCCCTTAGTTTTTTTCAATGTTAGGGTTGCGCTAGGCCCCGCAGCTGCCGATCTCCACCAAAAATCAGACATGGTTTTTATCGTAGACACTGCCTTTAAAGGAACCTCTAGAATGTTGAAGTACGCCAGTTTGGTGTGTTTCGGGGACCTGCAGACAATGTGCATAACCTAATGTCGGAAATGATTTTGCCCTTACAAGGGAACCACAATAAGTCATAGTGACCGTTCCAAATGAAATGTACTTTTCTAGAACCATTTCCGGACGAAAAGTCCGATTATGCCCATCGCAGCTGCCTAGACCCACTCTGAAAAAAGTTATGAGCGTTTTTTGAAACTTCGCGACAATGTAAGGGAATTTTTGGGTGTTTTTAAATTTTTCTCCGGTTTTTGCTAAAAACATGTATGTAGGGGTAGTCTGGAGTGCTGAACACGAATCTGGGGTTGCTTGCACAAATTTTAAGGTTTACTGTAGGTTACGGTAGGTAACATGCCATTTAGGAGGCAAAACCTACCTCAATATTCCGATAATCGACAAATGGACATCAAATTCGTATTCAGCACCTCAAATAACCCCCACATAGAAACTTTGAGACAAATCTGAGACTTTGACCAAACTACCGTATACCCACCATAATCTACCGTAAGCTGCCAAAAATCGATAAATCGACATAGATTCTTGTTCTGCACTTCAAATCACCCCCAGAAAAATAATTTGAGCACATTCCATAGTAGCACTCCGGAAATCGTCAAAAGTCGCGATTTGCCATCAAGTTCTCCCCCGATGGGAATCTGTGAACGAATACAGTTGACAACTCCGGAAAATCGATAAATGAACCTCAGATTCGTGATCATCACCACAAGTAACCCCCCAAAGCGAATTTTTAGTCAAATCTGGAATATTTTTCTAAAACGCTTCGAGTGCCCTCTAATTGGTATAAACAAACGTCCAACCAAAAATCCGTACAAGTCCAAAACACTAGTCTGCGCAAAGTTTGGAAAATGTTCCTTCACCCAAACATTGCTTAGTGGGGTAGTTTTGGGCGCTGAACACGATTATGTGGTCCGTTTCCGGATTTTCGTAAAAATAATGTGCTTTTTGGAGGGTACAATAAGTACGAAAATCAGAGAAAAAATGCCTATACCTTCTTTCAGAGTGGGTCTAGGCAGCTGCGATGGGCAAATTCGGACTTTTCGTTTGAAAACGGTTCAGGAAAATACATTCCATTTGGAATCGTCACTATGACTTATTGTGGTTCCCTTGTGAGACTGCTGATTTCTGTTCTAAGAACAGCTTTTTATGGAAACAGGCTCTTTTCCCATTCAAGAAACCCTCTTCCCCACACATAGCTAAGTATGTTAAAGTCATAGATCCGAAGACATTGAAAACATGATCAATAATAATCATGCAAATTCACTCGCTCACTTCTAACCTTAATATTAACTTTCTATATTAATCAAGGACGTTCCTCGTAGGTTCAAAACGGCCGACGGCCAACCTATCAACTCGGAATGTTGCGTGACGAAAACTCGTCCGAATTCAAAGCGGCCACCGCGCCAAACCGGATTTCACCGTTCCACACGCGCTCAGACCTCAGCATAAATCAACTGGGAGCGATATCATCTGGCACACGCCGCGCACACCACGTCCGAGTTCGTCGTCACGACAGGCACGATAAACGACAATGTCATCGCGAGAAGATACTACATACAGGTCTACTACATGAAAGGATCGCCTTCCGCTTAGCCTTGGAGAGCCAGTTAGACACGCACTATTGAACAAAAGTTCCACCTAAGAACCTTAATTATGAATGTGAAATTCAGGAACAAATTCAAAAAGTGCCTAATTCTTAGAATCTGTTTCCGTTACCATGGAACTTGAATTTTTTGACGCTATTCAATTTCATGGATGTTGTAGTTCATGATTCTTGAAGCCAGACTATATTTTCTATTCGATCGTGGTAAAGCAGAGAATATCAAACAAATAATATCGATGTTTTCCGAATAAATCTAGTTTTCTCTTCATGATCGGAATGGTTTAAACAGCACTTGTTATCACGCATCGGGGTAAGTGAAAGGTTCTCATATTTGATAGAAAGTGGGGTTCCGTCTATTCGTTAACATGCCACAGCCAAATAATTGAGTTTTTATTCGAATAATCGAATAAATGGTTATAGCAATTCTGTGATTGAACAGAAATTTACTTTTTCATCAATTATAGAAACCTTGCCTCTCACGTAATGTTTGATACCAAGGGCAGTTAAAACCATCTCGTCTCTGAGAAAATATAAGAGTTAATTGGAAAATCGATATTATTCGGTGAAACACTCTATTGTATAGCCTTTTTTGCAGAAAAAAAAACCTGTTCCTAAAATGAACCTTCGAGTAGAAACTCGACAGCGGCTCCGAAGAATTCGGCAGAAGTACTCGTAAATCAACGCTCTTATCAGGAGCGAACTGATTCTTAGACACCGATGCGCCACGTCAAGAAAATATCATCGCATTACTGCTGACACACAACTCATCACACTTCAAAATACTTTTCTCTTAAAATTTTCAAACGTAGTGATTAGAATTGAATGGAAAGGAGGTGTACAACATGCTTCTGTGAATACTCCTCGCCATCTTCAGAACTCGGGGTGGGGGGGGGGAGGACAGGGGCTCTCTACACACCGGGGGAAGAGTTGTCCCCTTTTTGCAGTTCGAAACGTCACGTTACTCAATGCAAGCGAAGTGGTCCCGAGTGGAATTAGAGCCGGAAAAGGCGGGACAACTCCTCCCTCGGTGTGTAGAGAGACCCTGTCCCAACTCGGGGTGAGGGACGATCGCCGCTCAACAAATGCTGGTTTTTTGAGTTTTTTTTTTACGAAATATAGACTGAATGTATCTATGGCTTCAGAATTTCGACTATATCGAGTCGCGAAATTCGGCGCGATCTCTGAGAAACAGCACCTTGTACCAATTCTCGATAGATGTTTTTTTTTCAAGTTCTCGGCTCTATTATTTTTCTGCATATGAAAGAATGTGATATCATTCGAGCGTATATCCTAGTGATCATTCGAAGTTTCATATGATATTATGAATTATAATGATTCTGAAATCAATACGCGAACCCGATTGAGCAATCTATTTTTTTTTTCGAATGATTAAATAGTCTCAATAATCGAATAATGATTGAATAATCGAATTATTCTGTATTTCAAGCGAATTTGAGGTCTGGTCCCAATTTTGATTTGGGGCTGCTTTCAAGGTCTGTCTGAATGAAACTTTCCGCTCACGCGGTCAATGTGCATGTCCAGTAGCCATTTTTGGTAACGAGTCTACACACGGCTGCGAACGGCTAACTGGGAAATTGACCACTGCTCGTGTAATGTTCCTGCTAATCGATCTATGAGTGCGAAACTCGCTGTGGCGATGGCCGCCTGACACGCACGCCGACCACGTGGCTGGGCAGTCTCATTCGGACATACTTCATGCAAAACAACATATTTCATAAGAAACACTGTGGACCGCTGTGGGCTTGCTGCCAGTTCTAAAAACAAAAACCGTTGAAGTTATCCTTAGTATGATTATTTTGGTTCCACCTCAGTTTGAAAATTACAAAAATGTCTTTTTTTATTGATGTTGATCTCTCAACTTTTTGTAGAGTTCATGTTCCGAAACATGCTACCAATTCATAATTTCTCGATGGCCAGTTGTGGTGGGTATGCCACATTCAAGTTTTTACGCAGTAGAGGCCTTTTTCCCATTGGCTCGCTTTGGCCGTTTTGAAAGCAATGCAGTTGCAATGGGCCCCGTATGCTCCGATTGTTGTTGAATACTCCGGGCCGGTCTTATTGTGAACACCGCCTTTGAACATTATTTTACGGATTATATTCCGAAATAGTTCTTATCATTTGGAAACCATTTTCCTTTTCTTTTTTTGCTACCTTCCCCAAGCATTTCCTTTAGTACGAATCTCATTAGAGTAAATTTTGAGTCGGTAGCTGCAGAGTATCGCTGCGGCAGCCTCAGCTCGAACTAATTCATCGCGTGTGTCGCGTCGCGCTGAGGCCTGTTTCAGAGCTTCGTAATTTTGGAGCTTTGTCGCAGCGCGGCGCGGTTTGACATTTTCTGCAGGCATCAATGGATAACGTGCCGCCAGTCGATTCACATAGGCAGTCGCCCTGCGGTGTATTTCTGAGGCTCAGGGCATACTTTCCGCGACGATCGACGCGACATCCTGCTTTGAATAGATATCGACAGAAGATCGATATGGTTCGAATGCACTGTCGCTGTCGCGCGTCGCGGCCAGTATGCATTATGCCCAAAGCTGGGGTCATTCTTCCTACGACAAGCAACGCGACGCAATGCTTACCATCCATATCTACCGAAAATTGATATGCCTTATTTGCACTGTCGCCTTTGCTGGCCGCAGGAAGTACTGTGCTTCTCTGGGCTGAATTCCGGTCCGCAATCGCGTCTCAACACGCTTTGCAGTCGCATGCACCCGAATCGGAAAAGTTTCCAGCGCCGCAGCCGCCGATCTGCTGACCCTAGGTGGGTTTTGGAAGCTGGAAACTAGAAAAAATTGAGAAAATCGTATAAAAAAGCCACATCGTGCCGGCTTTGGCGCTAGAAATCCGACTGACTCGAGCGCGTGCGGCCGCAAAGCGTGTCGAGACGCAATTGTGGACCGGAATTGGGCCCAGAGAAGCACAGTATGATCCCAGCCTAAAACTCTCCGGCGTGTGCCATCGCGTCGTCTCGTGAGAACTCTGAAAGCCGCCTTAGGCCGGAACCATACGACGAGCGATAGCGAGATTGCACATCAGGCATATCGATTTTCGGTCGATATGGATGGTGAAAATTGCGTCGCGTCGCTCGTCGCTGGAAGTATGATTCCGGTCATAGAGGGTCTGCAGAGTTGCATAGACCGGCGAGTGGGCGCCGAGCGTCAGCCTTGACGCGGCGACAAAAATGTTTCGAAACATAATCGTCGCGGCGTCGTTTGCCGCTCGCTGGCAGTGATTTAGTGCCGTCGCGACGTCAATACACTTTGCGGTGCCCTCTCGTCGCCCTTCACGCCACGCCGGTCACCTCCGCACTGCCGTTCAGTCCGCAAAGTGCACGCTGATTGCGAAATCGTGGTGCGCCGCGGTTTCAAGTATCCTCAGACAGAGATGTAGTATCACCCGGGAGGTGAGATCACCCGGGCACCAAAGGCAAAAACCGCCCGGGTGATCCCACATCCCTGACTGAGGATACTCGCAACCCCGCCGCAGCACAATTTCGCAATCAGCGTGCACTTTGCGGACTGAACGGCAGTGCGGAGGTGAACTGTAATCGATATTGCATCACGCAGTGCTGTTCGTCGCTGCGAGCAGCGCCGCAACTTCAACTCTGCGGACCCCTATAGTGAGAGCCGCGGCGCGACGGCTCTCACTACGACCAGGATCATACTTCTTGTCTCACCACCCTCAAAAACAAAACTCAGGAGAAACTGTTTTTTGAAGCGTCCCGTTTGAATCAGATTCAAACTGATTGCATCCTACAACATTTTCGAATAATAGACGTTCGTCAGCTCTAATAAGTGCTCCTTGATTCCATCCCATCCGCTTCCATCAACAAACAGAAATCAGGATAACTGACACCCCCCCCCCATTCGGCCCGTCTCCCTGCGGCAAAATGCGGTAGATGCTGCTGCATCAGTCGGTTCAGGGGGTTTTCAAAAAGCGTGCGGTTCTTTGTTCCTGCTATAGTCTCACTTGAAGTGAAAGATAGTTGCTCTCTTCTTTTTCTTCTTCTCCTTCCTCGTCCCTTTGCCCGGTCCTCAAAGCGCCAGATGGCCGGCTTTTTGTCGAGGTCTCGCGCGCAAAGCGCAAAGCGCCTCGCCGCCAAACCCCCAACAAAAACTCACCCCCGCGTCACTTCACTGCAAACCTCTATCATACTGTAGCGCGCACTGAATCAGTAAAAGTTTTTATACGCATAAACCAGCTATGAGTCAGCCTTCTATACTGTAAATGTCACAGAATCCTTCTTTTTGTTGTGTATGACTTCCTTGGATTATTCATATCTAAAGTTCTGTAGACAAAATGATTTTCTGATTAATTTGAAACCAAGTGATTTTTCAGAGTTAAAAAATCGATATATCGATTTCCAGTCATTCTTGCAGATAGCAATCGGAAAAACACAGATTTAGTTCCACGATTTCAGCTGTAATAACGACCACATCTGGTGTCGCGGTCGCTGGGCGACAATCAATGTGGCTTAAGCTTCTATTTTTCAATTCAGTGGAGTTGACAGCCAACTTTCACCTGCTCTAATTCACCTTCTCGTTTCCTTATTCTCCAATTGCCTTTATTTTCATGAAAGATCTCCTGCGAGTTTTTCTGGACCTCCTAGAGTTAAGCCGTTCCTGCTGATAAGCGACTTTAGTCAGTTTTTCCAGACTCTGAGACTCTAAAGTCACCCCATTGAAAGTTCAAGGATCACAAAAAAAGTTTGTTCCAGGAAAGTTAAGTTCTATGAGATCAAAAATGAATTTCAGCTCAGAATGAAGCTGTCCACTACGAGAAGGTTATACTTCGCTTCGTTATTCATTTTCGATATCTGCCAGCACTCCCAAATCGATGTAGTCGGGTTAGCAAATTCTTATTCGGCAAAAATAGATCACATCAAGAAAATAAAATATTCGATTTGTGAGATTGCGATTTAAAGTTTTTCAACTTCCTAATAGTCGGAAGTTTGAGTGATAAACAAGTTTTTGAAGTTACAAATCTAGAGGCAGTGTTCACGATAAACTTCACTTCCGATATCTCCACGGTTTACCGAAGGTCTGGTGCCCTATGTAGCAAAGCATGCCTAAATAAGACACGAAAGACGCGTTTTTGAGCAAAATTAGGTCCTCTCTTCTTTACGTTGATTTTTGAGCGTGGAGGAATTGACCGCTGGAAGGATGATACCTATCAGTGCAATGAAGCGATCAGCTCACTTATCAGCACTTCCTTCACTTGATCATTTGTTCATTTCAAGGGTGTGGATCTGGGGCAGGAGGCGTGTCTGGGGCACCAAAACGCTTGTTTGCAGCCGTTATTTCGCCACTCCTGGCCCGTTTTCTACCGTTCTTTCGACACTGGGAGCCCAGGATCCTTCTCGCCTATCATTTCACTGTGGAAAGTCAACGAGGATGATCATCGTGAACGCTGCCTTTAAGAGGCATCACCGTGGCAGACTGGGTTTTGAATAGATGAAGATTACGGCAATTGGATCGCAAGACCTAACAATGTAGCCGAGTTGATGACAAATTCAAGGGGCATACGGGACCCCCTAAGAGTTTTGGCGGAGAAATAGCCGCGAAACACCTGTTTTCCGCGTCATAGCCGAAAAAGTGGAAGAGAACAGCTGGTTGCCGCCAAATAGTAGAGAAATAGCCCAGAAAAAGCTGCCAATTAATGCTCTCCGTGGAATAGCAGATAATAATGCCTGCCGCGAAATAGCGGAGACATAATGCTCTCCACGGAAGTATCCGACGCATTCTTATTTCTTGTCATTTCTCGAGTATGGCTCGGCTATTTCGCGGAAAACCGTGAAATAGCCGAGAAATAACAGAAAAGTAGCCCACCAGGAGCCGCTGCGGAGCCTGGTGGGCTGTTTCTCGGCAAAAAATCTAAGGGTCGGACCTCTATCTCACCTAGCTTGTGAAATCCGGTGATGCTATGCCTTGCCATGAAAAGGCATAGAATTTTCAAAAACATCAAAGTTCAATCTTCAGGAGGATTCGGCTCAAAGACAGTGCTCATGATTAGGAACCAAACACTATGTTTTGACCTTTTTTGAGCAGGCAAGTCCTCGATGGGGAGGATAATAGGGAAAAGTCCCCACAAAGTTCTCAAAAACCGGAGGGAAGACATTCCAAAAAACCTTTGAAATATTTAAGTACGCCTGTTTGGTCTGTTTGACGCACTGCGGACCTCCGCCATTTCTAACGTCGGAGTGGTTTTGCGCTTCAAACATCTCAGGTAAGTGTTCTCTGCCTCTTGTTCAGAAAAATCTTTAAAAATAAGATTGTTCAATGCACATGCTTGGATGTTAGAATCAACCGGTGAATTAGGAGTATCCCGGAAGTTCGGCATCTGTTCCTCTGAGGAACGAACGCAGGATAACTGTTATTTGACGTGGGCGGGGCGATGCAATGCGTCGGCTGGTCCACGAGATTTTCACCCACATCCTGGACACCTTTCGCAGCACTTTCATTCTTGTTCTCCTTGGAAAGACCCAACAATTTCGTTTCTGCGGGAAAAAATGGTCTTTTCTCCATCGTGATCATTGCCCGCATTACAGTCGCCCACCGTTTGTTCCAACAAAAGAACAGTTGCCGAATTCTGAATACTATTTATGCCGAAAGATTCCAACACAAGAATAGAGCCATGTAATTCTCAAAGAGCTTTCGGTACATGAATCAGAAAACTAAGCCGCTTATCTAATAATTTCTAAGCGCAAAATCATTTCCAACGTTGGGGTTATCGAAAGTCCGCAGTGCGCCGAACACACCATACAGGCGTAATTGAATATTCTAGAGACTTTTTCAACAGCTTTTCCGATATCTGATAGTGAAAGTTTTGTGGAGACTTTCGCCTATAATTGTTTACTCCTTGAACTCGGCTACTCAAAAACACTGAAAATTAGAATACAGTTCTTTATCGTGAACATTGTCTCTTAAATGAATTTGGGATGAGGTCATGGACGGAACTTCTCCAACGAGTTTTCTAGCAGAATAAGGCAATTGGTTTCAATCTGCACTCTCGACTTCTCTTTAATTTTCATCTCAGTATATCTTTCTGTTCGTTTTGTATTCATTTCTTCAAACCTTCGCATATGATTATATTTATCCTCTGTTTCGAAAGCAAATTTAATTTTTTCTTTTGCGTGCTTGTGCGGGGCGAAGTGAGAGACAGCGACAAAGTTTGGGGAGAAGTAGGCGCTGCATACGCGCGCACACGCACGCGACCGAGAGCAGTAAATTACATCCCTGAATTAGTAGATATAGGCCTAAGACAACTCGTCCACTGACTTCTCTGAGATCATATTCAGACCTCTATTGAGGGATAATAACTTTGTTCACAGGGTTTAGGCCGGCATCATACTTCCAGCGTCGAGGGATGCGACGCAATGTTTACCATAAGTATCGACCAAAAATCTATATGCCTAACGTGCACTTTTCCTGTCGCTAAGTATAACCGCAGCCTTATCTGATTTTGGCGACACCATGGTGATTAGGGCGGGTATACCTCCACTAAGAAAGACTCCGAACTGAAAAAAGGATTTTGAGGGAGTGTTCTGGTTACAACTAGGAATAGGGTCCACCGTTATCTCTTAGGAAGCGAACTTAAAATTCGCATTTAGCGGCAGAAGTATTGAAAATTAAATTTATCTGTGATTGGCATGTTGATACCCATCTTTAACTGGAGGCTCACTTATTGACACTGATCACCATGCGCCTGATAAGATCTCCGTCTGGGAGAGTCCGACTCCCTCTCGTTTTCTCTCTCAGGTTTGACCCAAATTGGCGGATCAGTGTGGGAATGTTCCCACGGTGTTGGGTGATCGTGGGAAAATTCCTCTACGAAACAGCCTGACCAGCTGTGGCTGGCTGGCTGATCAGCTGCTTCACACCAGCTGCTACTGCTGGCGGTTGATGCTGCAGCTTCTACAACCGCCTGAGCACACGTGTGAATTCTTTTAGGGCAGCTGCGATGCTCCAGCTAATTCATTTGGTCCGGCTGGAGTGACGGAACAGATCCGGTCAACAGCAAGTATATTCAGTGACAAAACAGTAAATGCTCGCGACGCTATTAATGACATATGAGGTGGTATATACCAAAGCGACAAAACTTTTGAATTCTATCAGTTTATACTTCTGACAATTCCACAATGCTCTGGTTTACGGGTCAAATGCCGTTTATCTCTCTGATTAAACTTTACTAGCCTTATTGGAACGAAATTCCGGTCCGCAGTTGCAGACAAACGCTGTTGTAGCTCGCAGCACGATAATCGTCGCGCTGCAACTGTGGATCGAAATTGTGGATTGGAAGATTGAGTCATTTTGTAAAGCTCTAAGACGGCAATCAGCATGGTTCATGTTAGGTGAAACCCCAGGCTCAAATCCATATCGCGCTTGATTTTGCTTTGATAAGTTTAACGAAGACGCCTATAGAATCCGATCCCTCTGTCTTTACTTATCGCTAGTTACCAGGCCGTCCAATAATTCCTGTCCGAAAATTTTCAAAATTCTTTAATTTTCCTTAGAAGTGTTATAATATCAGGCAAGTGTAAGAACCTTCTAGAATGTTCTACAAAGTTCTACGCTAGGGGTATATAAGGCGCAGTCGCCGCGTCTAGCTACCAGTACAAGCTAAAATGGACCAAGGTCGAATTCGTACGTTCGTGTACTACGAGTGGCTGCTGGGCAACGACACGGGCACCGCTTTCGCCAACATCTGCAGAGCGTGCAAGGAGGATGTAGGGTCCCAACGCACAGTCAGCCGCTGGTCCAGTCGTTTCTAGAGCGGCGACGCGAGCCTCAAGGGCAGGGAGCACAGTGGGAGGCCTTCTACGGTGGATGAGGACGAAGTCCGTCGCTGTATCAAGGAGAAGCCGGAAGCCACCAACCGTGAACTGGCGACGACGCTTGGCTGCAGCAAGTCCACCATCCACAATGGACTCAACTTACTCGGCTACCACAAAGTTCTGGCCCGTTGGATCCCCCACCGTCGGACGGACGCCAACAAGCAGAGCCGCGTGGCCGTCTGCCAGTCCCTCCTCCTTCGTCCGTATCGCAAGGAGTTTCTCGAGGACCTGGTCACTGGGGATGAGAGCTGGGTCCTCTACGACGACGTCGCCCGCCGTGCCGTCTGGATCCCGCGCGGAGAAGAGCCGCCGACGACGCCGAAAGCCGTCCTGCACGCGCTGAAGATCATGCTCTGCTGCTGGTGGGACACCAAGCGCATGCTGTACTCCGAGCTGCTCCCGCAAGGCATGACGGTCACCGCCTCCATCTACACCGATCAGCTCGAGGAACTAGCCGCCGCCATTCGAGAAAAGCGTTCCCGACGGGCCTCGGTCCACCTGCTGCACGACAACGCGCGCCCCCACGTGGCGAAGGAGACCCAGCAGAAGCTCGGCTGGGAGACGGTTGCCCATCCGCCGTATTCCCCGGACCTCGCCCCCTCCGACTACCACTTGTTCCGCCCGCTGAAGCACCATTTGGACGGAAGAAAATTCACCAACTACGACAACCTGAAATCCGACATCGCGGACTTCTTCGAGTCGGAGCCCCCGGAGTTTGGGACGAAGGGCATCGGCGACCTGCCCAATCGATGGGCCACTATTGTGGATAACTGTGGTGGTTATATTGTTGATTAGACTAGTTTTTCAATAAAGTTGAAAAAAATTAAAAATGGTGAAATTTTCGGACAAGAATTATTGGACAACCTGGTAGTTTATTATTGACCGCCAAAACGTCTTTTTAGTTATTTCACTTCATTTCCTAGCTTCGTTACTACTTCAGGCTATTTTACGCCAAATCAATTTTTAAGATATTTCAAGACATTTTTGAGACTTTTTTTTGACATTACCAGATCACTACTTTTGCCAGGAAGATGAATACTTCAAAATTCTGCTCTGATAGAAACGGGAGACCAGCAGTTCTCCGGATAGGAGCCAGGCTCGCCGCGCCGCCACGAAATTACGACGACTTTGACGAGTTTCCCTTAAAGGCACAGGACACCCAAAAAATTAATTTTCAGATTTTATGCTTTTCTTGGAGAGAGTCACACGCTGATCACAGTGGTATCTCTGAAACCGTCCAAGACCCCCTTTGAACAGAGTTATGACTCTTCAAAGAAGCCTAGATTTTGAGGGGGGAAAATTGGTGGACGAGTTGTCTCAGGCTTGTATTTCTCTTCATTCGCAGTCGCTGCGTGAGAGAAAGCCAGGATAAGGGGACAGTCCGGTAATAGACTGAAGAATGACGACTTGTTGGAATTCATCCATCCATCGAGCCGCTATCGAGTTCGAAAATCTGTTAGGGGGTCGGGCCCGTGGTGGTAAGCGAAGGGGGTCGGGCCTGTGGTGGTCGCTTATATCTCGCTTATTTGGAGAAAATGAGATCTGGCATTTGGCAAGTGTTATACAGGAGGCCTCTTCTACACAATTACATGAAAATCTCAAAATGCATGTCTGAGGGTGTACTGTGCCTTTAACGTCATGATAATAACTGAAACACGTTATCTCGCCCTACATTGTTTTTTTTTCAATTTCCGACTATACATGACCCTTTCAACCCGTCGCTGTATTCGTATTTTCTACTATTCACTGATTTGTTTACCCATTTACTCATGGAATAATGTGCCACCGTGCGCGAATAATTACCATAGCGGAACAAGATCTTTATACAAAACGTACTTATCGATCGTATCGATAAAGGCGGAACTGATTACGAAGAAAAGTAGGACTTTATAAAGAAACACCAGGACTTTCAGAAACGGTCTTGTGAGATCAGCAGCTCTCCCAGTTATAGTCTTGTAATTGCCAAAATCTTTAGGTGCACGCTAACGCGCTCCAATCGTAACGTCCTGAGTATTGCTAAGCATTGCTTTCCGCGCCCATCCACCGCTCGCGATGGACTCGCCGCGTTGCGGCGGGAGAACTGTTCCGCGCATTGCTTTCCGCACCCATCGGCGGGAAAACTGCAGTACACCCGTTGAAGCTACATATTTGATGGCGAGTATGATAAAAGCCGCTCAATCATCTTGAAACTTTTTTTTTTCTGGACAAGTCTAGCATTCACTAAAAAAAATTTTTTGACCTACTCAGACGATTCTCGGCCCCGAGCCGTACCGAACAGAAAGCCGAGCCACCTGACAGTCCAACTCGTTCTCTTAATCTCCGGGCCCATTTTGTTGCTATTCCGGCTCCTACAGTTCGCCAGGAGAGCAACAGCAGTGGCCCGGGGAGCAGTTGGAGAAGATCCGCCGATTTCAAGAACGAACCGAACGATTACGCGGAGTTGGGCCGAGAATCGCGTGAGTATTCCTATCCTCTCCCAGGCCCGGTTTTTAAAATATTGAGCATTCCAGAATTTCTGAAACGAAGTGATATTTGTGATATTTAATTAAGGAAAGGGAAAAAAATGTCATTGCAATTTTTGGATCAGCATTTAAAGGCAGGTTCATGATAAAAAATTGTAATCTAGTTTTCATTCTTTTTGAGTAGGTGAGTCTAAAAAATAGAGGTTAATAGGTGAAAGCCTCCACAGAACTATCAAATAGATTACGCCTGTTGGAAGACTTCGTGAGACTGCAGACAAAGCGTCAAATTTAACGTCGTAAATGGTTTTGCTCTTCGAAATTCCTAGATACTGTCGTTCTCGGAGCTAACAGGGGAAGTATAAAAAGCGTAGGTCGGATCTGCCAAAACGACTAGTATGGTTGGTATCTCTTCTGGCTCAATAGTAAAAATGCGCAGTATCCCGCCGCGAGCCGCAGGTTCAAAAAAGTTATGAGCATTTTTTAAGCCTCGCGAAAGGGCAAGGGCACATCAGGCATTTTTTTGGAGTTTCAAAAAATGTTCTCGGATTTGGCTCAACAGTTGTATGTAGGGGTAATTCAGGGTGGTGAACACGAATCTGGAGTCCATTTGTTGAAATTTTGAGGTTTACTGTAGGATACGGTAGGTAACATGTCATTTAGGGGACGAAACCCAAATTAGTACGTTGAAAATCGACAAACGGACGTTAAATTCGTATTCTCCACCCTGAATAACCCCCGTATACAAATTTTGAGTAAAATCTGAGTATTTGACCAAACTACCGTATACCCACCGTAATCTACCGTAATCTGCAAAAAATCGACACACGGACTCCAGATTCGTGTTTAGCACTCCACATAACCCTCAGCAAATGATTTTGAGACATATCTATCGTAAAAAACCGGAAATCTCGAAAGTTGCGTTTTTCCCTCAAAGTTTTGGGACAGGGTCTCTCTACACACGGAGGGAGGAGCACGAACGAGATTTCATGCGGACGCGACGCGCGCGGCGGAACTTTTTTACCTGATTACCCCATCACTGGAGCGCGCTTGCCACGATTTCGCAAGATTTCATGGCATTTCATGTGTTTATTGATTCTCATATGACTATTTCTTCATGTTCCATAATCCAGAGCCAAACTGGTTGTCGGCGGCAACGCTCCCATCACTACATCTTAAAGGCAGTGTTCACGATGAAAATCGTTTTTCTGTTTTTCCGCCTATTTTGAGAAGGGCCCCATGCTGATTTCAATGATGGTACTGAGGTCGTACAAGACCTTCTGGGAACGGAGTTATGGTCCCTCAAAGGTTGAGTTAAGGAAACATGGTGGACGAGTTGTCCGAGGCTTGTAACTTCCGTCTCCTGCAGCCGATCTATGCGAGCTGACCTGAGTGAAGAGAGAAGCTGAGAATGAAGGGAAGAACGGGGCTAATGATTGGAAATCATCGCTCATCTCACGATTTCGAGCATTCATTTGTTCACGTCGGTGGGCGTGTGTTTCGCTTTTGGGGTTTGCCTTGCGTTCGAATTGGCAACTTCGGGCTGTTTTGGAGCGTTTCCTGGCTCGTTTTCATGCGTTCTTTCGACGTCACCGTTACAGTGTGCTCCTCCACTTCCCATTCCTAGCGGAAACTGAAACACGTTTTTTATCGTGAACACTGCCTTTAATGGTGCTCGATCTTCTATACCATTTTACATTTTCTATATTTATCAAGCGGTACAACGGCACGAGAACATACAAGAGTTATTGAAATGAGTGTCCAGGATAAGATGATAAGAGGAACAACTCAGGAACATAAAGAAAAGTCATGGAGAATGAATAAAAACATGAAAAACCCAGGGAAATCTCGTGAGCGTGTGGCAAGCGCGCTCCAGTGATGGGGTAATAGGATAAAAAGTTCCGCCGCGCGCGTCGCGTCAGCAATGAATCTCGTCCGTGCTCCTCCCTCCGTGTGTAGAGAGACCCTCTCCCCACAAAATTTTCCCCGGTTGGGAAGCTTCAAACGAAATGAGCCGAAAACTTTTGAAAATCGACTAATAAATCACAGAATCGTGATCAGCGTCCCAAAAAAACCCCCTGGGAGAATTTTAAGTCAAATCTGGAACATTTTTCTAAAACGCTTCCAGAGCTCTCAACTAGTAGAAATTAGCGCCCAACCGAAAATCCGTACAAGTCCAAAACGCTGTCAGTCTGGACAAAGTACGGAAAATGTGCGTTCACCCAAAATTTGCTCAGGGTGGTAGTTTTGGGTGCTGAACACATTTATGAGGTCCGTTTCCGGATTTTCCGAAGAATAACGCGCTTTTTGGAAGGTACAAAAAGCACGAAAAATGAGCTTTTTAAGCTTGTAACTTCTTGGAACCTGCAGCTCGGGGCTGGTTACCGCGCAGTTTTACTATTGAGCCACAAGAGATACTAACGACACTAGTCGCTTTGGCAGATCCGACCTACGCTTTGTATACTTCCCTTGTAAGTTCCGGTCCGAATTCAAGTGTTCCCAGCACGATTCTCACCCCCTGCGTGACGCAACAGCCGTTGTCCGCAAAAGCGGACCGGCATTGCGTTCCGAGAACGAATGTAGATGACTTTCGCGATATTTTCACCCACTTCCTGAGCGTTTTTCGTCATATTTTTCAGGAGGCAGAGCCTACGTTTTAGCCAAAAAAATGGCAACTTTTTCATCGTGAACACTAAAAGCGGAGCTCGGTCACCATATTACTTACTTAAAAATTGGGTTAGGGATGTTGACTTGGACTAGGTGAACCCCATCTAGAAGTTATGTAAGCTAGCAGGAAAACTAAAAATTGATATTTTAATTGAACCCTGCGTTTCAACTCATTACAGCCCCTTTACACCAGACACACCGTGGGCACTTTTATCCTAATCTTTTAGACATCAGACCGCTGCCGTAAAAATGTCTAAATCGTTGCCCCGAAACGTCGGCCGTTTATCCCGAAACAGCACTCTTCAGCGCTTTCTTAAAGGCCTGGTTTTCTCTAAAACACCCTATGTTTTACACGAAATAGCTTGCGTTCGCCCCGAAACAAGCAGAAAGAAAGGCAGGCAAAAGGAAATCCGGGCAAACGCAGGCACGAGTGTCTGAAATTGGACTGCTAGCGGATTCATGTTGGGCTAATCGTGAGCCGATGCGAGCTCGTCTGTCGGATGTAACAAGAATGAGCGAAAGTCCGCTTCTCGTTTCCTAACAACTTATTTTATTTTTATTTTTATTAAAGGGCGTAGGATAACCTAGGTGTAAAAAAAAACAAAAAAAAGTCCCTAAAATGCGGGAAGAATTCAGAAAATGCAAATAAAATTTCAAGTTTATCCAATTCCCAAAGTCGAAATAATCGTTTAATTTTCCGTTTTCCAAATTCTCAAGAATTTCGACGGAGCCTTTAGGGGGCAGCCGTAGATTCCCTAACCGGTGGCACTCTTAGGCTCTTTCTTTTCAACAGCTGGAGCTATCGGCCGGAGATCAATCTGGCAATTCAACACTGGACTGATCTCGGGTCGATAGCGGTCGAATCGTTGAGTGGGTGGTCTTCGGTTGGCTCGGCGTTACTCTCTCTCTCTCTCTGTGAATTCCAAACTTCTCCCTTTCTCGAAAATTTTCAATCTCATGAATTCCTCACCTAAATGTTTGTCTTTCAATGATGTGATTCGCATCTTTAACGCGCTAAAGTTGCATTTATACAATATTTAAACTCTGAAAACCCGTCTAATAATTGAGTTACTCCACATATCTCGATTGCCGTTGATTCCCTATCGACATCTCTGTTCCAGCCACTGATAAGACCCCCCATTGTCCTAAATTCTGTATATCAGCAGCTCGATTTAGTTCGTTCCGATTTGGTGAGGATTGTAAAAAAAGGACACTGTAAGGGCCTTTCAATACACTAATATCTCCCTCCTTTGTTTATACAGCCATTGACTGTTACATGAAGAAAAAGCTACATCGATTGACTGTATGGAGCATATTCCTTTGGGCGGGCTACTGAATTGTCTGAATTTAGCAGAAGAGTTGCGAGAGAGGTACATAATTTCTACTTTAATTTTAGTCCCCTTCGGAAAAATATGTTTTCAAGTACTCCGAAAAGTAAAAACCACGTGGAGCCCGCCGAAAAGTGCGGTTATGTTGTGAGGCGATTATGTTCTATTATGGGGCGATCGGCGCCTCATCTCACTCAGGATCCTATTTTAGCCTCGCAGTCGTCCCAGATCCATTATCGCCCCACAAAGGCCATGTTTTTGACATTATCACGGTATTCTACGAAGAAGGAGCGGAGCGTTTGTGGAGGCGAAGAAAGATTTGTTGGGGCCATTAAGGGGCAAAATGAGGAAGTCATCACGCCAATAGCCCCCTAATGGCCGCACTGTGCCTCATGATACGAGACAGTCGCTCCGTAAAATAAATACAGTTGAAGCTCAGCTATTGGGGCTTTACGTAAACTTTACTTAAATTTTTTGAAGGTACTTTACTGTACATACTATACTTTAGTATTCGACGATTTTTTTTTTCGAATCAATGAATAATTCGAATATTGATTTTTCGGATTTTTCGGATGAATGAATAATTCGAATATGGTGTTTCTATAAATTTTCGAATGATTCGAATATTCGAAAAAACGAATATTTTGATTTTCCGAATAGAGCGAATATTTGAAAGAGCGAATATTCTGATTTTCCGAATAAACCGAGTATTCGAAGACACGAATATTCAGATTTACTAATAAACCGAATAGTCGAAAAAACGAATTTCCCGAATAAACCGAATATTCAAACATTATAACATTCAAAAATTCGAATATTATTCGATTCGGACCAAAGCATAGTACATACATTCCACAGTTGACTCTTTGAAAAGATAATTGCCATCTCTAAACCCCATAAAAAAAAACAGAAAAAGCGATCGATGTTTTTGTCAGAGCGGAAAACGCTTTCCTTTTTTTCTCAGCAGTTTTTCTTCGCCAGATGTTTCAGTCTTCGCAGTCGCCCTATTCACGGTTTTTGCAGCGAACCCTCGAAAGTTCACTTCTTTTTTTTCTGAAAAAGACATGAGTGTGAAAACGAAAATGGGTGCCTACCAGGGCTGTGCGGAAATCTTTTTCAAAATTTTCGGAAACGGAAACGGAAGAAAAATGGTCAAAAAACGCCGGAAACGGAAACGGAAGAGACCGAAAAAATTATTTGTTGTCGCATTCTCACGCTTCATCTCTGCTTATTGCTTGCAGCTCACATTCAATAACCAATGATTTCAAGCAATAAACTATTACTTATTCAAAATAAAGTCACTACGAGGCATTCAACGATTTCGAAGTCTCGCTTCTGGAAATCCGAAAAGGCACTCTCGAAAAATACTTATTATATGTGGCAGCCCTTCGAAATAGTGTACAGAAGGGGTGTGCGGTAATAGCCGTTTGCTGATTGCAGTTTCCTAGCCGTCTTGGGTTTGCCGTTGCCGTTTGCTGAAATTTTATTTTTCAATGCCGCACACCTCTGAGGTACAGGCTGTCCCCCAGAAAGCAGTCCAAGCGGCACTAGGTGTCCTTCAAGGCTGATCAGATGTCAATTTTTAGATAATCAATGAACAGCGACTACTCAGGCGCCTCTCGGCCCCGAGCCGCCTGAAAGTTCGCCTCGTTCTCCCAATCTGCGGGTCGCCTTTTGTTGCTGTTCGGGCCACTGCTGCCGCTTTCCGGGCCACTGCTGTTGCTGTCCGGGCTTTTCCAGTTGGCCCAAACGGCAACAGCACTGGCGCGGACATTGGAAGAAATAGCCGAACTGTTAGGTGGCTCTAAATCCTGTTCTTTGCGGCTCGGGGTCGAGAATCGCCTTAGTGCTATCTCTTCTTTCCAACCATATTTGCCTATTAGAGTGGATAGCAATCGATTGGATTTGAAAAATGAAATAAACTGCTTGGCGAGATGGGAAAATTCTCTTATGATCTGCGTCAAACGAGCCTCTCCTATGCCCATGGTCACCTCCACCTGTCTCGGCCGAGACTTCTTTTTGGAAGACAGTCTGCACGTGCAAAAAAACAACTATTTCGATTTTTGTTGCTGACGCGGCGGTAAACAAGCGAAGAAGTGGAATTAAGTAGAAAAGCTTCAGGAAACCATAGAATCTCAGAGAAAAAGCTACATACATATTTTCGAAAATGATTCTCAAAAAGCGTATAGATTTGTGCCATGCCCATTTCGTGTCATCATTTTATAGAGTTCCAATCTCAGGCACCCAAACTTCGTGAATGATCTCAGCCACGCTCAGATACTCGCTTTACATGAGGTCGGATGTAGTTTTCAGCGTCTTTTGAAACCCTCAAAAATCCTTGCCTAGACCCACTATCATAGATCGTGTCGCACTAATTTATTCCGTTTCCGGGCCAAAAAACTCGGAAACGGAAGCGAAACGGAACAGCCTAAAAAACACCGGAAATACGGAAACGGAATCGGAAACGAAACTGTTCCGCACAGCCCTGGTGCCTACGGAACAATTTTATATATATATATATATATATATATATAGAAAATTTTGAAAATATTGTTGTACTTTAGATGCAAAACTGAAAATATGACAATCTCAGGAGCCCCAAATTTAATCGATTTATTTTTTCTAGTTTTATTTTGTTTATTTAATTATTTATTTATTTATTTATTTATTTATTTATTTATTTATTTATTTATTTATTTATTTATTTATTTATTTATTTATTTATTTATTTATTTATCGCGTGCGCCGGCCCGCTATCCGATTCAGGCCGAGAGAAGAGCGTAGCTGATTAGATTACCATACCGCCAGCCGCCGCTGAGATTTAAACGGCCCGCGCTAGCCTCGCAATTGAGATTTAAATGCTTTTCCTTGAGGCGGTGAGCCACAAACCTAAGTATAAGGAATCGTTAGCTTTCTTAAACTCCTTAAATCCTATGCCATCTGCAAATGTTGCCTACATTCAGTTATCAATCCCAAGGTGTTTTGATTGTTTGATCTACTACTTATCTATTGTACCTGTAGCATGCATTAGTGGAACTATTCAATTAGCGAATTCTTTGACAAAAAATCAATAAATAAATGAAGACCAAGAAAAAAACCTGAATAAGAGAAAAATGTAATGTGTTACTCAGCCTATTAGGATAGAATATAAAAAACATTTTTAAAAAAATGATGAATTATTGGAAAGGAAAAATAATTTCGTTATTCAGAAGAGAGAGAAGCAATGTAGGAAAATTAGATAGGCATAATAATTAGAGAAACAAGGAATAAGAAAGAATTGAATATTAATTAGAAAGATAATAAATGTATATGTATGTAACTAACTAAAGAAACAAGTTAATAAATGAATGATTTCATAAAACCATAGGAAAAAGTAGAAATGTGTATATAATTTCTAATGAACAACATTATCCACAACAATTTTCGTCATTTTACCCTCAGTCTTGGAAGATTCGGAAACGCTTGCCGCACGACAGAAAATTTTTAGTTTGCCCTTGATCATGAACTTTTTAGGGTACTTCATATTTCTATAATTCTTCAGTGGACTAGAAATTGTAGTTGTACAAATTCGAAAAAATGTCAAAACGAAAATTGAAAAAAAGTCGTTTGACGAAATTTTGAATAAAGGAAATTTGAAAAAAAAATTGCTCGACGAATTTTCGAACGAACGAAAAAAATTTCGAAAAATCTTTTAAAATTTTTTCTAAATTTTTATCTTCGTGTACAACTATACTAGAAATGTTGCTGCATTCGATAAATATGGCCTTCCACAATTTTTCATTAGGAATATTGTAAAAAAAATGTATGTTAGTCATCGAATAATAACGTTCTGTGAGTTGATTTTCAGAAAAGGAACTCCAAAGTTTCCCGTTTCAGCAAATGTATATAAGGGGAGGTTCTGTTGCATTTACGTTACGAACCTCTCAATTAGGCCCTGGTTATACACCAGCGGAATGAAAACGTCTCGCGATGACATTGCCGCCGCTTGCTGCGTGAATCTGGGATTCGTCTGCAATGTTGCGTCTTCGGCGTCTTTGACGCAATACTGCGGACAAAAATTTCCAGGCGTTTTTAATGGTATTTTATCGGTTTTTTTCGCTTCTGACACTTTTTATTTGCAGAATAGCACTAATAATCAATTCCTCTCGTCATTACAGTGGTCGTTATGTCGTTTTGGTACTGTTTTAACAATTTTAAATCTGAAAAATAATCAGCTGGTGGAAATTGGCAAACTTCCAACAGGGCAGGTCCCGTAAGGATGCAGTATACGGTGCTGCGGCGTGTATAACTGCTCTGTGCGGCGTTCCGGCGGCGCGTTTTTCTGCGACTACTGTTCCTTTTGGCATGCCTGAGCGCAGTTAGGGCGCATATAAGTGATAGTTGTCTAGCTATTTCCGCAGCGTCCCGCCGGTGTATAACTAGGGCTTTAAACGCGAAACTCAGTTATCAGGCAGGACTCGAACCTGCATTGCACGCTTCCCGGGCGAGAGTGTTACCATTGCACCACCGACACCCCGCTCTGCATTCCTCAGCTATTCACACATGAATTGTGTAGGCAAGACAGCAATCACCCGTTAACGGGTATGATCTGGCAAGCATAAATCGGCATTAAATCCAGTTAAGCTGAGGTCTTTGAAGTCGGTGGTGTAATGGTAACACTCTCGCACGGAAAGTGTGCAATGCAGGTTCGAGTCCTGCCTGACATCTGAGTTTTGCGTTCAACTCAGCTGCCCTGTGACATCTTGTGATCATATATCATGACATATTATAAATGGCATTAAAATATTCTAAAAACAACAATCAACTTTGAGTTCTATTCGCAGCGCATTAACCCATTCATGACCACGCCTAATTTTGGGTGGCTGCACGTTCGGACCGCGTGCAATATTGCGTCACCGTATAACGTGTGCCACCGGTGGGACACGCTGGCCTGAAAAGCATCCCACGGGTGAATGCTCTCACTTTTATCTGTCTATATTGGAGCTAGAAACGATGGTAGGGCAGTATCAGAGTTTGAGCTCCGGAGACTCTTCGTTATCGAGAAACAATCACTCAAAACCAAAACGGGGTCAACTGAGCTGCAACGCTTTTATGAAAGTAGAAGGGTTTTAAAGGATAGATTCCTAGTAAGCAACTCAAAAGCTAGCAATAGGAGGGAAAAGAAATTATAAGGTGCTTCTAAAGCTGCTTTACAGCTGTTTTTTCCTCTATTTCAGCCCACCTGATTTCAGAAATTTTTAAATATGTTGTTGCCTTCGACCTACTGATGGACCACGAGGTTTTTATTTAGGTCTTGGGTAGGTCAAGACACTAATCATATGAAGGTTTAAAAGTAGTTTCTTGTGGCGAAGAAATCGATTTTTGAAAAGAGTGTCCCACCGGTGGGACACGCGGTCCGAAGTGGTAGTCAACGCGTGTCCCACCTGTGGGACACGTGGTCTTGAATGGGTTAAGAAAACTCGAGTTTTTTTTTTGTTTCGGAGACCCGAATAATTTCCACCTACCTCGGCACTTCTTTCTTCGTCAGGCTGCAAAAACCGAGGCTCGTTTTTACCCAAACAATGTGAAGGGTTTTCGCCATCTATAGTCTATCAAATGGTCAGGTGGCGACCATTTGCAGCAATACGTGCGGCGCTGGGGAATTCAATCGCAAGCGATTATCAACCGCCGCGGCCTCGTCCACTTGATAGACTGAAACTGGCGAAAGTCCTCTACAATGCCTAACTTGAGGTATTAAACAAAAATGTGTTTCACGCAAGGGCTGAGTTGATTGCAAGACGCTTGGCTCCGAGCGAGATTGAACTAGCATAATGCCTTTCCTGTAGAGCGCCTTATCGCACTGCACCACCAAAGCCCGCAACCACGCTCTCACTCATCTGTTTCAAAAATTTTCACCGAAGCATTAATTCCTCACAACAATCATCCCTCACCTGTAATATTCCTCTAGAACAAATAAGATTTTTTTGTCGTTTTCATACTTTGCTGAAAATTGTCTAGGGTCATGAAAATTCATTCATTAAAGGCAGTGTTCACGATGATTCTCGTTTCCAAGTTTTCCACTCAAAACAACGCGTTGGCAACCAAGTGTTCCTATAATCACGAAGAAACGGCGAGAAACGCACTAATTCGTCTTATTTCAGTGACATTATTCTATGGCCTGGACTAGTTGACCGGTTGGAAAAACATGTTCACGGTGGTTGTCACCGGTAAAAAATGGGACTAATCGAAAATGGAAGAATATTTTGGGCAAAAAAGTATTGGTCAGGGTCCGAAGGAAAGAACGGAGCAATACAGAATGGAGAATTGCGAAAGACGGGTCCACAAAAGATTTGATTGTCACAACGAACAGTTCCATTGATACTTAAGAAGCGGGCTGATACTTGAGGATTTCGTGCCCTTCTGGTGCGTTTTTCTCGGTTTCTTCGTCATTTCAGTTCTACTCGGGGGCCAAACAATCGATTTAGCGATCAATCTCAAAAACGAAGATTATCGTGAACACTGCCTTTAAGCAACTGCCCCTCAATTCGTACATTCATTCGAACGCAAGCTTCGCTCATATCTGATATATGTATGTTCTCTGGAACCTAGTCAAAATTTTTTAGGTTTTTGTTTTTCAATCGTTTGCAATTCCATCGTGCAGATCTTCTAAAATTGACATCGGAAAATAAATTCTAATTCTCAGGCTTCTTTCTTAGGTGTACTTCTGATGAAGAAGTACTTCAAATAGAGGATGTACTTCCATTTTTCAGCCTTGTTCTTTTGGAATTCTCATATCAAGTCTTGCACAATCGTTACTATTAGGCCGTAGCTGTACACCAGCGGGATGCTGCGGGAATAGCAAGACAACTGCCCTACGTGCGCCTATGCGCGTCCTAAGTGTGCTGAGGCATGCCAAAAGGAAGAGTCGTCCCAGCTAAACGCACTGGAAGCTCTCACCAATCAGTTATACACGCCGCGACACTGTATACTGTATCCTTGCGAGACCTACCGCGTTGGAAATTTGCCAATTTCCATCAGCTGATTATTTTTCAGTTCTGAACTCCTTAAAATACCACCAAAAGGACAACGAGCACTGCTATGACAGGAGCAATAGATTTCTAGTAACTTTTAACGATAAACAAGTGATTGAAGCGTGAAATATCGATAAAATACAATTGAGACGCCCAGGAATTTTCGGTCCGCAAATTTGCGTAAAAGACGCAACATTGCAGACGATTCCCTGATCCACGCGGCAAGCGGCGGCAATGTCATCGCGGAAGTTTTTTTTTCCGCTGGTGTATATCTACGGCCTTATGGTCCTTTTCTAGGCAGTAAAACTGTTTTAGAGTCAAAATTTTTATTCCTTATCCCATTTAGGAGTGTACTACTGATAGAGGTGTACTTTAAATAAAGGTGTAAATAATGGTCTAATAGAGGAAATACGGTATCTTAACAATTGTTGGATCGGCTTCATAGCATTCGGGCTTTGGCCCAATTTCGGCGATTGGTCAGAATTCTCCACTAAAAATTTATGATTTGGGTTCACTTCGTATCACATCGACCCCTACCGAAGAGGTCCCTCTCCTTCTGCTAGCTCCATTGTGTACCCATTTATGAGCCTCATTTCTGTCTCCTCCCCTACTTAGTTACCGTATACCAAAAGTAATTAGTTGGAACAACAATACGTGCTGCGGCGCTGAATGCACCGTGGCGTCAACGCGTCTACGCCTCGATGAAGGCCCTATTCGTCATTTATTTCACACTTCAATCATACTCGGCTAACTATTTAGCGCCGCGTCCAGTCAATTTAGAGCGAAATGAACCTAAAGGATTCTGTCAACATAAAGTACCTGCATTTTACAACTTTTTCCGAACATAGCTTCTGTGTAACTAATTTATAGTTAAAGTTGGAGTTTGGAAGCAAAAACCGACTGAAAAATTGGAAATGGAATCTAAAATCACGAAGAACAAAGTCGAACCTGACGCCGTTAGTCATTAATTTTCGGGTCCCTAGAAGTGCCTTCATGAATTAAGGGATAAGTGCACGACTTGCGTCAATCAGTCATGTTTGCTTTACAGATCTTACATCTGAATAAATATGAGCGCTATGTAAATACGCCACTGAAGGATTATCCATGTTCAGTAATGACTGTGAGCATAGATTTAGGCAGCACAATCGCCTTGCACACGCTTCTTCTGTTTTTTTTAGAGAGCTTTGGGCACTATCTTAGACGGGGGATGGGCCACCCAAGGTTCATTCATAGAAATCAAGAAAAACACCCCGGTCTAGGATAGTACCGAACTTTGCTACTGTTTCGCCTGCCTTTTCAAGTCCACAATTCAGCCATCAATCCAAAGAATATAAAATCTGTTCATCGTTTCTTTCAAGAGCTAGAAGGCGTAGGTTCTGTCCGGAAGATGGACTCCAGCGAATCTGTGAGCTATTTAAATAGTTGGTTCTTTGAGGAATTTTCATCTCCACTTCACCTGAATAAGCGAATCATCTGTGGTTTCAGATTACTCGCTTTTTCAAACATTTGGCCTTATTCGAAAAAAAAAGATTCTTCCGAGAAACAAACATAGGATACTCTGAGAGTTATGGCCGCGAAATAGCCCACCAGGCTCCGCAGCGACCCCTGGTGGGCTATTTCCGGGCTATTTCGCCGCTATTTCTCGACTTTCCACGAATCGGACAAGAAGTAGCAGAGAAATAGCCGAGACATAAACGAGAAATAACGAGATGTAACCAAAAGTAACCAAGACGCAATCGTCGCCGACTTGCCGAGCCACCATACGGGGCCGCCAGCTGTTGGTCGGGACCTCCACAGGCTGAACGAGGTCCAAGTACCTCAAACTTGGGTAAATGGACCGACGAAGATGTTGACATACGAATCATGCCTCTGGAATGCGCCGTATACCCACCTGGAGAGCATTTTTTTCTCGGCTATTTCACGGCTATTTCGCAGCTAGCACAATTTGGCGGCTATTTTGCGGCTATTACGCGGCAAGCAGGCATTTCGCAGCTACTTTGCTGCTACAAACGGCCAAAACTCTCAGAGTAGAACTCTCTTTCATGAGCATTTTTAGATTTTTAGATGCTCGATTAATCAATAAAAAATTTATCAATCGTTGTTGAGCATTGTTCGATAACCACTAGAGACTCTGGATCACGTAAATAATCATTCGATTCAACTAGAGAACAGATTTTTTAGTTGTGCTTACTCAAGCCTGGGAATGCCGTAGAAATATCCCTTTTGCGTTTTTTATAGTCAAATTCCAAAAAAAGGGTAAGTTGGAAACCTAAACGTGCATAAATTGAATCGTCCGCTTATTCCAGGACAAGTGTGTGCAACAGAAAAATCTGTCCGATTCGATTGAATGATGAGGTGGTAATTTCAATGGAATCTCATTTTTTCTACAAAACACCCTGTAATCCTGGGCACTGTTTGACTAATACTCTGAAACTATTTAGAATTTTTGCGATCAAGTTCGCCTAATGGATTTCTCTCGACATTCGAATACTCGCTCAACGAGGATTTCGCTTGGACACATATGTTGAAGGTGCAGTCCAAGCTCGTGGGTAAAATTTGATATTACAGTTCGGCCGATGTGTGTGTCGACAGTGCCAAACGCGGAATCTGAACTCTCCAGAAAATTCGAGAAAATCAATTGTCTTAATTTGATGGTCTCAATAGAGACGAAAAGCCTTTCGAATTTTGACAAAAGTCTACGTTCTTCTAATTTTCGTCGATCTACCTTTATTGTGTGATTTGTTCCGCTGAGATGGCTGGAACGACGAAGAAAAACAGGCTCGAGACAACTCGTCCAAGAAAATCTCGTTGTTCAAATTCTTTATTTTTGTGAGACCATACCTTCCTTCGTGGTTGGTTTTGAGCGATTCTGGAGACATCACTGTGGTCAGCCTGAAAGTCTCTTCATGTGAAGCAGAGAAACTGGAAAACGATTCTGAGGTTGAACTGCGCCTTTGACCATTCTGATGAAAGGTTATTGAATTCGGGTTGTAAAAAAATTAAAATCTCAATGTTACTGAAAGCTCCTCGGAAATTCGAAAACTCCCCAAAGGCTCCCTCCTTCTCGGATAAAATCAGTTGTTGGACAAGCTTATAAGAATAACCAGAGAAAAGTCGACAAAATTTCAAAACACAGTTCAACCTCAAAATCGTTCTCCTGTTTTTTCCTTATCTCAGAGGAAATTTTGAGATGATCACAGTGGTGCTTCTGGACTCATTCAAAACCCGCTACGAACGGAGTTATGGCCCCTCAAACATTAGAGATGCAGACAGTAAGAAATTCGTGGACGAGTTGTCTTGGGTCTGTTTTTGCTCTTCGCTCGCAGCCATTAGACCGGAGCGAACCATACTGTAAAGCTGAACCAATAAAAGATGGAAGAACGTAGATTTTGATCCAAATGCATCTAAATGCATGGCGCGTCTCGTCCCTGTTTTGAGAGCGGAAACCCTGAAGTAGGCGGAGGGAACGAGGGCTCGATTTTTCTCGCTTATTCTGAAGAGTTGAGATTCCGCGTTCGGCAGGGTAGCTACACACAGCGGCCGGACCGTAACATCAATTTTTATCCACGAGCTTGGACTGTGTCTTTAATGTTTTCAGATCCTGACTAAATCAGATCTCGGGGTAATAGATAAATTTGCTTTCATATTATTTTCTTTAACTTTTGGCGCCGCCGAAAATGGTGTTTTTCCCTTAAAAATTGTGGAAATTTCCTTCCCAGCTGCAACTTTCTAGTATTGAACCTAGTACGGTTGGTTAGGGCGCAGAATCTGAATTCGGCACTCGATTTGAATCGCAAGGTCGTATTGGTGCGCAACCCAAAATTTTAATATTTCCGTGTACTTTTACGCGCGCTGTACTGTGCTTATTTGAGCCGAATTCCGGTCCGCAATTGCGTCTCGATACGCTTTGCGGCCGCACGCTCCCGAGTCAGAAGAGCTCCCAGCGACGCAGCCACCGATCTACAGACTCTAGGTGGGTTTTGGAAAGTGGAAACTAAGAAAAATTGGAGAAAATTGTGAAGAAAAGTCACTTCGAGTCGGCTTTGGCGCTGGAAACCCGACTGACTCGAGCGCGTGCGGCTGCAAAGCGTGTCGAGACGCAATTGCGGACCGGAATTTGGCCCAGATAAGCACAGTATATTGTCACCCTCGACCCTAGTGCACCCATAACCAGGATCCAGCAGGTGGGGATAGCTTGCCAACGAGTGGTGGGTTCGACGCATGCGTGAAAAACAAGGCATAGCAGAAATTATATTGTGCTAAATTGTGTCATTCGCTAGAAATCTTCGAGTTAAACCACCCGTAGGTTTCAGCGCATTGCCCAAAATCTACGATTAGGTCGCGCATTTGGACGAGTTATGCCCCGCAGCCGCCCTTGGTGGTTAGCTGCGAGTCTTCGTACTATAAAATGGATCCGAATAATCCGATCAAACACAGTATTTGGTTTTGACCTGAGCATGTGTTCCGCCGCGAAGCCCGTAGCGAGGCGGGTTTTCTCTGCGGCAATATAACTAGGGTATTCTGAGAGTTTTGGCCGCGAAATAGCCGGGAAATAGCCCATCAGGCTTCGCAGCGACTCCTGGTGGGCTACTTCCCGGCTATTTCGCGGCTTTTCATTGAACGGACAAGAAATAGCCGAGAAATAACCGAGAAGTAACCAAAAGTAACCAAGATGCAGCCGTCGTCGGCTCGCCGAGCCACCATCTGGGGCCGCCAGCGCTTAGGCGGGGCCTCCAGAGGCTGAACGAGGTCCAAGTACCTCAAACTTGGGTAATTGAACCGACGGAGGTGCTTACATCTGAATCATGCCTTTAGAATTCTCCGTATATCTGCCGGGAGAGCATTATTTCTCGGCTATTTCGCGGCGAGCATTATTTAGCGGCTATTTCTCGGCTATTTCGCGGCTATTTCTCGGTCAAAACTCTCAGAGTAACCGCTGCGTCTTCACCATGATTCGGTTATCATTGATCGAAATTCGGAAATTTTTCATGTTCCTGTCGTAGGTGAAGGGGATCGCTACAATTTTTGAAATTTTCGAGCACGTACTGACCGCCGAGGGGGGGTCGTAAGTATTTTGCGGTCTCAGGCGATTTTGAGCCCCGAGCCGCCTAACAGTTCGGCTCGTGTTTTCGTAATCTACGGGCCACTGCTGTTGCTGTTCGGGCCGCCGCTGTTGCTGTTCGAGCTCCTCCAGTTCGCCCGGACCGCAACAGCAGTGGCTCGGATAGCAACAGCAGTGGCTCGGAAAATAGGGCAACACGAGCCGAACTGTCAGGCGGCTCGGGGCCGCGAATCGCCTGAGGTTCTTGTCAACCGGCTGCTGGACCTTGTCCATAACCCTCTTCTCCACCCCATTTCAGAAACCTTCATGAAACCCTCCCTCTCTATCTCACTCCGGATCAGTGGGTCCTAATTGCCCTAATGTATGTTCCTAATGTATACGGAGTGTCAGAATCAGGCCAGTAGCCAATGGGGCACTTGATTGGTCGGCGATATGTTGCAATTGTGCGGGCGACGAATCACATTATCCCCCTGCGTGCTTTCTCTATCAGCCGTGTCAATCTCATCGCTTTGGAGCGATTTGTTCGACATTTCTCATTATCCACGCTAGCCCAGCTTGGTGTGCTTAATTGAATAAACTATGAGCGCGCTTATACATAGTGCCCTTGTAGTGGAGCTGCTGACACATATCATCAACCCTGACCAGCTAATGTGGTTCCAGATGGATGTTTCCAGTAATGAACCAGTCGAATCGATCAATTAATCGGTGAGCTTTTTCGTAGAGAATAGAGGAGGAGGAGGAGGGAGAATCCATCAGGCCGTCCTTCCTCGCCTAGCCATCGCCATCGCCATCGGGAGGAACATTTACTCAGCTGCACGCGATTCGCGTACCATCTGTCGTGTGCCTTATACCGTCACATTGGTCCACCTCATCGCTAATGATACATAGGGGAACACCTTTTTTTCGTGAGTAACCCCACTTGTGGATTTCCTTGAAGGTTTCCTATTATAATTGCATATTCCGCATCAATGGTAATCATGTCCGTGACAGTGACAGTTTCGAGTGTGTGACACATTCATTCAACTAATGAGCCATTCGGATCCCCCCCCATTCATTCCACGACTCATTGTCTTCCCCAAGTGGGAGAGTATTCGTTTGTCTAGATTCTGCATTGGTCGATCAATTTGCAAACTACTGCATATTTGGGTGAATTCAATTTTTTTCGAATGATCGACCCTTCGAATAGATCGAAAATCGGACTTTTCCGACTAGACTAAAAATTACTCTTTTCGATTGACTTTTTCGAATAAGTCGAAATTCCTACTTTTTCAAATGATCGACTCCACCAATGATTAGTCGACTTTTTCAATCGATTTAAAAGTTGTCGACCTTACCATCTAGCGATTTGAGTAGAAGTACACCAAGGAAGGACAGTCTAGTACAGTCTTTTGGTTTCGCAACAGCTAACTAAATGAGTTGCTGCGCAAACTAATGAAATGAGAAAGCGAAAAAATAGCTACAGTATATTAGCTCGAATAAAAAATAAAGAAATTACATACTTGCGATTAAGGGAAATAATTGATCGAAAATGAAAGAAAAACTTTTATTCGAAAAAGGAATGAAAATATTTGTCGGAATTACACTTTTCGATTGAAAGACTTCTCGAAAAAGTCAAAAATCACACTTTCACGGATGATCACCTTTTCGATTTATCAAAAATTTCAACTTTCTGATAATTGACTAAATCGATTGAAAGTCCATTTTTTCAATCAAATTTGAAAAGTAGTTTTCGAATAAAAAGTTGGATGGACAATGATTCTATTTTTTTTCATGTTTTTTTTCTGAATATTTGATGCCTTTTAATGGCATTCTTTATAATCACAAGATATCACAAGGTTGCTGAGTTGAATACAAAACGTAGGTGTCGGGCAGGAGTCGAACCCGCATCGCATCGCTTTCCGGGCGAGAGTGTTACCTTTACACTACCAACAACGATTCACACGTAAACTGTGTAGGCACAACAGCAATCATGGCTGTTGTGCTTACACAGTTCATGTGTGAATTAGCTGAGGATTGCAGAGCGGTGTCGGTAGCGTAATGGTAACACTCTCGCCCAAAAAGCGATGCGATGCGGGTTCGATTTCTGGCTGGCACCTAAGTTGTGTAACTCAGCAGCCTTGTGAAATCCAGGTTAGTTTTTTTGAAGATTGAAGACGAAAATGACAGTTGAAAACGAAAATGAATAGAAGCTATAAAATTATTGAACAAAAAATGAAAAAAATCAATAATGTTAAGGATAAAGTCAAAGACCAGGCGTCCTCAATCCATGTAGAGATGGGCCAAGCATTCTAATCTCTAATGGTGGAGACTTGTACGCGTTCAGGACATACATAAACTGTGACTTGCGAGGCCAGCCGACTTTTGAGTCAGTGTTTTGAAAATGATCAACAGCAAGTAGTCGGAGAATCATGAAAACAATTATACCAATTGAACAAGTATCAGTGTCAGATGCTCAAAAAAATTAAAACAAGTTACTTGTAATATAAATGTAACTTACTTGAATGTCTCAAGTAACTTGCATTTATACTACATGTAACATCCTACTATATATATTTTGGTAAATTTGTGTGTGCGTGTGTGTGTTTATGTATGTGTGCGTTTCTCTGTGTGTTTGTTTGACCGTTTATTCGCCTTGACATTCAAGACGGGCTCCCTTACGGGTACGGGCTCAAGAGCGCGCAGAACGCCGTAGAAAGTGTGTGGGACGCAAGTGGAAGTGCGCAGGACGCCGTATAAAGTGTGCGGGACCCGAGTAAGAGTGCGCCGGACGCCGTAGAAAGTGTGCGGGACCCAAGTGAGAGTGCGCCGGACGCCGTAGAAAGTGTGCGGGACCCGAGTGAGAGTGCGCCGGACGCCGTAGAAAGTGTGCGGGACCCGAGTAAGAGTGCGCCGGACGCCGTAGAAAGTGTGCGGAGACCCAGAGTGAGAGTGCGCCGGACGCCGTAGAAAGTGTGCGGAACCCGAGTGAGAGTGCGCCAGCCGCCGTAGAAAGTGTGCGGGACTCAAGTGGGAGTGCGCAGGATGCCGTGGAAAGTGTGCGGGACCTGAGTGAGTGCGCCGGACGCCGTAGAAAGTGGGCGGAACCCGAGTGAGAGTGCGCTGGACACCGTAGAAAGTGTGCGGGACCCAAGTGCGGAGAGCGCCGGTCGCCGTAGAAAGTGTGCGGGACCCAGAGTGGGAGTGCTAGGGGCGCCGCATAAAATATTGAGACCCGGGAGGGAGATCGCGCCGTAGGAAGTGTGTGAGACCCAAAGGAAGCGTTGGACGCCGCAGAAAACGTGTGAGACTCAAGAGAGAGAGAGAGGCGCACTACTTCAGAATCACTATGTGCGTCTAAAAGAAGAGCGTACACCACTCCTTTCTTCAGGTCCCTACCCTTCACCACTCAATTCAACTGCTTAGCTGTTTATATGCACTAACTTTTCTAAATCGGGTTTATATACGATAGAAAATAAGAGTTAATCAAAATCTGCATCCATGAAACACAAACATCATTCTACTTCATTTGGCAAAAAAAAAAGTAGCAGAGTCAGTTGATCATGAAAACGTTTAGTAAATTCCAAACAGCGGTTGTCCTTATCATGACAAAAATTGAGATAGTCAGAGGCCAGTTCAGGATCTTATAAAACGGAAGAACGACCGGTGTGTCACGTTACAGATAAGGAAGTAAACAGGGCGTAGCAAGGTTTGGAATGCTTTGTGATTTCCCATGGTTTAAGTGTTGCCGCCTAAACCAGCTTATGGGCCGGCGCAGGAAGAAAGAAAGCACCGAGTTATTTGCCTTATACCCAATATGCCGGCCAAGGCCAACCCCAGCAACAGAGGCCGGCGTCAGCCAACCGACGCCGATGATTACATTTATATTACATGTAACTTAAATTTATATGACATGTAAGTTACACTTATATCACATGTAACTTACATTTGAATTTTCACTATGGGTGGCCATCACGTCACGCAGACGACACGCTACGCAGAGGGCGCGTTCCAGGCCACACACTACGCAAAACAATGCTGTGCAGGGCCTTCCCTGCTGGTGTGGGTCAAGTACCTCAAACTTGCGTAATTGAACCAACAACAACGCCAATCGTAGGGCTGACCCCGCAAGTGCGTCGTACATCAGCCTTGGAAATATCCTCTTGGCCGATTTAAGTTACTTGCGAGTTATAGTGTGCCATTTTAGTGACATATTACCTATCGGAGGCGCACTGCGCGCAGTATCCTTTCAGAAATTGAAAACATGGTACTTGTAACATATTTAGCTGATGTAAATAAAAATTTGCGACTTATCTCGAGTCATTTAAGTTACTTGTAACATATCGGAGGCGCTCCGCACTCAGTATCCCACCCAAATGTTACGTATACCTTAAATGACCTGAGATAAGTCGCAAGTAACTTACACCGGCTCAGATATGTCACAAGTAACTTGTTTCCGGTAATCGTAACCATAAGGCACGTTCACAAGTACGCCGCGAAGCGACGTGGAGGTGCGCGCTAGTACAAAACAATTAACCTCTTGGTGGTACTACCAGCCTTGCTTCAATCATGAGTCCAACCCCTGTTCCCCATTGACCGGAATGTTTCCTCTGCACTATGTATAACAGTTTGGGCATTGTTCGAATTACACGACTACCGTCTTGCGTAACAAAAGCAGCGTGTCACTTCCGCGATTGCGTCCGTTGAGACTGTCAGAACTGTAACACGTCATCCAGATTCAGCTGCAAACACCACTCCGCCTCTCTGAGCCTCGTTTTTCCTCTCTCTCCTCCTCCTCCTCCTCCTCCTCCTGCTTCCCTTCCGCTCCAGGACGTAAAACTTTACAAGCCATCTGGTTTCGATTTAGCACTGCTCAGATCGGCCGGCTCAGCGGCCATCTCGGCGAGTCCGCTCTCATAGCATTGTTGTGCCGCCTTGTTCCCTTTCATCTCACTCTCACACATTTACAACGCTACCGTAATACATTATACTTCTGGGTTGGGGGGGGTGCAGGATCTAGTCTAAGACCGCCATCAGAATTTCTTTGAAAAAAAAATTTAGGTGTTTTTTTTATTTCTCGGACTCCAGAGGTGACAACATTGCTGCTTGTCGAAACTTTATTTAGGGGCTCGATAGGGTAAACAGAAGTCCGATAGGGACTGAGGGCACCTTTCACGAAGAAAACCGTATTCTAGTTTTCTATATTTCTCTAAATTTTTAGATTGGCTAGTTCACGAAGTAGAGGAGAGGACAAAAAACTCTGCATAAAGCTGTCGGAAAAAAAGCTGATTAAAAAACCACTCAAATGATTGTTCACGCCCGTGGGTGTGTTTTGTGCACTGCGTACAAGACATCAAAGCAAACGTCCCAAATGGTTTTGAGCTTCGAAAATGTTAGGTATTCTTTGTTTCGGAGTCAAAATTTAATTTGATACTTTGCGTGCTTGTGCGAAGCGAGCAGGGATGAGCGGAAATTTTTTTCTGAACTTCGGAAATCGGAAATCGGAAGGACCTTCTAAATTTCGGAAATCGGAATTCGGAAATCGGAACGCCATAAACCATCGGAAATCGGAATGCGGAAATCGGAAATCGGAAATACATTCAGTGAAATTCTTAACGCTCCCCCCTGGTGACTGCGCGTACCAAAAAAACTTGAACTCACCCTTTTTTACTGAAAGTTTTCATGCAAACACAATCAACTCTGGCTTTGTGGAAAGTTAAAACGGACCTCGAATCCGAATTCAGCGCCTAAATAAACCCTCTGGGGATTTGGCCAGGGAGAGTGTAAAAATTTCTTATCTCGTTAATATTTCCGATTTCTTCCGCATTTTCAGGCTTTTTTTCGGAAATTGGAATTCGGAAATCGGAAGGACAAAAACCATCGGAATTCGGAATTCGGAAATCGGAAATCGGAATTCCGCTCATCCCTGGTAGCGAGGGAAGAGACTGCTAGAGAGGGTGGGGGAGAAGGAGACGCAGCATATGCGCGCACACGCACGCAAGCGACAGCAGTAAATTTCACTCCGACATAGAGAAAAAGTGACTTTGTTTTCTGTTTCGTGTACCAAAAACTTTTGAAAATAAGATGGTTGAATACCTCTATTTAGATAGTGGATTTTTTTTCAGAAATTCGTACTGTGTTCCTTTGGTGAAACGAACGATGGACAACTGTTATATGACCAAGGGCGGGGTGATCCAATTAGTCGGCTGGTCTTCGAGATTTTCACTCATATGCTGTCCGTTTTTTGTCGCACTTATGCCGCTACTGTTCTTAGAGGGACCCAAAGTTTACGTTCCCGCGGGCGATGCCTCTAAGGACAATCAGAGGCCGAAATCATCATTGGATTTCATCGTTGGTACTGTGCTTATATGGGCCGAATTCCGGCCCGCAATTGCGTCTCGACACGCTTCGCGGCCGCACGCGTTCGAGTCGAAAGAGTTTCCAGCTTCGCAGCCAGCGATCTGTTGGTTGACTCTAGGTGGATTTGAGAAGCTGCAAACTGAACAAAAATGGACAAAACTGCATAAAAACCCATATCGAGTCGGCTTTGGCGCTGGAAACTCGACTGACTCAAGCGCGTGCGGCCGCAAAGCGTGTCGAGACGCAATTGCGGACCGGAATTTGGCTCAGAGAAGCACAGTAAGCTGGGTAAAGGTATCTCTGTAATCTGCGCCCTCATCGGTAATAGGCGTATTCCCGGGCTAAAGCCAGCCTACCAGGGACGGAACTCAATGATAGATTCAGCTTGAAGGTGGGAAGTTCAAGGTGTTCTCCGATGTAGAGTTGCATAATCCGGGTTAAATTCACCCTTGCCCAAACCCAGGTTACGTGTTTTAACCTCAGTTTGCCGCAGGAATAGTAAGAGTGGCCATCAGTCTTACAGGACTACATGACCCGGCTAGCCCCCCTATCCGATCCTGAGATAGTCGAATAACGGATAAGGATGTGGTTAGCCAAAAGCCGCCGAACACCGATAACGGCTCTGGGTGGAAGGCGATTCTTCCAGTAGATCAGGAACAACACTATAACCTCACTCACCGCTTACCACCCTTAGTGACTGTCCAAAATCAATCAATCACATTTGTGTACGTCCAAGTTAAGCTTGTGACACTGAAGGCCGTGGGCTTTTGTGCACGGCGATCATCATCATCATCATCGATTCGCGATCGACGACGCCAGATGGTGGCCCTCAACGTGCAGCCGAGGTCGCACAAGTATCATTAGCGGTCTATATACAAACCCCCTTCTTGGACTTTGAAGTGGTTCTGGGTAACGGAGAGGATTTTGGCGCTGGTTATCACTATATACAAGCCTCTTTTGTTTGAATATGCGTCATATTCGTGGCAAACATTCAAATGGGGAAACTCTTGAAACCTACCTAAACCATGAAAGCTCACTGAAAGGAACGTGCGGAAGGATTTGGTTTATTTGAACTCCTACCTAAGCGTACTAATCCTTGTTAGCTCTAAGCTGCAAAAGATTTACACAGTATCGCATGGTACCCAATCAAATGTTGCAAGTAACTTACACACTGATAAGCCATACTTTAGGTAGCCCACAACATGTTTATCGTGGATTCGTGTTCCATCAAGCATTACACGCATTGCACAAGTAACCTAAAACGGGTGGTGTAACCAGCGAGTAGCTTGTTCATAAGCTTCTGAGCCTATTGCCAAGATACACATGTAAGCTTGTCGTAAGTGATCTGCTTACAATTAAGTCACTTGTGTGTTGATTGAGCACAACTAACTCAATTGTATACTTCACCATAGAAGATGCTCCGCAAGTAACTTGCGCAGAGCGGGAAGTTGCAAGTACGTTTAGCGCGAAAGTTCAAGTTGCACGTAACCTAAACGCGGACAATACATACAATGTAAGTAACTAGAAGGGAATCAACCAGGAAACAACCAGGAAACAACTTGTCCCAAAGTGGCTTAGTGGGTCATGCAACAATGCAACTCCAGTGGAACACAAAACGCATTTTTTCTCACCGCATAACCAGCGACACTGATCAGCAGATATATTCGAAACTATTCTAATGGGGCAAATACCGATAACATTCGAATATTCCTATGTTTGACACTAGTTTTCTTAAAAATAGGTAATCTGAGAATCTGTTTCGGAAATATGCAAGCGAAAAAGTATTTAGGAAATTCTTTTTCAAAACTCTACAGTCAATTGGCTTTACGAAGTACTCTGAGAGTTTTGGCAGCGAAATAGCCGCGAAATAGCCCACCAGGCTCAGCTTCGGCTCCTCATGGGCTATTTCCCGGCTATTTCGCGGATATTTCTCGACTTCTCACGGAACAGACGAGAATTAGCCGAGAAAAAGTCGAGAAATAACCGGGAAATATTTAGAAGTAAACAAAATTGATCAAGACGCAACCGCCGTCGGCTCGCCGAGCCACCATCTGGGGCCGCAAGCGGTTGAGCGGTGCCTCCTGTGGCTGAACGAGGTCCAAGTACCTTAAACTTAGGTAATTGAACCGATGGAGGTGCTAACATCTCAATCTGGAATGCGCCGTATATCTATGTATCTACCTGGAGAACATTACTTCCCCGCTATTTCGCGTCTATTTCGCGGCTATTTCGCGGCGAGCATTATTTGGCGGCTGTTTTGCGGCAAGCATTATTTAGCGGCTATTCCTCGGCTATTTCGCGGCTATTACGCAGCAATGAGGCATTTCAAGGCTATTTCTTAGCCAAAACTCTCAGAGTAAGGCCTTTCTATCTTTACGAATGAATGGATGAATGAGTTCGAAAACTGAATTAGAAAACTTTCCCTTCATTCGGTTCGAATAAAAAATTCGAAAACTATCAGAAAAAATAGCGTAGGAGAGAATTTGTTTCTAAAAGAATATGCGCGCATACTATCAAATTCCCGGTATGTGATCATTGATTGGGATGTCGTGGCTCGATTTTGCCGGAGTGATAATTTTTTTCAACTCCAAATGCGAAGCCGATTATCGGAAAATTGACTGATTCAATTTCTTGAAAATGCGGATTTTTGAAAATGTCAATCGTTAAAATTTCAAAATAGATTGAATATCTGAGATAACAACCTCAGGCGATTCTCGGCCCCGAGCCGCACAGAACAGCAATCGGAGCCGCCTGACAGTTCGGCTCGCTCTCCCAATCTCCGAGCTACTGCTGTTGCTATTCGGACGAGCTCGAACAGCCTGGACAGCAACAGCGGTGGCCCGTAAAGCACCAGCAGTGGCCCGGACAGCAACAAAAGCCGACCCACAGATTGGGAACACGAGCCGAACTGTCAGGCGGCTCGGGGCCGATAATCGCCTGTGACTACTTCTACAAAGAATGTCTTTGAATTTTTTCAAATGACAAAATTGATTCGAATTGCGGTACATTTCTGTTTGACCTGAACTAACTATGTCCGATAATTTTCTCCAACCATTCAAACAAATGTTCGAGCTTTTGAATATTTTTTGAATCTATACAATAGTAGAATTAGACAGTTCTCCCGGGGCTGATTATTCGAATCAGCTATTCAGAGAAAACCGATTGTCGGAAAGAAACATGAGAAAGCATGCGATCGGGAAAACCTACAATTTTTTATTGTTTTCCCGAATGTAATGAAATGAAATTCGCATTTTTTTTCTGGAATATTGATTATTCGAAGTGTTCAGACTTTGGAATTGTTCGATACCTTGCCTATTGAATACATTTGAATGATCCCAATTTCTAGCTGAAGATATCACGCTTCATTTATTTTATTATATAGACCAGTGGAAATTTATCATTTGTTCTATAGAATCATTTTACAACAAAAGAAGATGATCCACCATCACGAGTTGAGAAATCCATCTATATTCTTTCCTAATTGTCGGTCTGATTTGTCCCCTCGTGTCGTTTGCTTCGTAATATACATTTCCCTTTCCTTTGTTGCTTAGTTTTTTTTTACAAAACTATGTAAAAAGGTCCTAACCAGGGACTCTGATGGTTCTAAATTGAAAGTCTCGCTTGGTTTTGAGTTTTCTTTGTGTAAATATAATGTCAATTGCTTGTCCAAATGCAAACATCGAACACTATCCGAGTCGGGAAGCGTGAAAAGTTTTCGAAAACGAGAAATCGAAATATGAGAAGGAAAATTTAGTTTTTTTTTCGGCTTTAAAAATTTCTCGAACATCCCTGGTTCAAATGACTTACCTTTTTTGGAATGCGGGAATCGATTAGTGTTCAAAAGATTCCAATTTTCCAGTATGACGGTGTCGAACATGACTCGAACACTGAGGTTTCAATGTTATCGATGTCAAATACTGTGCTTCTCTGGGCCAAATCCCGGTCCGCAATTGCGTCTCTACACGCTTTGCGGCCGCGCGCTTTCGAGTCGGAAGAGTTTCCAGCGCCGCAGCCGCCGATTTGTTGACTCTAGGTGGGTTTCGGAAACTGGAAACTGAACAACATTGGAGAAAACTATAAAAAAAGCCACATCGAGTCGGCTCTGGCGCTGGAAACCCAATTGACCCAGCGCGTGCGGCCGCAAAGCGTGTCGAGACGCGATTACGGACCGGAATTTGGTCCAGAGAAGCACAGTACGCACATATCCGAATGAAGGCACCCATGCGTGTCCATTTGAGTAACCATGACTATATTACGGCTGTGGCTTTATGGAATGAAAGAAAAATGAGAGAATTTTTTACTTCTCCGTATAATGTCCACCTTTGCTTAGACAAAACTACCAAAACCTCAGGTATTTTCAAGCGCTAATTTACCTGTATATGTCCTTGTTCGCGTAAACGTTGACACTAATTCGATGGATTGCTCCACTAACACTTACTTATGTATCTGTGAGGAAAATCCATCCTACTCACTCCATCTCACGAAGGATTATAACATCATAGATTACGTAAAGTGTGAAGTGCCTACCGTAGTCCTACCGTATGCAACCTTCCTCTTCCCCGCCCACTTTCTCTTGTATTCGTCGTCATCATAGTTATCATTGCCACCTAATCGACTAGAGAATCCGTGTTTTCCCAAGGCGATTCGATGTGTTTATTAGCGCCAGGATACGGTAAGTCTGCGCGTGGAGGGCAAGCAATTAGAGCCATTCTCCGCCCACTCCAAGTAGCATACTATCACTAGAGAAGGACGCAATTTCAGAAATTTCAGCAAGGTTTAGAGTAGTCCCAAAGGCACACAAAGGTGGCTAGCTCCACTCTTTTGATTACCTCACCAGGTCAAAAGGACTTACCCATTCGGGGCTAATTACTTTCGCCAGATACCATTAAACGGGGAGTGATTATGCTCAGCTTATTGGGGCGGGAAAGCCAGCGCTAACAGAGACTGACTAGAGATCAACGGTGGAATTCATAACAGAAGCTGTTCGGCCGTTATTCTCGACTTGATCATCTGAAAATTGACATTTCCCTTCTGAAAGCTTCACCTTCAATATTTCCTAGCATTTCTGCATTTTTCCTCTCGCTCGAACATTGTCCAAAAAGGTTTATGTTGGTTGACTGACTGAGCCATCTGCCTTCTCATCTAACCAGGAAAACTCGCATGATGTTCCACGTAATAATAAAAAATTATGTTTGTGCTCTGTTCAATTCTGGCACGGTTCTCTGAATCTGAAATCATATCTTGACGAGGGTACATACCAGGGGTGTGCGTTAATAAAATTTTTTTTTCGTTAACCGTTAATCGTCAATTTTTGAAAAAAAAAACCGCGTTAATCCGTTAATGCGTTAACACGTTAATTTTGCATTTCGTTAACAATTTTGAAAACGTTACCTGACCACCACGAAAATCGATAAATAACCAGACGTCCCGAAAAAAAACATTAAACACGTTCCGTACCAAACACCGCAGTCCGTACACTCCAAACTTGGAAATCATCTTCATGGATTATTAATACTATCAGCCAGAACAATAAACGAATACTCTTCAAGAATAGGAATTCTGACTTGCGAAAAAGCATAGATGGATGGAACATTAACGAAATAAAAATTAACGTGATTTCGGGACTTTTTCGTTAACCGTTAATCGTTAATTTTTGAAAAAAAAACGCGTTAACCCGTTAAAGCGGTAACACGTTAACGTTATTAACGCACAGCCACGGCTATTTTCAGGGTTTTCGAAATTTCAGACTTTTTACAAAACTTCTATGTGGGTTACTGAGCACGAACCTTGAGTCCTACTTGGGTATTTCTAAGACATCTGTGATTTACTGTAAAATTAATGTCATTAAGAAGCATTGTTTCCTGACTAGTTAAAAAAGACCTCTAACTCGAGCTCAGCACACCGAATAACCAACGATTTTTTTTCTGCCAAATATGAGGATTTGACCAAAGCACCGTACACCCACCGTAACCGACCGTGTAGTCTAATAAAAAGTGGTAAACGAGCGTTCAGATTTGTGTTGGAGGCAGTGCTCACAACGGGAAAATTGGTTTTTTTTTTGGTAAAAACGTATGCTCTGGGTCTCTGTAAGAAGAGTATGAACTGAAGCAAGACAAAAAAAACGGCCAAGGAGTGGGTGGGAATCTCGTGGACCAACCGTCTCCCATTGAATCAACCCGCCCACTTCATGTAACACTTGTCCTGCATTCGCTTCACCAGAGGAACACTTGCCGCATTTCTGAAAACTCTTTATCTTGAAAGATTCTCATATTTATTTTTTATTTATGTATTATTACATAAGATGAACTTATGTGAGGTTAAGAATATGAGTATTACCGTACGAGGAATAAGAGCGACGAAAAAGGATAAATCAACGTAGAACAAAGCAAACCGGTAGATGTCAAACAAACACAATAAAGAAACCACTGTAGGAATACAGAGATTGGGAAAACCTAAGAGCCAGACAGAAACCTGTTTGCAACTCTTAAGAAACTAGAAAGCCTGTCGGGAATCTCGAAACGCTTACTAAGCTTGACGTACTCGGAACCGGCTCAACATACGAACGAGTTGGCCCTCACAGAAAGCTTAGCCCGTGGTATTTGAATCTTAAACGTAGGACCTCGAGTTATCGATTCCTTAAAGGCATCGTTCGCGCTAAAAATCAATTTTCATTTTTTGGGCTCAATTTCATGAACGAGCTCGGTAGATCACATCGGTGAGTTTTAGCGCTTCAAAAACCTAGGATTATGAGGTTGGAAGAGGTTGAAGATGAGGATCCGCCACCAGTTCTCACCACTCATCTAGCACTTTTTCATAGAATGTTGATCCGACCGGCAGACAACATGAAAAACAGTTACGGCACAAACTCCACATGTAAAAAAACTTCGAAAATAACAGTGACGATGCCCCCAAATGCAGAAAAACCTCAAAAACTATTTTGGCGCGAAATTCAAATTCGTATTTACAATGAGTTCCGAATGAATTTTCTTCACAAATGGAAGTTTTTCGTGGGCGCCTTCGACATTTTCGTTCAATACAGAGGCCAAGCTACACAAAAACATGAAAAAATAATATACGGTTTCCTGCGCGTACGATGCCTTTAGGAGGGAAAAATTTGGATCTATCGAGATGAACAAAATTGTTGAGTATTTTGTAAACCATGATTAAATCTTGTTTCTTTCTTCTGTGGGAAAGCGATTCTAAGCCTACATAGTTGAGAGTTCCTCACAGGGTTTTCGGGTACTGTGTCGTAAGTAAACCTTCCTGCTCTCAGAATCAATTTTCTTGTGAAGCTATTCTGGACCTTTTCTAGCATAAGAATATGCTTTGCTTTCGTAGGATGAAGTACTGGTGTACCGTATTCCAAAATAGGCCTGATGTAGATCTTATAGGCTTTTAGAAGAGTCTTGGGGTCTGTAGATGATAGGCATCCGAAAAGATTACATACCTTGCGCATAGCTTTGCTTACAATGTTCTTGCAATGTCTATCAAAATCAAGAGTTTCCGAAATTTGAAAACCAAGATCTCGAATTTCAGAAACTTGAGAAATTCGGACGCCGTCAATGTTGTATATAACTTTTCCATTATTTTTGCCCAGATGTAAACTCATGGTTTTTTGTTTAGCCAGGGGGAGATCCCATCGCTGAGACCATTCATGGTGGAACATATGGCCGCCTGCAGTACTCGAGCGTCTTCCTGGGTTTCAATACTTTTATAGATTTTCAAGTCATCAGCAAAGGCTGTGCATATGACTCCATGGGCATTTATGATGTCTGGTATTTTCCTCGTGTAAATGTTGAACAGAATGGGAGACAAAACTGATCCCTGAGGAACACCGCTTTTTGCTAACCTAGGCGAAGATAATTGGCCTTTGACATTGACACGAAAGTTTCGATGGGTCAAAAATTCCTCTAGCCAACGGACTATTCTGGGATGGAGTCCAATTATTTCTAGCTGCTCAATGAGTTTTCTGTGGGGCACTTTATCAAATGCTTTCTCGAAATCGAAATAAACTACATCCACGGAGTGATTCTAGTCCAGTCATTCAGCGCATCCAGCATAAGAGTTGTGGTGGAGCCTCCTTTACGAAACCCGTGCTGCTCGTCGGGAATTATTCTGTTCGTATCGAGGTGCTCAACGATTGATTTTTTGAGTATTTTTTTCAAAAACTCGACAAAACACGAATGTAATGTTTATTGGACGGTAGTTCATAGGCTGATTTTAGGGTGGTTTCGTGGGGAGTGAAATTATGAGGGATTCTGTCCATTTGTCAGGAATTTGCGCAATGGTCCATCATATTTTAATCAATAGTCGGTGCTAGAGGCGGGAAGCAAATTATTTACCTAAGAATTTTGATGTTTACACAAGGTGCTGAGTTGATCGCAAAACGCTTGGCTCCGGGCGAGATTGAACCAGCATATTCCCTTTCCGGGGGAGCGCCTTATCGCACTGCACCACCGTAGCCCCAGCGCCGCTCTCACTCAACTGCTCGGTAAATCTTCACCGAAGCAATCATCCTTTCACCTGCATAACGGGATGAAACAGGAATACCGTCAGAGACTATCTAACAGTCGTAGACCTGTCAAGATGATGCCCTAGTTAAGTCTTACACGATTTTTGGATGGTTTTTGCCGTAACTGCAGTTCAACGTCGCAGTGCACGTTATAGTATGTTTACACAAGGTGCTGAGTTGATCGCAAAACGCTTGGCTCCGGGCGAGATTGAACCAGCATATTCCCTTTCCGGGGAAGCGCCTTATCGCACTGCACCACCGTAGTTGAGTGAGAGCGGCGCTGGGGCTACGGTGGTGCAGTGCGATAAGGCGCTCTCCCGGAAAGGGAATATGCTGGTTCAATCTCGCCCGGAGCCAAGCGTTTTGCGATCAACTCAGCACCTTGTGTAAACATACTATAACGTGCACTGCGACGTTGAACTGCAGTTACGGCAAAAACCATCCAAAAATCGTGTAAGAATTTTGAAGCGAAAAGCCATTTTTGACGCAAGGTTTGACGCTTCGTCCGCAGTCTTTCAGGCGTAATTGAACATTTCAGAGCTTTTTTTTGGAAAGTTGGGACTATCCCAGACGGGGGAGGGGGCACCCAAGGTTTTTTCATAGGAATGAAATGAACCACCGGTCTATGAGCTATCGACCGAAGTATTTCCATAGGATTTCAATAACAAACATGATAGATAGTTTTCCCCGGTATTTGAGAGTTCTGTAGGGACTCTACCCTTCCAACGTCCACTTCGTGTACGTACTTACTCATCAACATCGAAAATCAGAACACGGTTTTTTTTTCGTGAACACTGCCCATAACTCTACGTATAATTTTCCCTATCTGGTGAGACTACACGGCTTCAATTCATTTCATGGCGCTCATTCAAAGGCCCATATTCAACCACAACGCTGAGCAATTCAATTATTTTTTATGGACTGTGCTGCCCCAAACATGAACTTGACAGGCTTAGTACAATAGGTTCTTAAGCAGCCTTGGTTTTGCCACACACGTAATGTGAGTTTTGTTTAGCATGTTTGTTCCGTATAATACTTGACTACATAAGCTCTGGCACATCCCTAGTGACCTGTTGATTTCGATTATCACCAGCAGCGGAGCGAGCGGTGGGCTCAGTGAAATATAACTAGTGATAAGGAGGTTTCGACGAAAAAGCCACCGCTCCGCGCTGTGATAACCGCAAACATGAGTTCACTTGGAAAGAAACAGAGTCCACATATGTTGGGCGGATGTCAAAATGCTAATCCCTCAGGCGATTCTCGGCCCCGAGCCGCACAGAACAGCAATAGGAGCCGCCTGACAGTTCGGCTCGTTCTCTCAATCTCTGGGCCACTGCTGTTTCTATTCTGGCGAACTGGAGGAGCCTGGACAGCAACAGCGGTGGCCCGTAGAGCACCAGAAGTCGCCCGGATAGCAATAGAAGCCGAACCGCAGATTGGGAGAACGAGACGAACTGTCAGGCGGCTCGGGACCCATAATCGCCTGAGCCGGTTGAAAAATAGACTTATTGTTAGTAGCTTATTCTGATACCCAAATTTTGTATCAATCTTCAATTTGATCATTCAGGTATCTTTACAAAGTCTCATTAGCATCAGCTGGGCTAAGATTCATGAGCGCAAACCATGGGTTTGCCTCCAATGAATGCGTGATGTTTCCGCCGCAAACCCAACTGTAGCCCAGGGTTTGTCGTTCATGAATCCCAGCCCATAGGTTCGTTGGGGTGGAGACAGCGGTCCGGGAGGTGAAGGTTGTTTAGGGTACTTGAGTGGGGAATGGTGAAGGTTCCCTATAGACTGGTAGCTCCAAAATTTGACGTTTTCTCAGTCCTCTTTTTCTTGCATTCAGTATGTTTTTCTTTTTAATCATCAATTTTGAAATATGTTTTCTCTAGACGAGCTCCTTCTGAAATGTACTATTCTTAATGAAATGATCTGCCTAGGTCATGAAAAATTTTCTTTGAGCTGTGTAGGAGTCAAAAACTTTCGGAAAATTTTTTCCAAGCGATTTTCGAAAAAACTACCCCTTCATCGCTCGAAAAAAATTGCCCTTTAAAACGAATCTTCGAACGGAGCTGTTTCCGAAGTCTCCATGAAATTTTGCATCGGATAATGTTCTCATGTTGAGAAAAATACGTTTCCAGTCTCGCAGCCGATTTCAAGTAACGTTTCATTCACCAAAAGCAATCAGTTTTTCGTCCATAACTTTTTTACCCTAAAAGACATCCCTTTAGTAAAGGTTGTTTTCGGAATCCCCATAAAATTTTGCACCGAATAGCGTTTTTAGTTTCGAAAAATACGTCACCCTTTTACCAGCCGATTTCTGTTATAAAGTGCATTTTTTTTCCGCCTGAAATTATCGGTTTTTTGTCCATAACTTTTTTGTGCTTGGAGATAGACCTCTGGTGAGGGTTGTTTTCGGAATCTCGATAGAATTCTGCGTCGACTGGTGTTTCAAGTTTGGAAAAATATTTTTTCGATCTTTCAGCCTATTTCATTTTACGAAACACCGGTGTTTCGCCTATAACTCTTTAACCGTTGATGATAGGGTTCTGGTGAAGGTTGTTTTTGAAATCTGCGTAAAATTCTGCGTCGAATGATATACAGGGTTCCTAACCTTGCTTGCCCCATTAGTCAGCCAGCCAGGTCGGTGGAGCCGAGCCCCGTTGTAGGCTCCAGGAGAGCTCTGCGTTTCTTACTTGCACCATAGAGGCGAGAGCACCCTATGGAGATAACTAACCTGGCTGGCCTATGGAGCAAGCAGAGTTAGGAACCCGATATATCATTCGACGCAGATTTTTACTTAGATTTCAAAAACAACCTTCACCGGAACCCTGTCTTCAACAGTTGAAGAGTTATAGGCGAAAAGCTGGTGTTTCGTAGAATGAGTTAGGCTGAAGGAGCGAGAAAATATTTTTCCCAACTGGAAACACCAGACGACGCAGAATTCCATCGAGATTTCGAAAACAACCTTCCCCAAAGGTCTATCTCCAAGAACAAAAAAGCTATGGACGAAAAACTGATAACTTCAGGCGAAAAAAAAATTCACTTTATATGTATACTGAAATCGGCTGGTGGAAGGGAACGTATTTTTTGAAACAACGCTAAATTTAATGGGGATTCCGACAAAAACCTTCACCAAAGGGCTATCTTCCAGGATAAAAACGTTATGGACGAAAAACCGGCAGTGACCCCACCGAATCTTGAAAATGACTTGCATGAGTCTTGGGTCGCTTTCATTCTTTTTCTGGGCGTTTCACCGGTTGTCACCGGTTTTCCCAATGGTGAAGGTTCCCCACCAGGAATGTGCGGCAATTGCCGTTTGCCGTTTGTCGTTTGCCGGCCATTTTTGGGGCTTTTTTGCCGTTTGTCGTTTGCCGGAATTTTTGTTGTTTTTCCGGCAAAACTCGGCAAAAATTAAATGAATACGCCGCCTATGTTCACGGTCATGTAGGCACAAGGGGTGAGCCGATAATCCGTTGTTCGCTTAACCGTTGTCCGAGGGTTCTGACTTATTAATTTTTTCCACTTCGCCGCCTGGCCATTTCTGAACAAGATAAGGGATGAAAATCTGTTCGCACTCTTACTGTGTATTCTGCTATGCAGGCGTGCATGTGTGGACGCGTGAGTGAAGCGTTTACGATGAGTTCTGATACCGAGTTCTCTGCAGGTATAAACTCTGGACCAGATCTAGTGGGCTCTCAATTTCGATTATCACCAGCAGCGGAGCGGTGGGCTTTGGAGAAATATAACATGTCATAAGGATGCTCTGATGAGAAAGTGACCGCTCGCTGCTGGTGGTGGTCAAAATCGAGTACCCACTAAAGTGCCCCAGGGGCCGTATGCATACCTTCCCCGCTGGGGGGGGGAGCTAATACGTATCAAATACCCATCTATTCCGTGTGAAAACAGGGGAAAGCTAGAGATGCATGGAAATATTTTGAAGTTTTGCGCTATTGAACCTGTGAAAACCGGCTTGATTCTTCACCGGCGTTGTGGTTGGGCCAGCTCGAGCTTCGATGCGGCAGTACTGAACTAACACTAATTAAGACTACCTTTTACGGTACACTGCTATCCCCTCAACCGTCCCCCTACCACAGAGCAAGGGGAAGGTTGAGAGGAAACCACCTCACTTATCATAACTTTCTAACAGATTCTGGTGTAGCTAAAAGAAACAGGAAGCATTCGTGTGACACACGTGGGCAGGGACTCTGAGGAAGTTTGCCGCGGCAGGGCCTGGAAGGTACCGCGACCCTCGACTGTGCCGCGATAGATCCACGGTAGTACCGCAGCGGCTCCGTGATGATTAGTGTCCCGTGGAGACTCCATTGCAGTGTCTTGAGGATCGACAACACACGCTACATTGCCGCGACAGTACCGCGGAGATTCCGTGTTAGAACCGCACGGGCCCCGAGAGGATGCATCAGCGACCCCGTGTCGACTACGATGCATTGTTCTGTGTGGTAGAATGAGATTTTCGCCAGCTCAATAGCCCAGGATTGAGGACATCCCGTATCTCGTAGGTCGAAATAACGGGGCTACCCTTCGTCCCTATCAGGCAGAAGACGTAGGCACCTCAGGTGTGTATGTATTGTTGTTCGTAGGCTCACCCAGTTGTTATATGACTCATTTCATATGAGTTACTCGCAGTCGGTGATATCTTTGTTAGTACGCTACCGATCGCAGAGCTGCAAGGCACTACCGCAGAGCCGCAGCATCGTTATCGCGGGGCTATCATGACATTGCCGCTGCGACTCTGCGATAGTGCCGCTTCGGTGCCTGTAGAAGCCGAAACAGCTTCATAGCGAAGCCGCAGCGGCGATTTCTCTGATTTCCAAAGGGTCCCACATGTCTTTTTTCTGTTCACCTGATGCCTTGAATTGGAACCATTCCCTTGAATTGGAATTATTACAATGTTGACATAAGTATGGGGAAAAAAGGAAAAAAGTAGAGCGGCACATGTGAATAACTCTTGGGTCAATCTAAGGGATGAGGTTTTTTGCCGTTTGCCGATTGCCGTTTGCCGTTTGCCGTTTACCGGCCGTTTTTGGGATTTTCTTGCCGATTGCCGTTTGCCGAAATCTCAAAATCGTTTGCCGCACATCCCTGTTCCCCACATCACCTGCCCAGGGGTGAAGGTTGGTGGAGTACATGGCTCCACCCAACGAAGCTATGTCCCAGCCCTGTTGCTGCCCTGTTGAGACTGGGAGAAGACTGATTCGCTCGCGGTTGGTTAATGTCTGGCTTGCGCAGTACTGTAACGTTCTCTGTTGAACCATGGAAGGGTCCCAGCCTTGAGTAAATCATTATCAAAACACTCTAAATTCCGATCCTTTGCGGACAGTCGGTCCCTTCAAAGCTGGCATGAGGTTAAGCCGGTTGTCTCGTGGTGAAACGGTGCTCGCCGTCGGCTCGAGGTCGTCAGTGTCCCACACCATCTGGCCCGCGTCGTTGTGGCTGGCTATGAAACGTTTGAGTGATTGACGTCGTCGGGGTCGTATTCGACAAAATTCACAAATCGATTGACTCTACTGGGGCAATCTGATACTTTTTTTTGGGATGTGGTAAGTTTCCTCACTGGGGTCGAAACATGTGCACTGCTTGACAGATGATGATGTAACGACTCGACCGATTTTGACCGCATAAAGTTTCAAGGACGTCCCATACGTAAATGACGAAATTACCGGCATTATAGAGTTGCGGCAACAATTGAAGTACGCGAGGGTCACAGAACTCTAACTACTTTATGACATTCGCCGGTTGCTCTTGTTCCGATGAGTATCTTCTCTCATTAGGCAACATATACAGTACATACAACTTGGTCCTTTCGTAGACATTTTGCCGGAACGCCTTTAATTTGAATGCTATCCTAAAAATTTCACTAATTTCTGCACATCAAAATAGGTGAACACGAATTTCGGGTTTATTTCATACGCATTTGGGTTACATCGGAGCTTGCCAAGTGTAGGGCCTAGATCTTTGAGGATTCTATTTTTCGAATGCTGACGCGGAAATTTGAATTTTCACGTCGAGGTTCATTCAAAAAAATCGGTCTTCCCTGTATTCAAAAGGTTCATCCACCTGAAGTAAGAATTACTTACTTAATCCATTAATTTATTTGTCAGGGGAATTTGACACCTTTATCGAAAAAATCGATATATCGATTTTTTTGACATTGTGCCGTTTTGCATGACAATATTCGAGTAGTCAAAGGCCAAAATGTTGTGCGATTGTTCTCGAGCATAAAGGCAGTGTTCACGATGAAAACCGTATTACAGTTTTAGATGTTTCTGAGTAAGTAAATTCACGAAGTAGAGGCTCAAAGGCAGAAGAGTTCACAGAACTCTCAAATACCGACAAAGTACAGTCTAGGGAAACATCTGAAATATGTAACTACGCCTGTTTGGTGTGTTTGGGAGACTGCAGACAAAGCGCCAAAGCTAACGTCGGAAATGGTTTCGCGCTTCGAAATTTTCAGGTAAAACACCATATTTTCTGTTTCTTGTCTCGGCAACTCTCTAAGAATCAGAGATATGTTGTGCGAAAATCGAATTTTCAAAAATGAATTTTCACGTCGAGGTTCATTCAACAAAAAAAAAAGATTTTTCCTGTGGTTCGAAAATTCGTTCGTTCTGAAATTTGAATGTATGAATTGGTCGATTTATTTATTCGTGTGGGAATGTGACAGCCTAGTCGATAAAATCAGTATATCGAATTTTCAACACTGGGCCGTTTCTCATGTTAGTACTCGAGTATTCAAAGATCAAGAGAAATTTGTTGGACAATTCTTCTCGAGCATTGAAGGCAGTGATCACGATAGGAAACCGTATTCTGGTTTTTGATGTTTTTGAGTAATTAAGTCCACGAAATAGGAGCTCAAAGGAAGAAGTCCCAACAGAGCTCTCGAATACCGAAGGGAAAACTGTTCAGGAAAACTTCTGAAATATTTGATAACGCCTGCTTGATGTGTTTGAGAGACTGCAGACAAAGCGTCAAACCTAACGGCGGAAATGGTTTTGCGCCTCGAAATTCTTAGGTGGTCGACTTTGTTGTATCGAAAACCTTAGAAAACTGAAGGGCCAGTGCACATGTTTGGATGTTAGAGTCTTTCGCAATGACGGATTCTCAAACACTCGGTAACTGTTCCTCTAGTAGAACAAACGCAGGACAACTGTTATTAGACGTCGGCGTAGTGAGCCAATGGGTTGGCTGGTCCACAAGATTTTCATCAACTTCCTGGCCGTTTTTTGCCGTACCTCCGTTCTAAGAGGGACCCAAAGCTCACGTTTTTGCCAAGAAAAAAAAACGGGCTACTTCTCTTTGTTAACACCGCCTTTAACACGAATCTGACGCGTAATTATCACTTTTCTATAGATCACCGTAGGTCACGGTGGGTATACGAATTCTAAATAGAGGGACCCAACGCTTACGTTTATGCCAAAAAACGGGCAACTTCTTCATCGTGAACACTGCCTTTAATCAATTAATTCATCCGACTGGGAATTCAACAGCTTAATCGATGAAATCAATATATTGATTTTCCAACAGTGGGCTGTTTCGCATGACAATATTGGAGTATTCAAAGATCAAAAATTCGGTTTATTGTTCTCGATCATTAATAGAAACCCCTTAGAAAATTCTATTGAATTGTTTGGAAAAAAACAGATGCTTAATCGAACAAACACCTGAGTATCCATTCGAGTCAAATACCAAACCATTGTTTGAATACTAGGAAGTCTGAAAAAAGCGATTTTTGAAATTTAAAAGGCGTCATTCGAAAGCTGTGCTTCTTCGGAAGTTTGAGAGCGTCGGTATTCGGAAAATTCAGTGATTCGAGAATCTCGAAAAGGGATCATTCGGAAAAATTCACCGACTTTCAGACTCTTGTCACGTTTTTTTTTTAATTTAAATGCGTTCGATAAGTTCCATAAAATCGATAATCGATTTATTCCTTCGTTCGGCAACTACAGTCGAATGTCCTCACCTAAGGCACGCCACCAGCTATAAAAAGTTTACTTCTTGCTTTTTTGAAGAATTATTCTTCTCTTAACATTTAGTGGGTTAATCAGCCTGAACGCCAAACCCATTCAGGATAAACTATACCCCATTGATTACCCCACCGGAAATCGATCCCTGTACAAGGTACACTTGCCTACTATCCATATCCTAGCGTGCCACTTCCACCCTGCCCTATCCGAATCCTATTGTCCGCTATTAATGCTCCGCGCGTAGAGGTTGACCCAGCCGAGGTCTCTGTGTGGCTCTTCTCTAAAAGGCGCGCTTGACCCCTCCCCCCAGTGTCGCGCTCCCTCCTCGTGCTCCCCCTCCTCCATCTCCACCTCCGCTCACCCGCTCAACCTCACGCTTCTTTCACCACGGCTGCAGAAATGCTCGCACCATCTTCCTACGCCACCGGTTCACAGGACGTCGGCAACTATCCGCCGTTATCACAGGTAATCACCTTACTGTAAAGTCTACGGTAGACGCGGCGGGAGCCCATTGGCTACCGTACCTCAGTTGTTTGATGTTGCTGTTACGGTAGCTGTCTCGGCGACATTTATTGATTTTTCATTTTTTTGGAAGTTTTTCCAACCGCACACGTCATTTTTTATTTCTTTTCTTTTTCAGTTTTCTTAAGCTTTCGCAATCCTTGTCGCTTCTCATGAGTCATTCTCGTGTCTTTGTTCCACGCTGAGGTCATTAAACCTATAAATCTCTTCACCCTTAACGTATGTTGATCAGGGAATCCTAGATTTTAGCACATTCATTCATTTGAAATCTCACATTGTAAAATTTGTTAATAACATTATTTCATGTCTACAATACATGCCTCAGTGTTGTTTCTCATAAATTCCGAGTCCTCACAGCATTTTGGACTTATTTTTTTCACGAGATGATCACTGCAGTTTTTAAAAGACCATTCTGTTCATTCATGGACTCCTTAATGTAGGTCTTCTATTAAATTTGCTTGCTTATTGGCTGATTTTGTAATTCGATTCTTTTTTCGCAACTGCCAACCATTTTTCATTTTTTAACCATTCTTTTTTTATTAAAATATACCTCCTTAACCCTGTTTCTTGCCGAATGCACTTGGATTTGCTATAGCTTTTCCTGAGTGCGTTCCAATAAGGAGCAACTTTTTCAAACTTCGGTTTTTGAGTTTTGTTTTTTTTTCAAGTTTTTTTTTCAGTTGCCGCCCATGACTGTTTAACCCTCTTTACCAATCTTTATTACATAAGCCAGATTCCTACCTCTGCCTTGATCATTACGTTTCCCTTTCTCTTTTTCTTCCTCCCTCTCTACATATCCTCCAAAAGTTGGTAGAATTTGGCGTACTGTCGATCGTCTGAATTTGGTCCGCACTTTTTTCTTGGTTCAGCAGTGCTCTGAAAAAAATGTAGTAGAAAGCGCAGAGAGATTACTATTTGATTATAAAGATTTCGCGTTTTCTCAAGTTTTTTTTTTCGGCCCGATTTGATCTGAAAAAAACCATAATCAATTTTTACTGTTGTCTATCACACCACAATCAATTTTTACAGTTTGTCATTTATGTTAAAACTGCATAAATGCCGAAGAAACTAATTCAAAAGTCAGAAACAAGGTATGAAAATGGGTAAAAGAGCCTTTGTCTTTCCTTGGAGAGATCTCATTCTTTTCATGTAATTTTTAACTCTTCAATACCTTATAGATAGCTACGTAGATGTATTAACTTGAAATTTAACGTTGAAAAAGCCAAATTGAAATCGTGTTTACAATGCTCGCTCTTGCTTTAAGAATTATGCAATTTTCGTATAGTTTTTTCTCCTTTTTCTCTTGAAAATCGAAAAAAATACTTCTCATGGCTTCTTATCGGATTTTCGAAGCGTCTAGCTACTGAAGCAGTTTCTCATAATTTCATGCCATTGCTAAGACTTCACAGTTTTTTGATAAGGTTTTGCTTTGAACAAAAATGAGAGCTACTGATAAGAAGAAAGTGCTCTTTGGAGTGGAGCAGTATAATACTTTGGGTGTCACCTTAACACCTTGAAACCAGTGTGAAAAATATGAGTTGCTCCCATCAAGAAAGGTATACATAATTATGGATAATTGGAAAAAATGGTGATAGAATAGTGGTATCTCGGAGCCTTATTGCTGATCCAAACATTGATTGTGAGACGTCAAGAAATCTGCAACAATCTCGGAAAAGTTTTTTACGAAAGGTGGATGAACGAGTTCGCAAAAGTTCTCTTCCAAAACTTTGCCTCTGGTGAGGTTCCGGTGCCGAGCAGAAAAAAAGGAATTATGAAAAAAAATTATGTGTAACCAAAACGTAAATTTAGGCGAAATGCTGTACTTATTAACTCTTTTTTAATTTGCTCATCGCCTTGAACTCTCGGTTATCCACACTTGTTTTTTTTTTCAGATATTTCAAAAAATTACGGAAGGTCGAAACTTCCTCCTTTAACATTCTCTTGACAAGTACGGTTTTATTATTTTTCTCTTTTCTGCTGTACGGATTTTCGCAGAAACGGAGCTTTAATTGTAGATTGGAGGAGTTTTCAAAAATTATTTGGAAAAAGTGTAAAAAAGGATGTTCTCTTGAGGATCAGGTGCAAAACATTAGATTTTTAACCTCGTCATTTCCAGACCTTTTTTTGTGTTAAACGTTATAGATCAATCGAAATCTCATCAATAAAGCATGTTATCAATAACTGGATTTAATTCGAAATGCCTTGAGGCCGCAAGAAGATTTGGTACCGGTGGCATTTTCTGCGCTAAATTCGTTTAATCCACCCCGGCCATCCCGCCGCTACCGTACCCCCTCGGTCGCGCTTCTTTGTGTGTCGTGTGTCTATGTGCTTGACACTACGGTGCTATTAATCGATCGATAATGTGGACCATAATTTGGGTGAGCCCTAGACGAGTCCATTAATGGACACGACTGACTGACCTGAGCCCCATTCATCAACCCGTGGCACAGAAAAAAAAATCGCCATCGATTTTGTCGCCCATGAATTGGCGATTTTCGGGATAACATCGCTGACATCTATCTCTATCACGAATCTGTGTAAAGAGGGAAAACTCCTTAGCCGGAAAACATATAGGCCAAAATAGACAGAAAGGCGGAAACAGACATAATAGACCTCATGACCAGCTCATTTTTCCTTCCAAAAATGTTCCGTGTCCCCTCCGAAAGTCCGGAAAACGGACATTCAGAAATGGTTAGAAAACGGAAACTGGAAAAGAGTCGATGATCTTTATCCAATGTTAGTTATCTGCATATCCAAATCTAGACATAGGTCCATGTATTTCATAGGTCCATGTATTTTTTTAGGAGTGGAGGGTATTCTCTCCGGGATAGGTCGTGGTTGCGCCGCTTCATTTATGTGTGTGTGGATGCGATTTTTTTTCTGCCGCAAAATTGCAATGGTCCCTACGCTGCGGATATTTATGGGATCGCTGACTGGCTGGATGGGGTCGGGGATCTGAAATGGGTTCCTGAAAAAATGCTCTGAAAATCTGTGGACTTTGCAAAGCATGCAGTTCGGAATGAGAGCAAAATTGAACAATTTTGGAATTTATTAAAATCAATAGCTTCTGGAGACTTATTAAAATCAAGATTTGGGTATCAGTGTCTTCTGAGTATTGAGACAAAAAATGAGTTTTTTCTAGAGTTAAACATATTAATTGATCTATTTCCTGTAGCATGCCCATCTGGGAATATATAAAGCTTTTGAGCTTTTCATTATTTTGTTTAATTTTTTGTAATGCATACTCTATGTACTATGGAGCCAAATTTACGTTGTTTTTTTTTGACAGCGGGAAGTGTGGTTGAGAAGGAGACGCAGCTTACGCGCCCACACGCACGCGATCGATGGAAATAAGTTTCACTTTGAAATAGAGGATAGAAATGTTCATTTAGTTTCATAGTGAGGATTATGAATATTAACACAAAAAATTGATATGTTTATTGACTTTTTTATTGTTAAAAATAAACTCCCTATTTTTTTTGCATTAACCCGTGGTTAGTTTCTCTGAAGGCGAAATTTGTCAAAAAAACTTTTTATGTGTTTTTATTTTATATATCTATTTTTCGGCTTTTCGCCTTTATTTCATCTTGTGCAGTGTTTTTTATTCTCATAAAATCCTTTTGTTAATTTCGAAACAATTAATGCATCAGTTGGAAGATTTAGAAAAAGAAACTCGAAAATGTGATGAAAATCGTAACAACCATGTAATTCTATTCCCTCTAATTTTAGTTTCCATCTGCTTTTCTTTCGTTTTACCTTCATTTGCGAACTCGACTGCTGTAAGCTTTTGATTTACGCCTTTTTCAATGAAAACGATCTATTAGGTATCTATCTACATATACACTTTACTGCCTCGGTTCTAGTACTGTGCTTATCTGGGCCGAATTCCGGTCCGCAATTGCATCTCGACACGCTTTGCGGCCGCACGCTCCCGAGTGGGAAGAGCATCCAGCGCCGCAGCCGCCGATCTGCTGACTCTAGATGGGTTTTGTAAACTGCGAACTAAGAAAAATTGGAGAAAATTGCATAGAAAAGCCACATCAAGTCGGCTTTGGTGCTGGAAACCCGACTGACTCAAGCGCTTGCGGCTGCAAAGCGTGTCGAGACGCAACTGCGGACCGGAATTTGGCTCAGGTAAGCACAATACCTTGGTTCATAAGTTTTGTAGGGTTTTCTGTGAAAAAGTCAATTTCCTTCCATTATTTTGTTCGTGTTCTCAAAGAGCATTTTTGTGTTTTTAAAAGATGTTGTAAGCTTTAGGTTTTTTTATGATTTTAATTATTTTTTGGTGTTTTTTGCGAATTTTTATCGTTGAAAATATGTTTTTCTAACCTCTCATAATGCTTTGTAAACTCGCCTTAGCCGTCGAAATTTTCGAATCTGAACTATGCTTTTTACGATTTTTTATGCCACCCAAGTTTTCTCTGATTTCTAAAGGTTCAGGGGAAAGGATGTGTTGACACCGGCAAAATCCCTCCGGCATCTTACTCAGGCGATTATCGGCCCCGAGCCGCCTGACAGTTCGGCTCGTGTTCCCAATCTGCGAGTCAGCTCCTGTTGCTGTCCGGGCCACTGCTGTTGCTATCCGGGCCACTGCTGTTGCTGCCCGGGCTGTTCCGGTTGGCCCGAACAGCAACAGCAGTGGCCCGGAGATTGGGAGAACGAGCCGAACTGTCAGGCGGCTCCGATCCCTGTTTGGTGCGGCTCGGGGCCGAGAACCGCCTCAGTATGTCTTAGTTGTGACAGAGAATTTTACCCTATTCTTTTCTCATTACTCTGGCAGAACCTGAAATCCTATATTTTATCGATTTTTTTTGTCTTCGAGCTATTTATCGTAGTAAATTGTGGTATTGACTGTTTTCTGATAGTTGGCTGATTTTTCTAATCTTAACTTGTTCGTGATTTTTTAGTTTGATAATTCTTTACTCCTTATTTACTTTTGGATATAATTCCGTAGTTAATCATGGTTTCTCTAATATCGATTGATTTGGTAATCAAAGCCAATCCCGTAGTCAGCTTCATGGTGATGAATTTTTACGAAAAAAAGGTGAAAGATTTCATTAGTCGCTGGCTCAAGAATATGTTCATAAAATTGCTTTTGAAAAGTGGTTTATCCTGTTTTTGTGCTGCACGCCTTCCTACTGCCGAAACTACCTTCACTCACAGTTTTGAGTGAGCTACTCAGGCGATTATCGGCCCCGAGCCGCCTGACAGTTCGGCTCGTGTTCCCAATCTACGAGTCGGCTCCTGTTGCTGTCCGGGCCACTGCTGTTGCTGTCCGGGCTATTCCGGTTGGCCCGAACAGCAACAGGAGAGGCCCGGAGATTGGGAGAACGAGCCGAACTGTCAGGCGGCTCCGATCCCTGTTCGGCGCGGCTCGGGGCCGAGAATCGCCTCAGTAGGGTTTTCGATAAATTTCTACTAATTTCTACTTTCTACTAATAATTTTTTAGAATTTTCGAGAAAGATTTTAAGTATTCCCACGTGAGAGATTAGGTGCAAAAAATGGATAAAATCATTTTTCGAAATAGAGATGGGATTTTGAATAGTTTTTTTTGTATAACCACACAGAATATTTTTTTGTTAAAATTCTGCAAACTCAATCAGGATTCCACGATTTTTGGATGTTTTTTTTTGGCGTAACTGCAGTTTAACGTCGCAGGGCACGTTATGGTATGTCTACACAAGGTGCTGAGTTGATCGCAAAACACTTGGCTCCGGGCGAGATTGAACCAGCATATTACCTTTCCGGGGGAGCGCCTTATCGCACTGCACCACCGAAGGATTAATCAGGATTACCACAGACTTTTACATTTTCATATTTTTTTTGTCAAATATTCGACTTCCTCGAGTAATTCGGAGATTGGCTTTTTTCTTGAATCCTTTCGGAAATCGACACATCAAATATTTGGTTTTTTTCGAATTTTTCAAAAATTCCCGCTTTTTGAATTTTTTTTTTCGATTTAATTTCTGAAGTGGCGCTTTCCGAAAACTTGGCTTTTCAATGTATTCGGCTTTTCCAGTCGAGTGAATATTCGAATCATTCGATTCTGTCAAAGTATACTACAGACTATACTTTTCAGGAAACTGGATAGGAATCGGGAGCTCGTCCTAATCACTAAATGACTCCATAAGCCTTTCTGTGGTTATGGGTTACTATATAGTCTCTCTACCATGTTTCTTTCTTTCATATTGATCTGTTGTTCAGGAAACCAGGACAATTAGAGTCATTCTATTGTATTGTTCGTTATGAATGTTTAAAGGTGCGAACAAGCGCAATCGCCTTGTAAAAGACCTACAAGATATACAGGGGCAACCTGCGGCCTTTAGGGGCAATAAATCGACCACATCGATTCGCCTAGAGATTTACCGCTTTTGCCAATGGGCTACGTATACGGTATGCGAGGTCTCATTACTCAGCCCGAGGAAGTAATTCACGCGCTCTAACTCACTCTTTGTCTAAAAGGACGCCGCCACCATCGCGAAGTGGGGAGACTGACCAGATCACTCCCAATTAGACCCGTAATTATCACTTAGCTGTTACCTGGCCACTTAGGAGGGGTCTGTATCGGATAGAGCCATTTATTTACTCTTAGCCGACACCTTCCGCTCAAAAGAATCTGGATTTCATTTCCTAAAAAAAACTCCACTTTTTTGAAAAAAATTCAAAATTTTCAGCAAAAGCCTTAGTCCATGAGCCCATTTTCCCTTTTATCCGCGTGTACAAACTTATCAATAGTCAAGATGATGTAGCCAATGTGACCAACACGATATGTAAAGTCGGCCCGATGGAGGCTGTACGCCCATGCGGTCGGCGTGCGTGTCAAGCGGCCGTCGCAAAGGCATTTTTTCTTGTAATTGTGTATCGATTTGCAGGAATATCTATTTTTATTTATTTTATTTTTTCAAGTGATATTAGGCGAATATGTAGTGAATGATGCCTAAGACAGCTGTGAATGAAGTTCGTCCAAAAAATGCTTTTGCGACGGTGACTCGGCACGCACGCCGACCGCGTGGGTGGACAGATTTTATTCATCTGGGAGAAATCTTTTTTGACCTATTTTTTCAAAATCATTTATTTTTGTGTGAGGCATGAATGTTGTTGCGCCATATTTTTATCAAAAATTAAGTGACTGTCTATAACTATTGCTCAAGAAAAGCTGATTAGTTTTTTAAAGATTCTTTTCGATAGTTCGAATGTCAATTTTTGAATAATTTTGAAATATCCAGTTATAAAGAAATTGGCATGAAACATGGAGGAAATGCCGCATTTAATTCAGAAGGGGTGATTGATTGCTGGACATGGACATTGATTCCTAATTTTTGATTGGAAAAATAATCTCAATACCTTATCTTATGAAGCAATCGATAAATGAGTGAATTTGAATAACCTCTTCTAAAGTCCTCAATAATAATAGTAATAATAGGTTATTACGTTGTTTAAGACTTACGTCAGATATCAAAAGACAAGTAAAGAAACAATAAGGATTCTCATAACCGCAGTGCTAGTGATGAATTCCGGAAAAATTGAAATATGGCTTTTTCAAAATCTCCGATTAAATGAATTTTTGACTGTGCTCTGTTAGGTTTTCAGTTGAACAATTTGACTAGGATTAAAACTTTCGTTTTTCAAGTGACTTGAATAAATTCGGAAAATTGTCTTCTATTTTAAATTTTCACTCGTTATAATCATTTTGTATTAGTAAATAGTTTTTCCTTTAAACTTATTGTATAATTAATCCGAAAATTCGTCCGAATATTTGTGTATCCTCTGTTTCCGAGTGAAATTTAATTCCGTTAATCGCGCGCGTCTGCGCGCGTATGCTTCGTCTCCTTTTCCCCACACTTTCTCGCTGTCTCTACCCTCGCTAACACAAGCGCGCGAGGGACTAGAGTAAATTTGGCTCAGAACCACAGAATAAGTATACCAATTTTCGAGAAACTTCTGAATATTTCACGAGTTCCAACTAAAAATCTCGGTGATTGAAGTTCGAGTTCAGTGCCCTGAAATTGGGCGAATACTTAGAAAAACAGCTCGATTTGTTGATTGAAGCGGGCGTTAAAAAGAGAATAATTTTTTATTGATTGGAATGTTCAAGAAACTGACCCCTTTCAATTCTCGAACGGATCCGATGATTCGGGAAAAAATCGGATTCTCAGATTTGGTCAAATGAGTCCATTATTCTCTGAAAAACCAGAGATCCTATTCCACAAACCTTTTTTTCGGAATAAGTATCAAATTAGAAAGTCGAAAATTCAATTGCAAATAAGTTTGAATTCATGAGAAACCTTCTATTATAACATGAATTTCATCAAGAGCTCAATATTCGAAAAGATTTACTGTGCTTATCTGGCCCAAATTCCGGTCCGCAATTGCGTCTTGACACGCTTTGCGGCCGCACGCTCCCCAGTCAGAAGAGCTTCCAGCGCCGCAGCCGCCGATCTGCTGACTCTAGGTGGGTTTTGGAAACTGCAAATTAAGAAAAATTGGAGAAAATTGTATAAAAAAACCACATCGAGTCGGCTTTATCGCTGGAAACCCGACTGACTCGAGCGCGTGCGGCCGCAAAGCGTGTCGAGCCGCAATTGCGGACCGGAATTTGGCCCAGATAAGCACAGTACGAGTAAAATAAATTTTTCAGTAATTCAAACTTCGAAAAAATCTTAGTGATCCAAATATTTAATTTTTTGAAATATACAAATGTTTTTGAATAAGTATCCCTTCTTGCCCTAGATCTAATAGTTTCCCCAGGCTTCTCATTGAAAGTCGTAGTTAGTAATTTTAATTATCTGAGGAATCAAAAGTGTTTTTTTCCACAAAAAAAATTGGCCCTGGTGTAAAATCTTCAGTGACGCTATATTTTTGATGAATCAGTTTGTTGAAGGATTGTTCGTGTAATTAATAAATTTACAGAAGGTTTTGAGTTTTCACAACGTCTCTGATTTGATACTTATTGATTTTTTAAAAAATAATTCATTGAATGATGTTCTGATGCAATAAAAAGACTTTATTTGATTGGTTACTTGATTATTGATTCAGCTTATCCCTGTCTTTCTGATTGGTCTTTTTTCTCTATTTCTCTTATTTTTTCTTCCATATCATTCATCAAAAGGTTTTCTTCCTGTTCGCATTCTACTCACATCAAGCAAAATCTCGTACATCCTAGAATAGCGCCTCATAAGGCGTTATTCATACTCCTCAACGCCAGCGCAAAACGCTCGTGATACGCGGACGTGGCGTGGGAGTATGAATACTTCTTACGCGCGTGACGCGCTCGCACGCGCTTGGGGAGACTATGAATTGATGGTGGATAAATGATAAAAATGATGAAGAAGTCGTTGCGGCCATCGCCGGTATGGCAGAGCGGGCGTCTTGCGCGTGCCGCGCTGGCGTGGCGTCAGGTAATCCATACTCTAAAGCTACGTCCGCGCGTGACGCTCGTGAGGAGCTGGCCTTGAGGGGTAGGAATAGCACCCAAGCTGCTCAATTTGATATCGCAAGTTGCAAAAACAGATTTTAACATCCAGAGAGTCTTCTTTTCAGCTTCGTGAGACAAAACCTGGTCCGATGGCGGCTCCGTACGACTATTCAGCGTACTCCGCAATGGATCCGCATGTCCTACAAATGGCGGACATAGGCGCTGGCTATTGGGGAGCCGGTAGGTCAGTTTTTCCTCTCAAGGTTTTCTGAGGTTAATTTATTATTCGCAGGCACGCCTTCGTATGCTCCACTAGGAGGCCTTCCGCCATATCCTTCTTTGTCAGCTGGTCCTGACGTAGACTATGTCGCGACACAGGCGGCAGCTGCCTATCCTAGCCCTGTTGTCGCCCCGCCGGTTTCTGTGGCCACCACCGCCAACGGCACCGGAACAACACCGGATGTGCTTGAGATCGGAAAGGTAACCTATTTCTTCAAAAAAATTTGATTAATATTATTCACATCATGACGAATTTTCATATTCCGTACTTTTGCTTTATTAGAGTTTTCAAACCGAGTTTAACTTTTCAGGTTTTGAAGTTACCCAGAGAATGGGTCGCCCCGAACCAGGCTGGCTCTTTTTCGTACCAGAACCAACTCAGACACTCGTTAGTTCTGTTCCGCCAGAGCGCTGCCTTATAAAGGTCGAATTCGTTGACCCGAAATGTTGGCCGTTTATCCCGAGACATCGCTATTCAGCGCTTTCTTCAAAGCCTGGTTTTATCCCGGAGAACCTTCTGTCTTACCCGAAATACCCTGCGTTTGGCCCGAGACATTCACAAACAGCGGTCTGGCGGAACACAGCTACGAGTGTCTGAGAACGAGATTCCTACTCTCTTACCAACCGAACTGCGTTGTTCTAGTCGTGAAGAAGCAGTGAAAATGAAGTTTCGTACTTTAGCGCAAGTTGATCGAAAGACTTGCACAACTTGTTGCGTTTATCGAGCAACACACTTGGTTTTACCCTTGTTTTATTTTACATTCGAACTTCAATCTTGAGCGAAGCAAGTTAAAGGGCAAAACAAGTTGTTTACGAGATAAGCACAACAAAATGCATAAAAGCTTCCAGTATTTTTAATTCTTGTTAACTTCTAAACAATTTACATATGAAGTGAGCGCAAGTTGTTTGTAAGCTGCGCATAGCTTGCTGCGGTTATCCAGCAGCGGACTTGTTTTTACCATTATTTCATATTACATGCAAGCGTCAAACTTGCGCAATTCAAAATAAATGGCAAAACAAGTTGTTTACGAGAGAAGCGCAACAAAACGCATGAGAGTCTAAGTAATTTCTGAGTACTCATGACCTTTTTAACAACTTACCTGTGACTTGGGCACAGGGTGCTTGAAGGCTCGCGCAACTTACTGAGTTTATCTTGCAGCTGACTTGTTTCTACCATTGTTTTATATTACATGCACACTTCAAATCTGCGCCTAGCAAAATAATGGGGAAAACAAGTTGTTCAAGATGTAAGCACAACAAATGGCATGAAAGCTTCAAAAACTCTTTAGTACTCAAAAGCTTTTTCACAACTTACCTATGACTTGAGTGCAAGTTGGTTGAAGGCTCGCACAACTTGCTGCGTTCATCTAGCAAATAGCTTGCTTTGTTAAATTTTCTTATGTGAAAAATGGGCAAAGCAAGTTGTTGGCTAGCCGTACAAAGTAACTTACATGATAGTTCTTGGTAACTTGTTATAGTTTCTTTGAATTGCCCTTTAATGTAAAGCCTAATTTCTATAGGTCACTAACTTTTTTTTTGAAAATCTCCGTTCCACTTTATCTACTCTTGAAATTTGGTGAGTTTACGGGTCACGTTCAGAAAGGGTAGAATCGTTCTTAAAAAATATCACAGAAAAATCGATATATTCATTGAATACTTTCCATTTCTTAAAGGATGCTGTGGAAGTGATTTTTGTCGAAAAAAAATCAAAAAATTTTTATCTTAGTGCTTATTGAGGTTTCATCTAGAAAGCGTGTGACCGAAATTCCGTTCTCAACTTCATCATGTTACAGTCGACTGTTCCGCCGTATGCACCGTCAACGCCGAATCCTCCCGTTTCCAGCGATGCGCTATCGGCCATGTATCAACAGCCAACCGTGTGGCCAAGCTACCCAGGCTATATGGTAGGTTATTCCAGATTTCCTAACTGAAAAATTTCAAACAACTCGTCTGCTAAGGCGCGGTGACGTCAAAGAGACTCTCACTAAACCGGTGTCTCACTTTACCCCCTGATTAGAGCGACTTAAGTACGCGCAATTCTGCGTTTGACATGCCGCGACGCGCCGCGAAGATCACTATCTTGATCGTTCAATTGTCCAGTCTTCGATGATGACAAGGGTGCCCCGTGGACGGACGGGGGTGGTGGCGCGGTCGGTCGGACCATCTGCTCGCTGCGTCACCGTCGCTTTATAAACGCGTCACAGCGTTGGCTAAGTGGTCGTGAATTCGAGAAATTGGCTAGTTAGGCTTCAGGGGATAGATTCAAGTTGTTTCATTTCAGCCACCGGATGACAAGACCACCTCAACTCCAGGCGTGTCCAGTGCCTACCCCGGACTTCCGTTGCCGTACCCGTTCCCAGATGGTTCCGACCTGACTCATCCATCCTTCTATCCTACTCAGGTAAGAGACTTTTAATTTGGGAAGGGCCTTTACAACCGAATCCGTTATTTGCATCGAAGAAGAAACTCAGCTTGAGTCCAAATTTGACAGAGGAACTACCATTACTAACAAGGGAACCACAATAAGTCATAGTGACCATTCCTTATGAAATGTACTTTTCTAGAATCATTCTCGGACGAAAAGTCCGAATATGCCCATCGCAGCTGCCTAAAACCACCCCTGAGAAAGTTATAGGCGTTTTTCTCCGGTTTTCGCAACCAATGCACCATCAAAAACGCACAGTAATCTTTTGAGAATCTGGAAGTGGGCCTAATAATCGTGTTCAGCTTCCAAAATAACTAGAGCACTAGGGTTTCAGACTTGTACGGATTGTTGGTTAAGCGCTTACTTATATAATTTAGGGGGTTCTGAAAGTGTTTAGGTGAAAATGTCTCGGTTTTGACTCAAAACTTTCCCATGAGAGTTATTTGGGTGGCTGACCTCGGGCCTAAGGCTTATTTGTCATTTTTTCAAAATTTGACTCTTTTTCTCAAAACATCCCACCAGAGAAAGCCTCAGGCCAAAAGGCGACTTACCACGCCTTCCGGAAACCTACGGTAGATGCGGATCGAGACTTTTTTCTGGGGGTTCCTTCTAGTGCTCAATACGCACCTGAGGTCCGTTTATCGGTTTTCGGCAGATCGTGGTAGATTACGGTTGGTATACGGTAGTTTGCTCAAAGTCTCGGATTTGACTCAAAATCTCTATGCGGAGGTTATTGGGGGTGCTAAATACAATTTAGATGTTCTGTTGTCGATTTTCGACTTATCAGGTAGGTTTTGCCTCTTAAATGGCATGACACCTACCCATAACCCACAGTAAACCCAAGAATTTCGACAACTGGGCCCCAGATTTGTGTTCAGCTTCCTAGATTATCAACAAAAATATAAGTTTCGAGCGATATTCTGAAACAAGGTCTCTGAATACCCTAGAAAATTCTTTCATAGGTGTTGGAACGAATATTTTTTTTAATATTCGAATAAACGAATTATTCGAATGATCCACTTTTCTGAATATTCGATTATTCGAATAAACGGATATTCTTCACTAAAGGTGAAATGGGCATTTCTAGCGTGTTAACAAAATCCTACGAGCAGTTTAATAAGTTGTACATACTTGCTATAACCATAAATTTATGAGGTACTGAAGAATTGTGAGAAATTAGGAGTCATTAGGCTAAGATGTTTGAAATGTAAAATCAGGGCAAAATGGAGTGCGATCTTTTCGAATATTCAAAGTATTCAAGCTGAGTATTCGAATATTTGAATAAACCGAATATTTCACTTTTTTGAATATTCGAATATTCGAATAAACGAATTTTTCACTTCTTTGAATATTCGAATTATTCGAATATTATTCGAATAAACGAATATTCGGGCAACACTCTAGTACTCATACATTGACGCGAGGCTTTACTAGAAGCCTATTACATTTTCCAGAGTAGTTTTGGGCAGCTGCGAAGAGCATAGTCGAAATCTACGTTTAAAATGGTTCTAGAAAAGTACATTTCATTCGTAATGGCCTGGCTGACTAAAAGTAGTTTCCTCATGAGAGTCAAATGTCATACCCTATCGTCTAGTGAAGTGTCTCCGAATGAGACTATTCGCCTGCGCGGTCGGCGTGCGTGTCGAGCGGTCGTCGCAAAGGCATTTTGCAGACCTATTAATGGATTAGCAGGAATGTTAGACGAATGGTGAACAGTATCCTAGTCAGCTTTTCGCAGCCGGAGAAAGGATTTCCTGTGGAAATGGCTACTCCGAAGGCCACCTGACACGCATGCCGGCCGCGTGGGCGGACAGTCTCTCGGAGATAGACTATACAAACGCTTATTATATAAAAAAGTTGGTGATTTAAGTCCCAGGCATCTGTTTGCGGCTGTGGAAAGGGTTCTTCGAAAAATTGCTATCGCTGCGCTTACTTGACGCGCGCGCCGACCGCTAGGACTGACAATTATTCATTCCGGCGGACTTTGCTTAACGTAGTGTTGCCGGAAACGAAATTTTCCGAGAATGAAAAAAATCCTGATTTTTTCTTCATACATGGGAACTTTCTGACACCAGACAGCTTACCTGCAACTTTAACTCAGCCTACTTGAAGTATGCGCACAGCTTTCTGACCCTGTCTAGCAAGTAACCTTGCTTTCCCATTATTCCAAGTAACACAAGGGCCTTGAACATGCACATAGCTAAAACAATTACCAGAAGTTGTTTAACCTATTAGGTGAAGTTTATTTCATATTTCATACACACTGACTGTCCTGGAGACTTTCCGATAGCTCACCTGCAGATTTAGCTGAAAGCAGAGGAAACCTGCATGCAGCTTGTTTGTCTCGTTAGAAACTTGTTTCCCCCTTCTCTGCGCTCTTTTGGTCTGCTTTCAACTAAAATTACTATGCGAAACATGTTACCTGCAATATGAATACAGTAAGTTGCGTGAAACCTCTAATTTCGTCGCTCAAAAGTTGTGTGGTGACGCTGTCTCCAAATCACCCTATAGGTCAAGTTTCGGCCATATCTGGGACATTGAGGTGCTAAGGGGTACATTCGTTGCACCTACCGTAATTCTCTGAGCGACCGTAAGATAGCGTGATCAATTAAGGTATTAGGATAGAAAACCGGGTTACCGTTCGGCACCCTAATAACCCCGTCGACAAATTCTAAAATTCAGGCAAAGCTTGGGACAAACTTGTTCAATAAGAGTAAAGAGGGGTAGAACGTAATGATCCGCATCTCTTCTTTACCTAGTCAACCTTCCTTTGCAGTAAGAACTTTATCTCTTTGTGGTTATAACCTCGTAGCTAGGGCCATTGAGCAACATCGCGTGTTTGTCTATGTTTGATTATGGAGTGGAGTTGAATAACAGTGGATTGAGTGGGGTCGGCGGCAGCTCGTGTGGGTCAGGCGACATCAAAGTGCGAAGCCGACGGCGTGCGCGTCTCGAGCGATGATCAGCGTATAAACAGGGTCTTGTAAATCATAATCCCGTCAAAGCCGCCCTCTATCCGTAACCCTCTCTCGTCGACGTCGTTCGTTCGGGGTCCAAAAGAAGAAAGAACGACCTTGACGACACGCCCCGTCGACAAAGACAATGACGCGCATCCCGGCATGACTGACTACATACACCACGCCGTCAAGGGAAAAAACCCGACCGGGTTCATTGAAAAACGACAAATATTGGGTTTGCAGGGGTTGTTATACATAGTGTGGGAAGTGGTGGGCTACGGTAGCCATCTTTTCGTCTTCTACTGGCGCATCGCCAAGTTTCAAAACCATTTTGCTCCTGTCTCAGTTGACGTCTGTTACAGATTTTCTTGTCCTGGGTGCTTTCTTGAAAATAACGACTCTCTGCGTTTTTGGCGTGGTCTCTCATGACTTTTCATCGTCTAAAATTTGCCAAAAAATTTCTGTTTATAAAACTTCCCCATTTTCTGCCAGTATGGTATTTTGAGACGTAGAAGTTGAATTTCGCATTCAATTTGAATCAAGATGATAAACTGAAGGATCGACATACTGTGCTTCTGTGGACCGAATTCCGGTCCGCAGTCGCGTCTCGACACGCTTTGCGGCCGCACGCGCTCGATTCAATCGAGTTTCCACTGCCAAAGCCGACTCGATGTGGCTTTTTATACAGTTTTCTCCAATTTCGTTTAGTTTCCAGTTTGCAAAAGCCAAACAGAATAAAAAAATCGGCGGCTGCGGCGCTGGAAACTCTTCCGACTCGGAAGCGCGCGGCCACAAAGCGTGTCAGGACGCGACTGCGGACCGGAAGTAGGCCCAGCGAAGCACATTGTCTAACCTTTTTATACTTCTGACTCGCGTTCCGTTATTTCAATTACCAGTATTGATTAGCACTATACTTGATGTAGCTCTTCGGCTCTTACGAATTCAGGCAAAGTCAGTTTTGGTCCGTAGGGTTATAGGATTTCATCTCGCGATTCGCTACCTGTCGACACTCTAAAATAGGCGGGATTAAGGCGAAACACCTATCTTTTATCTTGAGAAGCACTGCTGTTTACATCTCAGGTTTTCGCCTTTCTGCTCCGGCGCTTATCCTATCGAACTGCGGTAGACATCTCACAATCAGTGGACAATGCTAGTTCCAAAGACGTCTAGTGTTTGTGGTGGGACCCGGCACGATTATCGTCGAGCTGCGTGCAGCAACAGCGATCGTCTGCATTTGCGGGCCCCGGATTTTCTCTCCGACAAGGACAGAACCCCCCCCCCCCCTCGCGACCACGATAGCGTTCAGCGTATATATCGTTGTTCGGTCCATTAGGCCGGGACATACTTCCAGCGAAGAGCGACGCGACGCAATGTTTACCACTAACATCGCCCGAAAATCGATGTACCTGAGATGCACTGTCACTGTCGCGCGATGATGATCCCAGCCTTATGGACAGGATCATACTTCCCGCGAACAGCGACAGCGACCGTGCATCTCAGGCATATCGATTTTCGGTCGATATAAAGGGTAAACATCGCGTCGCTCGTCGTCAGAAGTATGATCCCGGCCTTAGGTGGCGTTCAGAGTTTTCGCGGGGCGACGCGATAAACACTAACAAATTGATAACAAACTCCATCTTAAAAGAGCGTTTTCATTAGTAAATTTCCAATTTTGTTTCACACAGCACAGCTAGATAGATTGTGGCACGGTGAACATTTTGGTCCTATTCGAAATTGAAAATGGAGCACATTGAGGCGAGTTGTGGCCGAAAGACGCTTTTGTTGCCCACTTTGCCCATTTCGCTCATTTTTTCTCTTGGATAGCAGCGGTATTGTAGCAATACTACCAACAATTTTTTCGTGTTCTTTTAAAGGCAGCAGACACGCTCAAAAAAGTTGTTGAGATAACTACATTAGTGGGATCTTTAGGGCCCTAGAAGAGCCCTCACGAAGTTGGAAGAGTTGAAAACGAGTTAAAATGACCGTATTTGAGCCGTATTGCGTCACAAAATCATCCTTTCTCTGCCCACCGATACGGGCTCCGCCCTTCAATACAAATGTTCGAGGCTCGACTACGGTCGTTTTGGCTCATTTTTTACGCTTCTAAGGTCCTAAGAGTTCCAGAAAGGGCCGTAAGAAAACATTAGCGTCGTTATCCCAACAAATTTGTCGCTAGCTCCGCTATTTCAGCCAATGCGGCAAAACTCGTCCACATCTGGGCCAATATAGGACGAACCGTTATATCTTCATTTCGGCTGATTTTTTCCGGTTTTTTCGTTATCTCTGAATATTAACAGCTTCAGACCTTCGATTCATTCCATAAAATTGATATCATTTTTGAGCGTGTATGCTGCCTTTAAGTGCAGGTGATCCTAGATATGCTTGTTTTCCTGGAATCATTAGATTTAGTCATGTAAAAAAAACCATGAAGAAAAGCAGCAACGTGTCTGCCATCGCGCGACGTCCATCGCGTCGCGTTGCTTTGCCAGGCGACGCTATGGACGTCGCGCGAAGGCAAATTGCGCGTCATTTCGAACTTATCGCGTCTCTTGATTGTGAACACCCAGCGACGACGAGACGCGGCGTCGCTTGATCGATACGTATGCTGATTATAACATCGCGCCGCGAACGAACTCTGAACGCCACCTTAGGGTAGGTTTCGCGTCGCTTATCGAGGAAGGTATGAACTCAGCCTGTCGCACACGGACGCGAAACCCTTGCACCGCCCTCTTTCAGCTGCTTCGTCGACCTAACTTGCGTGCATGCGTGCATGCGCGCGATGCTGGTACTCTGAGAATTTCAGCCGAGGAATAGCCCACCAGGCTCCGCAGCGGCTCCTGATGGGCTATTTCGCGGCTGTTTCTCGGCTATTCAGGAAACGGACAGGAAATAGCCGTGGAATAAGCGGTTGGCGGAGGCTGAGCGAGGTCCAAATACCTAATTCACCTGGAATTATTTCTCGGCTATTATTTAGCGACAATTTCTCGGCTGTTTCGCGGTTATTTTGCGACGAGCATTATTCGGCGGCTATTTCGCGGCCACTTCTTGACCGAAACTCTCGTAGTCTGCTTCTGCTCTATACTATCTCGCTGTCTCTTTATCTCCGCTCCGCACCCGTGCACGTATGAACTACGAGAAATTCGTTTTTTTTTCAGAATCTATATCTGCATGAACCCGTTTTTTGTGTGCACGCCTAAATTGCTCAGTGTGTTGAACCTCACCTTACCAATCATAACAGAAGCAGCAATTTGAATCAGAACACGGGGCTCTCTAAGTGACTCACTTGAGATTCGGATCTCCTTCTAGACTTATTTAATGGGTATGGTCTATCAGATGTTGAAGGTGAGCTTTGCTCTCATGTACCCATGGTGTCCATGAAGACATATTCAAGTATGTAGTTCTTGTGGAGGATTCATTGATATGAGTACCATCCCTGCCCTTGACAAACCTATCCTTTTGCCAGATATAATTCTGTCTCCAGTCGGTCACCAGCAATTGTTGTCTCGTTTGGGGGAGCACTGTAAGAGAACATCTGCGTCTCACCCGCGGCGCCGTCGCCGTCGCGCGTTCACGCTGTCTGCCATTGTCTTGCAAATCCATGGTGGGGGTTAGCGCTCGGCCATGGAATGGCCTGGTTTTTGACGATTTCGATTCTAGACGGGCACATGCTGGGGGACCTCGCGATCGACTACATTAACAGCGATTCATGTGCAAATCAAACGATCAACGACGCGATTAGAGGGTGAAAGTCGCTGAGAAGGAAAGTGACAGTGGTGATTCTCAGAGGGCAAGAGGAATAGAAAGTTTGTGCTCCAATAGAAAGTGTTCAGCTTGTTTTTCCAGTCGTCACTATCCGATACACCGTCATCTACGGACACCGGCTATGCTTCGCACTGTCTGCCACCAGCTCAGGTTTCTCCTGCTCCCGGACATTTCGACTACTGCATTATGCAACAGGCCCCGTCAGGATCAAGCGTAAGGTCCGTCAGATTTTTTCAATACATCCTTTTTTTTCGAAAACATATTTTCATTCATATTTTTTCTCTGGGATTTCTCACTTGAAGGTTAACTAGAAATCTCCTGTTTTTTTTCTTCGTTTCTAGCGTTATCTTTATTGCTTTTTTCGAAATTCCCGTGTTTTCTTTGCGTTTTCTAGACCATATAGGCATAGATCGCCTTCTATGCAATAAATTAATGAATAAATAAATAAATAAAATTCACGATTGCTTTGATATAAGTTTTTAGAACAGAGCGACTGGAATATTTGAGAATCTTTCTGATTAACTTTTTTTGAGTTGGGCTTTTTTCTTTCAAATTGCTTGATTGTAGGAACGGTGATAACACCTGTGGATTTTAATTTCTAACGAGTGAGTTCTAACTATTTTTAAATATTTGAGTGATTTCAAAATCGCATTTTGGACAATAATCGATTTGAAATTTCAAATGAAGGGTTTCTGGATTTTTGAATGAATGATTTTCCGCGTAACTCACTCTTTTTTCAAGAAATCCTTATAGACGCTTGACTATTCTTTTCCGCTTTGAACGCATACATTCAAAAAAGTGTTCCCTGTTTGACTCGAATTCGAGTTGGTATTTGAACAAGTATTCGATTTTGCGGGAAAAAATATTCTAAATTTCTGGGTAATTTTTTGTGTCCTTGTGGAATAATGGTGGTTTTTTCATGTTTATTTTGGATTTATTTTGTGTTTTTTTAATTTTTCGCACAAAATTTTTTAGATTAATGGAAAATTATGTATTTTGATTTTCTAGATATTTAAGTATTTCCCGGAAATTTTCCATTTTTCTAATTTTGCATCGAACTGAATATCTGAAGAAAGATGAATATCCAATTTATTTGGGACTTAAACATTATTCGGTTTTGCGAAATTTCATTCTTCTGATGTTTCCAGTTATTAGGTTTTCAAATACTCAATTCACTCGGGAATTTGTTTTTTTCTCTTTTTTTTCAAATTTCGGTTCAAGTGAAGAATGAATTACTTGGCTCTTTAAATATTCAGACACTTCAGTCGATATTATGTGAACATGGGCCTAAAAAATCATATCGGATCTCTTCCGATTTGGCGATTCTTTTGTGGGAAAAGCTGAATTTCCTGGGGTCCCTGCTGTGCTTTGATGGCGTTTCCAGACAAGTTTTGACAGGTATTCTCTATATCGGAGCGAAATTTAATTCCTTCCATCGCGTGCGTGTGCGCTCGTATGCTGCGTGTCCTTCTTCCCCTTTGTCTCTACCCTTGCTTCGCACTCTCACCCGAAAAAAAGTAAATTTGGCTACCAAATAGAGGATAGCTAGATTCGGAAAAGATCGGAAATAAGCGCTACACACTCTAAAAATACGAAAAAAAAACGTGTCATGGGATTTTTTGAATTCCGCTTATTCATAAAAAAGGCGTTGATTCGAAAGTCCCAAGTCATGTTATTCGAATTTTGTTCTAAAAGTTTAATATTCGCTTCATTTTTCAATTAGAAAACTAGAGTCCAATAGTAGGTGATCCGCTAGTGTTAGACGAGACTAGAAATTTTGACCTTCCGGTGCGCTCGTCGCAGGAAGTTTGATCCCCGCCTAATAGTCGTCTTATGAGGCTTTCAAGAATTTTTTTTTCTCAAAAATCAGCGAAAAAATTTTTCCAATGGTGAAGAAAGAAAATTCCGTTCAAAAGAAGCTCTCCGCCCACGCGGTCGGCGTGCGTGTCGAGCTTCCGTCGTGAAGGCTTGTCTCGGACTTGTAAATCGATAAGCAGGAATATCAGACGAGTATTGATGATTATCCCTGTCAAATGTTTACAGTCGTGGAAGGACCTGTTCGAAAATGCCTCGGCGACGGCCACTCGACACGCACGCCGACCGCGTGGGCGGACAGTGTTATTTGGACAGACCTTATTTCATTTCCCGCATTGCTGCCAAATCAATATGTCCTTCATAAAAACCCTGCGATTCGCTACATAATAATGACAAGGGAATGTCGACTTTCCGATGTTGAGAATGATTTTCGCTTTTTCAGCTCGCTTCCGATTCGACCGACGACGAAGCGGAAAACGAAATCGCGCTGCGAGTCTGACGATGACATCAAGTCCGGCGACGAACGTGACACTGACCGAAGATCTGCCAATAATGCCCGTGAACGGTCAGTTTAGGATATTCTTCGATGTTTATTTATTCGATATAATCGATTTTTTTGATGTTTATACTAGTCCGTCTAAGAGATTAGGAGCTCTCAGAGATCCGCGGGGAGTCACAAACACTTAGGACGTAGAATATATACATACATACTCAGATTGCGCAACGTAGAAGAACAGTAGTGCTAGTGGCCTAAGTTGAGAAGGAACGGATGGGATTATGTGGCTCACATAGGGATTTCAGGGCAAGATTGAAAGTTCTAGTGATTAGAAAATAGCCACCACAGGAAGATATTGGTGTTTCAACACGTTCGCGACAGATTCTTCGTATTGACACGTTGAAGCACATTTCAAAGCCTGAATGTCTGGTTCAAACTTGGCAAAACATGAAAAGTTCATTGTGGTGGCAATTTTCTAATGACTAGAATTTATAATCTCGATATGATGGTGGCTTCAGGATATCGTCTCGTTCCCAGCGCGATTTGGTGTCTTTGAGACAGTAATTGTCGTAAACCTGTCAACCCTATATCGTGACATAATCCGGCACGATGACCGAGGGAACGTGGTGGCTACTAAATCACCCGTCAAGCAGCTCATCCGGATGTCCACTGTGATGCGATTAGCCCTGTCAGGATGGGATTTGTGGATTTAGGGCGTTTTTCTGGGTTTGTTTGGGTCAGGAGGCGATTTTATCCAGGAATCTCGCTAAATCCGTCTTCTAGCTATGGTTTAGTCTTGAAGATATGGTTCTCTGGATTTTAACTCCGTATTCTTGATAGAAGATTTTCCAAAAATTGGAAAACGATTTGAAGAAAAATTCGAGATATCAATGAAGTTGATTGTTCTACAATCGTCTCACTTGAATTTCTTTCATTCAATTTGAATTCTTTTCGAATCGAAATAAGTTTTTAAATCATGTAGACAGTCTTCAAACAAGGTAAGATTTTGTAGTCCTAACCGATAAGCTTGTAATCGAAGTATTCAGGCCTACTTGAATGGAAATTGTTTATCCTCCGTTTCCGAGTGAGATTTATTTCCGTTCATCGCGTGCGTCTGCGCGCGTACGCCGCGTCTCATTCTCCCCCCACACTTTCTCGCTGTCTCTACCCCCGTTCTGCGCAAGCGAGCGAGGGAACAGAGAAAATTTGGTTTGGAACCAGAGAGTACTTCTATGAATTTTCGGAGGCTTTGTTGATCTCAGCAGAAACCGGAATTTGAAAAATTGTCAGTTGAGTGTTGAGGGGAAGTTGAAACAAAAAAAAACTCAAAGTTTGGTATATTACCCAAATGCACATGGGTAGATCAAAAACTGCAAAAAATAGGATACAAGAAATTTGAACATTTTCGATTCAACACGTATGTAAGGTCCATTTTCAGTTTTTTACAAGGGAACCACAATAAAACATAGTGACCATTCCAAATGAAATGTACTTTTCTAGAACCATTTTCGGACGAAAAGTCTGAATATGCCCATCGCAGCTGCCTATACCCACTCTGAAAAAAGTTATGAGCGTTTTTTTAAAGCTTCGCGGCAAGGTTTTTTTGTTTTTAGGGTGTTTTTAAATTGTTCTCCTGCTTTTGCTAAAAACGTGTATGTAGGGGTATTCTGGGGTTCTGAACACGAGTCTGGGGTTAGCTTGCCCAAATTTTAAGGTTTACTGTAGGTTACGGTAGGTAACATGCAATTTTGGAGGCAAAATCTACCTCAATATTCCGATAATCGACAAATGGACATTAAATTCGTATTCAGCACCCCCAAATAACCCCCACGTAGAAACTTTGAGACAAATCTGAGACTTTGACCAAACTACCGTATACCCACCGTAATCTACCGTAAGCTGTCAAAAATCGATAAACTGACATCATATTCGCGTTCAGCACTCCAAATAACCTCCAGAGAAATGACTTGAGCATATTCTATAGAAGCACTCCGGACATCGTCAAAAGTCGCGATTTGCCATCAAATTCTCACCCGATGGGAATCTGCGAACGAATACAGTCAAAAACTTCGGAAAATCGATAAATGAACCTCAGATTCGTGATCAGCACCCCAAATAACCCTCCAGAGCGAATTTTTAGTCAAATCTGGAAAGTTTGAAGGGTACAATAGGTACGAAAATCAGAGAAAAAATGCCTGTAACTTTTTTTAAAGTGGGTCTAAGCAGCTGCGATAGGCATATTCGGACTTTTCATCCAAAAATGGTTTTAGAAAAGTACATTTCATTCGGAATGGCCACTATTACTTATTGTGGTTCCCTTGTTAGAAGATTACTGAAAGCCACATTAGGAAAATATCATTTGTCTACAGTAACCTACCGTAATCCTCCAAAAAGCTGAAAATGGACCTTATCGTCATGCTCAGCGCTCCAGATAAACTGCCCCTCCCCCTGAACAAAGTTTGGGCCAAAAGATTCGATTTTCCAAAATTCAAAAATTTTTGTTTTTCGTCGTTTCTGATCTACCCCGGTGCATTAGGGGAATTTTCAATTTGTTTTTCTTTCGTCTCCCCCATAACATTGAATAGATAATTTTTTGGAACTCCACTTTGCGTTGGCATCAGTCCCTTGTTGGAAGCCCTATGTATCGAATCCATTTTTTTCAATTAGAAATTTCAAAGGTTTTATTCGTATTCGTTAGTGTATTTTTCGAAAGGGCCATATTACACAATCATCCATTCGAGAAACACTAAGATTGTTGGAATTATTCATCTATTCGAAGATAGAATTGAACGCAAACGTCTAAATACGATTTCTTTAAGGTAAATCGGGCAGTTTAAACTTCAACGTTTTTTAGGGCAATTACAGCAAACAACCATGTTTCTAGAAATCACTTAGGGTGATTTCCGCAAATAACGTTGAATTAATAGTTTTCAGATCATCTTTCTTTCAGAAATTTTCGAAGAAACAAGACCCCCCCCCAAAAAATTGAAGCACTATTCATTTGAAATTCCCGGTAAATAGAAATAGATCATTGCTATATGTACTTTATTAAATACGACTTTTTGAATAAAAACAGTCGGTGCAATTTCTTGATTTTCAGAGATGAACCATTCTAAAATCGAAGCTCACATGATCGTGGCTGTTCCAGATTTCTTTGTTTGGTAAAAGTTTTTTGACGAAAAAAATTTTTTTGACATTATAATTTGAAGGCCCTTTGTTATGACAACGCATTCTTATTGCATATATAGGTCCTTCAAATGTAATAAATTCCCCTGGATGTCCATAGCAGTGGTTATAGATTACACTGATAACGTTTTACGACTAGGGGAATTCCGTTCTCTCGCACGCGACCACCTGCCCAACTCCCGCTTGCGCAACTAATCTCACCTAAGACTACTCGGAGGTTATTTTGCTGATAAGGGCGATACAACAAGCTAAGCTACTCAGACAGTAGGTTCGGGCGGATCGCTGGCATTTGGCTGGCGGATCGACATTCCCCCGCCATCAGCCCGCCAGTAGTCAGCGATCTGCCCGGCAGTAGCCAGCTATCCGCACGCCAGTAGCCAGCGATCCACCCGCCACTAGCCAGCGATCCACCCTCAATGCCACATTTTGGTTTCCGTGGGTTCCCGCCACAGTCTCCGTGTTAGGTACCACCTCCCCCTAGCCGGGGGGATCATCCCATCAGCTGCCAAAAATTATTCTTCGGCTTCTGAGTGATCCTTCAAAGGCGACTTGAAGTCACCTTCCAGGATCGGCCTCAAAATGCCGAGTGAGCATTCAGTGCGTTGGAGCGCCTTTTATACCCTTCGGTTTGTTTTCTCTGAGCATGCTACTGATAACAGAAAAGAACTCGTCAGTGATTGACAAGTTTTACCGTGTAAAATTTGAGCGGGCGGATCGCTGGCTATCAAAGCAGTGGCGGGCGGATCGCTGGCTATCAAAGCCCTGGCGTGCGGATCGCTGGCAGGTTGCGGGCGGATCGCCGCTTTAGAGCTTGCCGGCGCTAGCGTGATCAAATTTTTCCAGGTGCCGCTATCCGCCCGCCAAAACGCAGCGATACGCCCGCAAGTTCTTCGATAGCCAGCGATCCGCCCGCCAAGGCCACGATGAGCAGCGATCCGCCCCCAACTTGCCGGCGTACCGCCCGGAGAGGCCCTGATTGCCTGCGGTCAGTCCGCACCTGTTGTCTGAGTACTTATAGGATTCTTCAAAATTTGGCAAGTGGATTCTTTCATAAGCTGATTCCTTAATCCAGTTTTTCTATCTCAAATGAAATCGTATCTAAATCTTGTTTACTCTCTGTAGAGGTGATGTATGTATATAAAATACTTTTTAAATTATTTTTCAAACTTCAGCATTTTTTGAATTGCCCCTTTTCAGGGTCCGCGTCCGCGACATTAACACCGCGTTCAAGGAGTTGGGTAAGATGTGCGGTCAGCATCTCCCTAATGCATCAGAGAAAGCCCAGACCAAGTTGGGGATTCTTCACCAAGCTGTCTCGATCATCACTGCCTTGGAGGAGCAGGTGTGTTTTGAATATCGCTACACCTGTTTGCGTTTTTATCTCTTAGCTTCGATCAATATATCGATTTTTCCGCAGGTTCGACATCGCAATTTGAACCCAAAAGCCGCCTGCCTGAAGAGACGATCGGACGAGGAGAAACTGACTCCGAGGTAGGCGTTCTAGAATGAATCTAGTCAAACATGCTACCTTCTGCGATTGTCGCTGATTCTGCGAAATCTCAAGACCACGCCCACTCCTCGCTTTTTGGAGCGGTGGAGCGAGTTTTGCAGCGATGCTACTCTGAACGCGCCTAATTGCACATTTCCGCGAGTCTGTTTTGGTGTTTTCATACATAGACCTTAGAGGGATCTGCTATCCAATGGATCATGGCTGATTTGGTGTTCTAATTGCAGGGAATGCAAAAGTTTCATCAATTTTCTAAAAATTTATTTCAAAACATTTTTTTCAGTGCTCTATTGGAACAAAAGCCGCAGGCACACGATTATCAAGGCCAGTACTGAACGCGATGGTCAGATCGTTCGCAGTCGACAATTCGTTGAGATTCCTGGGTCCCTTCTCATCGAATCCGTGCCCCTTTCTTCGTCCTCATCCGATTATCCACAATTCTTCTATGACTGTTTGAGTCTTCTCGTCTAGAAATACATAAATGATTGTCTATTTGATGAACCTCGGAGTATGTCGGAACTGTTTTTCTATCGAGAATGGATTTTTTTCTAGAGAATGTGAGGAGCTTCGATCCTGCCGCGATTTTGCCGCGATCCTCAAGTTTGCCGCGAATCGGCCACATAATACGAGTAGTCCCTTGAAAGATCTGTCCGACTCCGGCGATTCTCGGCCCCGAGCCGCACAGAACAGGAATTGGAGCCGCCTGACAGTTCGGCTCGCTCTACCCATCTCCGGGCCCCTGCTGTTGCTATTCAGGCGAACTGGAGCAGCCCGGACAGCAATAGCGGTGGCCCGTAAAGCACCAGCAGTGGCCCGGACAGCAACAGAAGCCGACCCGCAGATTGAGAGAACGGGCCGAACTGTCAGGTGGCTCGGGGCCGGTAATCGCCTGAGGAATAAGACTGTCCACCTCAGCGGTGGGCATGCGTGTCGAGCGGCCGCCGTGAAGACAGTTTTGAGATCTGCATATTGATTAGCTGGAATACGAGAGCGATAATCAACAATATTCCAGCTAGCTGTTTGCAGCTGTGGGAGGTCTCGTAGGGAAACATGCCTTCGCGACGGCCGCTCGACACGCACGCCGACCGCGTGGGCGGACTGTCTCATTCGGACAGACTATGCACTTCTCGGGGTTTCGCAGAGTCTTGTGCAAGCGCCAATTTTCGAGTTTTTCTAGTTCCGATAAAGTTAGAGGGAAATACAGTTCCGACATACTCTTGCAATTAGGGCCTAGTTATACTATGGCGTTTCCCTGCCGCAGGCTGAGCGACAGGTTTTTTTATGACCAATTTCGAAATGTGCAAACGCAGAAGTGTGTAGAACTAGGGCCTTGAGAATTCCATTAATAACACATGACGACTTTTAAATTCTCCCTATTATCGATTTCTGTGATTACTACGCGCGTAATAGTGTACCGTATTCATGATTTCTGTAACCCACATAAATTGTGCACCTATAGCTGACTTTTTAACGTAGAATCAGCCTGAAATTCTTTATTTGGAAGTTGGAGGTCATTTAGGGTCCGTCCATGGCTAGCAATGCGCGTGCCCTATTATTTTATCGATTAGCCGCGGCAGGAATGATGGGCTGCAGCGGGCGCTAGTGACAGCTGCCTGCCGCTGATGCTGGTGTCCGCTGCAGCTCTCGGACGGAATCAATACCTCATGGTGAACGATACGAGCTCCTCTGTCCGCTGGCGCTTGTGGCTAGCTATGGACGGATCCTCAATGTGGACATATGGTCCGTGTCATTCAATCAATCAATAGTTGTTGAGTGTGAAATCATTCGATCGATAGTTATCCCTATCCTTACACTTGCCACGATTCCTACGCAAAGTATGTCCGAATGGGACTATCCGCCCACGCGGTCGGCGTGCGTGTCGAGCAGCCGTGACGTAGGGATTTTTCGGGCCTATAATGGATTTGCAGGACTATTAGACCGACTCAGGTGATTCTCGGCCCCGAGCCGCGCCCAACAAGATTGGAGCAGCTTGAAAAATCGGCTCGTTCTCCCAATCTCCGGGCCACTGCTGTTGCTGTTCGGGCGAACCGGAGCAGCCCGGACAGCAACAGCAGTGGCCCGGGCAACAACAGAAGCCGACTCTCAGATTGGGAACATGAGCCGAACTGTTAGGCGGCTCGGGGCCGAAAATTGCCTGAGAATGGCTCGGCCGAATAAATGCTTTCAAGACTTCTGCGCGACACCACACCGACCGCGTGGGCGGACGTTCTCACTCGGACAGACTTTACCTGCGTTGCGGCTCACTAGTTGAATGACACGAACCACATGGCCCTACCTTTCCTCCTCTCTTTCTAAGCTTAACATCAGTGTTTTTACCTTATCAAAGTCGTGCAGAAATCAGAGACGAAGTATGCATAGTGTCTATAGAACTTTCCCTCTATTCCGAATATGAGAACTTGTCCACTGCTTCGAACGTATAGCGGTGGTACTCGCCAATCTGTCTGGTACATTTAGCAAGTATTATTTTATGTGTATATTCTGTCTCCATATCACTGATTGACATATAAATATGTGTATTTTTGTGTGTCTAGTATTTCGGCTGCGATTCTCTTCTTTTCCTTTCTCTCCTGCTCCCTATCTGTCCTTGTTCAAGTGTCTTTACATAGGTCAATTGTGGCATATATAAATATTCATGTAGATACGCTCCGTTTCCGAAGTGTAGACTTCTGTGGGTCCGCATTTGCAGAACGAATGGGAGCCTCCCTTGTAGTCTACATATGGAGGTAGAAAGTATGTACTAGTACATTTGCAGTGCACATCACATCTGTTTCTATTGATTTGTTCCATTTTATATTATGTTATATTATGTAATTTCGATTGATAAACTATTTTATTATTATGTATGATTCTCCATGCACTGGTCGAAATCTGATCCAGTTGACAGTTTCTGGAAAACCTCGAAGGGCTTGATTACTGACGCTTATCGATTTTGGATTGGTTGCGCTAGGTTACGGTGGGTATAAGGTAGCTTGGCAGCGTTTGTTTAGTTGAAGTAGGAAGCCGCGACGCTGTTAGGCGAGCAAGTTCGCACGCGGGAAATCGAAGAGAAGTTGGTTACCGTAGCCGATACCAGTTCTCACCAGTCATCTCTCAGGCGATTCTCCACCCCGAGCCGCTTGACAGTTCGGCTCGTGTTCCCAATCTGTGAGTCGGCTTGTGTTGCTGTCCGGGCTACTGGCGTTGCTTTCCGGGCCACTGCTGTTGCTGTCCGGGCGGCTCCGGTTCGCCCGAACAGCAACAGCAGTAGCCCGGAGATTGGGAAAACGAGCCGAACTGTCAGGCGGCTCCGATTCCTGTTCGGTGCGGCTCGGGGCCGACAATCCTCGGAGCTGACAATTTTTTAAAGAATGTTTATGCGACCGTCAAACAAAATGAAAAACTGTTGCGGTACGAACTACTTATGCAGAAAAACTTTGAAATTGACACTGACGAGGTCTGCAAATGCAGAAAAACTTCAGAAACGATTTCGGCGCAGAATTTGAATTCGATTTCACAGTGTGTTCAGACTGACTTTTCTTTAGAACAGGTTTTTCACGGACCATTTCGACATTTTCTGTCACTAGGGAGGTCAAGCTACATAAAAACTTCAGGAATAGTACACGGTATTGCGCGCTTAGGATGCATTTGAAAAAAAAATGTCATAGATTTGATTTGAAATTCCCCGACGGGGTTGATTGGGTTGCTGTAACTGAGTCTGAGGTTTGTTTGTCGATTTTCCAAAGTTTTCGACTAAGTTAGTTTGAAGTATTCCAGCGGTGGAAGCTTTTAAGGACAAAGCGCGACTTTCGAGATTTGCGCATTTATGCTAGAGATGTGGCTCAAAATGTTTATGTGGGGTTGCTTGGAGTGCGTAAAGGCACAGTCCAACCTCAGAATCAATTTTTCGTTCCTCACCTTAGCTTGGAGAACATTTCACGCTGATCGCAATTGTGTCTCCAGAATCGCTCAGGACTCACTACGAACGGAGTTATGGTCCCTCAAAGATTCTGAACTTTAACGGCGAAATATTCGCGGACGAGTTGTCCCGAGCCCGTTTTTTCTCGTTATTCGCAGCCATCGTTCTGAGCCAGGCCACAATATAAAGTCAGGCCGAAAATAATTGGAAGAACGTAGATTTTGAATAAAATCACTACCGCTTCTCTTACCTATTGCGATCGGAAGCTTGTCAGTGGGCGTAACCCACTTTTTCTTTCATGGGGGCGGGGTCGCCTTTTTCCTCGCTTTATCTCGCATATTTGAGGAAATTGATATTTCGCGCTTAGCAGGGTTGCTAAACCCTGGCGACCGGACTATAATATCAAAAATTGCACCTGAGGTTGGACTCTGCCTTTAACACGGATCTATGGTCCGTTTGTCGATTTTCGACAGATTATGATAGATCACGGTGCGGTAGATCGTAGTTTAGCCAAAGTATCAGATTTGACTCAAAAAATCTCTGCGGAGGTATTACGGGTTGGTGAATACGATATTGATGTTTGTTTGTCGATTTTCGAAATATTATGACAGGTTATGCCCCCCCCCTAAAGGACATGGCACATACCGAAACTTTCAATAAACCTCAGAATTTTGACAAGCGGACCTCGGATTCGTGTTCAGATCCCTAGATTGCCCCGTCATAAACACGGTTTTGACCACGCCGAAAGGAAGAAGGTTCTTCGGCTGTTTGAGCGTTTTTTCTGCTTCTAACAAGGGATGACCCCCCGGGGAGAAGTCGTCCTGAAAAAAATTCTTCTGAGAGTTTTGGGGGATGGATAGGGTACCAATAATCTATGTTCGGTTTTCCCTACGGACCTTCCGATATTCCAGAAAAAAGAAAAAACCATTTGAAACTACCTGTAACCTCCTAATCGGAGCAGCTGAAATGAGTTCATAAGCTCGGCACAAATTTAGTTGCAATAAAATTGCGCTATAAAAGGTTTGACGGTTTGATTCTGGCCCATCTCAGGAAACAGGTGCGGACTGACCGCTGGCAAAAAAAGGCCTCTCCGGGCGTTACGCCGGCAAGTTGCGGGCGGATCGCTGCTCATCGTGGCCTCGGCGGGCGGATCGCTGCGTTTTTCCGCACGGCTAGCGGCACCTGGGAAACTTGATAACACTAGTGGGCGGATCGCCGGCAAGCTCTAAAGCGGTGATCCGCCCGCAACCTGCCAGCGATCCGCCCGCAAAGGTTTTGGTAGCCAGCGATCGGCCCGCCAGAGCTTTGATAGCCAGCGATCCGCCCGCCACTGCCTTGATAGCCAGCGATCCGCCCGCTCAAATTTTACAAGCTGAAACTTGTCAATCGTTGACGAGTTCTTTTCTGGTATCAGTATCATGCGCAGAGTAAGTAAACCGAGGGGTATAACAGGCGCTCCTTCGCACTGAATGCTCAGTCGGCATTTCGAGGCCGATCCTGGAAGGTGACTTCAAGTCACTTTTGAAGGATAACTTAGAGGCCGGAGAATATTTTTTGGCAGCTGAGGGGATGGTCCCCACGGCTAGGGGGGGGGGTGGTCACGCACACGGAGACCGTGGTGGGAAACATCGGAATAACCCATATGAGGCATCGAGGGCGGATCGCTGGCTTTTGCCGGGCGGATCGCTGGCTACTGGCGGGCGGATCGCTGGGTACGGCCGGGCGGATCGCTGGCCACTGCAGGGCGGAACGCTGGCTACTGGCGGGCGGATGGCGGGGGGGATGTCGATTCGCCCGCCAAATGCCAGCGATCCGCCCGCACCTACTATCTGAGATTCGTGAGATAAAAGCCGTTTCCGAGCTCACTGTGCATTTCATTACTCTTATCACTTGATTGAAGTTGCCATATCCATGGTGCAGGGATGGTCGAGAGGATAAGGATGGTGATTGCTGAGCTACGAAGGGATGCTGTGTGGCGAGTTCGATTCCCGCAATGCACCTTCTGAAAAGAATTACTTTGCATTTAGTCGATTGTATATCCACGAGGTTCCTCATTCACATTTTAACCTGCTTTTCCAATCTTAATGGATTTACAATTTCTATCGCGTGAATCCCTGTACTATACTGTGCTTCTCTGGGCCAAATTCCGGTCCGCAATCGCGTCTCGACACGCTCTGCGGCCGCACGCTGCCGAGTCGGAAGAGTTTCCAGCGCCGCAGCCGCCAATCTGTTGACTCTAGGTGGGTTTTAGAAACTAGAAACTAAGAAAAATTGGAGAGAACTATATAAAAAAGCCACATCGAGTCGGCTTTGGCGCTGGAAACTCCACCGACTCGAGCGCGTGCAGCCGTAAAGCGTGTCGAGACGCAATTGCGGACCGGAATTCGGCCCAGGGAAGCACAGTTTGAGCATTTCCTCATCTTTTAGGAAACTATTCTTCTCACCTTCTTGTGCTAGCATTTCGGGTTCATTGAGAAATACTGTAATGTGAGCATCTTGTAACTTTGTATAACTTTGCTTGAGTAAGGGAGAACACCTTCTTTGAACACATAAAAGTCGTTTGCGAATCATCGGAGAAAAACATTGCCATTGTGAGAAGCAACGCGGAGAACCCTTCTCTTAAAAAAATATCATCATGGCTACAGACTACCCTTCCAGAAGGCGACGATCGGTTGCTCAATACATTTGCTGACCCGTCATCGAAAACTGCTAAACTTGGCTCGACCACGCAGAATTTTTTTTCGATTATATGGAGTTCGAGGGCAAGTTGGTAAGTGGCGAAAAAAAGTCGAAAAAAAAATTTCCAAATATTGATACAAATAAAACAGATTGATGTAGACGGGTGTTAGATATACAATACCGCTCATAGGATTCGGTCAGAAATCGAGCGAGGTCGGGTTTTCGCGTCTTTTTCGTCTTTTTTGTATAACTCGCTTCAAAGTCAAAATTGAGCGAAACTAGGGAGATATTCATGATCCAGGCGTGGAGGGCTATCCAATGGTGTTGTAGCTATTGTAAGGATTTCGTTGAGAACCATGGAAATTTCGCAATCAACCAGCTCTCTATGTACGGTAGACACAGGGAAACGCAGGCGGAGACGGTAGCGCACCATCCATCACGGTACCGTAATCACAAACCTGGGTGATTACGAAAATTCTGTAGTTCTCAACGTAATCACCACAAAGGCTAAACCATTGGGTAGCCCTCAACGATTGAAGAGAAGGTGCCCGCTAATTTTTCATGTTTTTCCCATTTTTCGCCCTACCGGAAGGTCCATAGTGAAAACCCAGCATACAGTAATGTTACTCTATCCATTCCCACAACTTGAAAAAAAAACTTTTTTCATGACGTCTTCTACCCCGGGCTGGTCGTCCCTTGTAAGACAATCGACTTCGTGGTAGATGGTGCATGCAGTCCACTGGGGGGGGGGGGGATTTCGACTAGACGGCGAGAAGGAGAGCAGAAGGAATTAGCGTATGTATTTATTATTTATTTATTTATACCTGGAACAACATGCGTGAACGGAAAAATGGGAAAAATCAAGGCATAAACATATAATACGGAAACAGAAAGTATTGTGATGTGAGAATGGCTCAAATAGGTCAATACAAATGAGTCACACAGCCTGCGGGAAGCAAACTAAGCAGTCTCTTGGAGATACTTGTCAGTCAGCTCTTTTTATTGGGCTAGGGTAGTTGGCAATGGATGTTCCTTGGCTAGCTTCAGAAATTTTCAGCCGGCTCTTTGAGTGAAAAGGTTGACTCTGATAATGGTTTTGGCTTTTGAAAAATTAAGCTTGGACGAACCACCTCTCGTGTTTGAAGAGGAGAACCTATGAAATGTGTCGATGCAAATAGGTACTGCACCGGTGATTAATTTGTAAATCATAATGAGATCATATTTCTTTCTCCGAAATAGTAGGGTGGGAAACTTGAACGACTTATTGCGGACAGAAGCTGATGGAGTTTTAGTGTAGTCACACCCATATAATCTCATCCAAAGCTTTCTGGTAAAGTTATTTTGAACTACTTCAAGTCTCTGAATGCATCGTTTTGAGTTTGGGCTAATTACGGTAGTACCATATTCCAATAAGGGACGAATATACGACTTGTAGGCTAGTATAAGGTGTTCAGTTGAATTCGTGGGCAGAGCTTTGAACAGGTTGTGAATGGCCCTATCTGCCCTATGTATCTCTAGTACTTCTGGTGGGTTTTTTGAGAATACGTTTTGCCATGGCATTTGTGACATCATGGTGAGCACTATGGAGAGCGCCGTTTCACACCCTATCATCTCCATAGAAGTGCGGTGGAGGAGCCGAATCACTGCCTTCGCAGTCCGGAGGCAAAGGCAATTACCCACTGACAGCTGAATATCTCTCTCATAATCGAAATCCAATTAGCAGCTCTCTCGCCTTCGTATACTCACAAACACATGCAGAGGCGTTTCAAAACCGAGTCGTGTTGGCTCTTGGGGGTTAACCAAACTCTTCTACCCTGACATTCACTCAGACAATGACGAAATTGCAACCGAATCGGGACCGTGACAGTTTGAGAAAGGTCGGAAGCCATATAGAATCGCTATTCGGTATTAAAGGCAGTTTTCACGATCAACTTCAATTTTGAGATTATTCGCTATACTGATTGAGTGGTTCCTAGTTAGAACTAAAATGAGGTAGGAATTGAGAAAAAGGCACCAGAAGTTTACGAAATCCTTAAAGGCAGTGTTCACGATGAGAATCGTTTTTCTGCTTCCTCGCCAATCTTGAAGACGGTCCCATGCTGATTCCAATGATGTTTTTGGAATCGTACAAGACCTTTTAGAAACGGAGTTATGGTCCCTCAAAAATTGAGCTAAGGAAACATGGTGGACGAGTTGTCCGAGGCTTGTAACTTCCGTTTTTTGCAGCTGATGTATGCGAGCTGACCTGAGTAAAGAGAGAAGTTGAGAATGAGGGGGAAGAGTAAGAGTAGGGGACCGTTCCGAGCTCATTTTTCTTAGATTTTTCAACGTTAAGGTTGCGCTAGGCCCCGCAGCTCCCGATCTTCACCAAAAAATCAGACATGGTTCTGATCGTGGACACTGCCTTTAAGTATCACAGGAAGTGTTTGTTGTGACAATGAAATCTTTTGTGGACCCGTCCTTTGCAATTCTCTGCCCTCTATGGCTCTGTTCTTTCCTTAGGGCCCAAACTTATCCTGCGTTGCATAAAATAATCTTCTGCTTTGGATTGACCCAATTCTTCACCGGTGACAACCACCATATACATGTTCATTCAACCGGACAACTAGTCCATATTATAGAATAATGCCACTCAAATACGACGTTTTAATGCGTTTCTCGATGTTTCTTCGTAGTTTCGGTAACACTTGAAGGTCAACGCATTGTTTTCTGTGAAAAACTCGGGGACGAAAATCATCGTGAACTCTGTCTTTAAGAAAAAACGTTCAAGTTTTGACTTGAAACTTCCATATGGGAGTTGTTTGGGTCCGCGCGCGGCGATCGCGACCGCTAGTGCGGACAATTCATTTCGGCGGTCTTAACTTACTGTAATGTTACCGGAAACAAAAATTTTCCATAACGATCCTCTGTAAATGAAGAGAAAACCTTATCTTTCCCATGCTTGGGAATTTTTAGACGTCAGACAGCTTACCTGCAACTTTAGCTCAACCTACTTGTTGTATTCGCCCAACTTTTTGTCCCTAGTTAGCAAGTAACTTCTCTTTTGCTTTGATTTGTGTTACACACCAAGGATATGGGTTAATGAAGAATATTTTTCTTCAAGCGTCGTTCGGTAATTCTTGAAAAAAAAACCCGCAGTAACCCGTTAATGCGTTGACACTTTAATTTGAAATTTCGTTAAAAAATAAAAAAAACATTACTTGACCACAACAAAAATCAACAAATCTTCAGAGGTCTTATTTAAATCAGTGCCATAATTCCACTATAAAAAGTGAACCAAATCAGCGTTAGTAGCGTGAAAATTGAGCTAAGGAAACATGGTGGACGAGTTGTCCGAGGCTTGTAACTTCCGTCTTTTGCAGCCGATGTATGCGAGCTGACTTGAGTAAAGAGAGAAGTTGAGAATGAAGGGAAGAACGGGGCTATTGATCGGAAACCATCGCTCATCTCACAATCTTGAGCATTCATTTGTTCACGTCGGTGGGCGTGGAAAGTGCATCTGGGGTGTGACGAGCTGACGGTTGTCCAACTTTGGGGCCGTAGGGGACCGTTCCGAGCTCATTTTTCTTAGATTTTTCAACGTTAGGGTTGCGCTAGGCCCCGCAGCTGCCGATCTCCACCAAAAAATCAGACATGGTTTTTATCGTGGACACTGCCTTTAAGTATCACAGGAAGTGTTTGTTGTGACAATGAAATCTTTTGTGAACCGTCCTTTGCAAATCTCTCTTCTCTACTGCTCCGTTCTTTCCTTAGGGCCCTAACTAATCCTGCTTTTCATAAATTTTCTTCTATTTTCGATTGACCCAATTTTCCACCAGTGACAACCACCATGAACATGTTCATCCAATCGGACAACTAGTCCATGTTATAGAAAAATGCCACTGAAATACGACGTTTCAATGCGTTTCTCGCCTTTTCTTCGTAATTTTGGTGACACTTGGGGGCCAACGCATTGTTTGAAGTGAGAAACACGAGGACCAAAATCATCGTGAACACTGCCTTTAAATAAGATTGGGAAGTTGCAAAACTGAGAGTCTGGAAATCGGATTTCAGCACGAATTTTGATCAGGTTTCGGAAATCGGGTGAAAAACGCAAAAGAGTAAAAAATATGCAGAAAAAAGGGAATAAAAGACTGGTACGGCAAAATTAATTGTCTGAGAGAAACCTATTTGCAATGTTTCAGAAATCAGGGAGTGTGCTGGGAATCCGAAAACGCTTACTAAGCATGACGTATTCGCAACCGGCATGACAAACGAAGGAGTTGGCCCTCAGAGAAGACCTGTATCGAGGTATTTGCAGTTTTAATGTGGGTTGTTTTTGTCAAGATGAACTATTCAGACAATAAATGCGGACTGACCGCAGGCAATCAAGGCTCCTGCGGGCGGTACGCCAGCAAGTTGCAAGCGGATCGCTGCCCATCGTGGCCTCGCCGAGTGGATCGCTACATCTCGTTGTCTCCGCGGGCGGATCGCTGCGTTTTGGCGGGCGATTAGCGGCACCTGGGAAAGTTGATCACGCTAGCGGGCGGATCGCTGGGTACTGGCGGGCGGATGGCGGGGGGGGCAGTCGATTCGCCCGCCTAAAGCCAGCGATCCGCCCGCACCTACTGTCCGAGTAGGTTATGGAGAACTTTATAGGACGTGACTAAGTCTTGTTTCTTTCTTCTACGAGAGAGTGACTCAATGTCCAGCTCAGAGTTTCGTTCTTGATTCCGAGGTATTGAGTCATAAGTGAATTCACCAACCCTATGAAATAATTTTCTTGTGAAACTATTTTGAACTTTTTCTAGCATGACCTTTTTCTGTTCAAAATTTTATTTTTAAGGTGGTCAGAGGGGCGGGTGTGGGGCAATGGCAAGAGGCGTCACAGTGACGCACACGGTCGAGCGATCGATCCTCGCCCAGGGTCGACCAAACCTTCTATCCCTCCGGAGTCGTTAAATTGGTACAATGCTTGTCTGGGAATAAAAACCGTGACTCCTACATCGGCTGGCCCCCGCAAGTCATCATATAGACCCGAATACATCGTTCCTGAATGGGAGTCGAACGTGTGGAGCATCCCCAGAGGATTGATATATGCCGAGAACTGTATCCTTTATACTTTCAGGAGGTCGTACATCTTATAGTGAGTTTTAACGCGATGTACAGCAATTTAATCCCAGAATGGACTTTGCACTGGTTTTCCTGAGATTTTAAGCAGTTGAAGTTCCGTTTTTAATTCGCACTTTTAATTCGCATTTTTCAAAAATCAATTTTCATTAAAATCTACTACGTTTTGGTTTCTTTTTCGATTAAATCATATATATTTCCTACCAAAAAGTTTTACTATGCCATTCCAGTTTTTTGATTTTCCACGAAAATTTTTTCTCACCCCCTCACCTGCCATTGGCAAGCTTTCCACACCTGCTGGACTCTGATGGGCCGTCACTCAGCGGTTTGTTGAACTAGACCCAATAAGGAAACGGAAAAAAGCAAAACAGATCATGCTGAGTGAGAATTGGAAAAAACTGGTAGTTGAAAAAAGTGGTGAGAGAAAGCCGTTTCTCCAAATGGCCTTTGAGGCCTAAGTTTTGACTTGTGGGAGGCGGCAGTCTAGCAGAAGGTGCATCTTCTGAATGTTCATCAAAAACTACATTACCTTGATTTTTTGATTTTATTTTTCGAAGTTTTTTAATCCGGAGTTTGAGTTTTTCAAAGAAAATCCACTCAATGTTGTTTCCGATAACCATTCAGTAGATGCAGTTTCTGATCGACCGCGGCCTTCCAGAAGTCAAGACTACGGCCACGAAGGCCATTAAGAACTATCTTTTCACACCGTTCCTTCCAACAATCGATTCCTCCTGCTTCTAACTCTACATGAGCGGTTGCTTTTTTTTCTATGCAAAGTCAAAGACCCGGAAACGCCTAGAGCAACCGTATTTCGCTGCCAAAAAATTTGCAATTTTCAGGAGCATTCAGGCCACCAGGTTAACAAGCATGTCTGAACAACTCGTAGTCCCCCCAAGTGACATTAAAGTCGTTGCGTATGCGGATGACATCACCATCTTGTGCCGAGACAGAGACATTAATATAGCTGCACGCAAGATCAATAGCTTTCTCATCGTTCTTAAGAGCTATCTCGATGATATGATGTTCACTGTCTCTGCCGCTAAATCATCTGTATCACTTTTCTTCACTGACCCTAAGAAACACTGTGCTCACCCCGTTGTGAACTGGGAAGACGCTCGTCTGCCTGCCGCACGTTTCCCTAAGCTGCTCGGCCTAGTATTGGATCCTTCGTTGAGGTTCCACAAGAATACTGAGCAGAAACAGGCTACAGTGAAAGCGAAGCTCAACGTCCTACGAGCTCTGGGAGGAACGTCGTGGGGAAGTAGCAAGAAGACAATTTTGACTACCTACAAGGCAATATTGCAGCCGGCGTTGCAGTACGCTGCACCGGTGTGGCAGCACATGATATCGGATTCATCGTGGACAAAGATGCAGCGAGTTCAAAATGCTGCTCTTCGGATTGCCACAGGATGTGCTAAAAGCACCCCAGTGGAACATCTTCATGCTGAAGCCCGAATTCTTCCAGTTAAGGAGCACTGCCAACTCCAAGCGCAGCAGCTGGCTATTAACATTGTCAAGCAGCCTGACCACCCATCAAGAAAAATCATGAATCCCGTGAGAGAGAGAGACATATCAGAAGGCCTTTTGCGGATGCTCCCGAGAAAGTCAATATACAAAGATGGACGGACTCCCAACTGGATCGTCTGCGTCTTTTACGTGCGGAGCACACCAAGTTCGTCAGGGATCACTTGAGAAGGATGACCGTCAATACCATATTGGGGGTCGTACCACCCGTATTCAGCAACACCGAGATGGAACTCGGTAGGCGGGCTAGAAGTAACCTTGCCTCGTTACGCTGCGGTCATTCCCCTATGCTGATGTCATACTTGCATAAGATCGATCGCAGTAAGCCTGACGAGTGCCCGGACTGTGGTAGCCGTGGCCACACAGCTGAGCACCTATTTGATTGCCCAAAGAGGTCGACCACTCTGACAACAATGGATTTGTGGACGAATCCGGTTTCAGTCGCCCGTTTCTTGAACCTTTGACAAATACCTTCCTGCGGCTGCAAAGAAGAAGAAGAGAACAACTGGTAGTTGTGTAAAAAATATTTTGTGGTGAAGCTGTTTTGAAATCAAGAAAAGAAAAGTTGAAAAAATCCGGTGTTGCGACCCTCCCCGCATATTCCGAAGTTAGGTTGCGACAACCCAGTTTAGGAAAATTCTGATTTCTTGTTCTATAATGTTGGAGAAAACTACAGCCTTCAAGGTAGGAACGCATATCAAAGCTTCACAACTCTTGTTGTCTTTCCTCTTCAGAATGGGTCTGCTATCGCAGGTCACCAGACTCAATCTGAAGACGAAAGAGAACAAGAATTGTGATACAGCTGACGGGCTTCCACGGACTATCAAAAAGGGGCTTACCGCTAATTTTACCCTGTATGGGGCGCTTTCGCAAACTAAGCGGGGGCAGGGCAGTCGACATCATTGAAGATCGCAGTGCAAGCTTCAAAGATCCTCCAATCAATCAAGTCCCAGCAGTGCTTTCCGCTGCTTTAGCTGCCCCAGCCTCCTAGCTGGGGCGGCTAGGGCACGATTATTTTTGGGATATACGGCAATTTCCAACGGCGCAGACTGCCTGCCCCTGCCCCAACACGGCCTGTTAATGCATTCGGCCCCAGGGTATCTTAGAGCACACCGCTGTGCTTGTTTCGGCCAGTGTTCCTATTCTGGTACATGTGGAACACTGTGTCGGATTGAGCATATTGTGCAAAAACTTCCCTAATCGACTGTGGATGTGGGTCTCTAAGAGGCCTTCAACGGGAGTTTGTGTGAACGGACTACGTATCGAACTGGTGGATGATTTCTGTTATTTGGGCTGTTTGCTGAAGAACGATGGTAGTTATGCAGCGGATATCCGACAACGATTTGCGAAAGTTGCGTCTGCATTCAATTCCCTAACCAACAAGTTGCGCGTCTACCTATCCGCTATTTGCCTTATCATGATGTACGAGTCGGAGACGTGGGCAGCACCGAAGACGCAGATGGAAAGGTTGGATTGCACTGAGAGGAAGCTTTTGAGGCGTTTGCTTGGATATTTCTGGCCGCGTGTATGCCATACCGAAGACCTTTACAAGGAAATCGACGCTGTACATCAACGCTTGACACGAGGGAGGTGCCAGCATCTCCCAATGCCATCTCAAGCAGCAATGGAAAGTCGACTGCGACTGCTCGGGCATATACTAAAAAGAACGCCGGATCGTCTCGTACAACACGCTTCGAGAATGCTTCCAGATCCTGTCCGGAAGCGGCCACCTGGGCGTAGTCGAAAGTTGTGGACGGACGTGGTTAAAGAGGATTTGAAGTCACTCGGCATCGAAAGACAGTTCAGGCACGATGTTTCGTTTCGCAGGAGATGGATTAGTGACAGCTGGATGGAATGTGTTCAAATTGTGGCTGAAGACCGTGAAAAACAAGGCTGACTACTAGGACGGCACACCTCGGTGAAGATGCGGAATGACCGCGTCAGGCGAAAGCCAACCGATTAAAGGCAGCATACGCGCTCGTAAATGTGGTTTAGATAGCAACGTGAATGGAACCGTACGGGTCACAACATGATGTCTACGCATTTTGAAGCGTCAAAAACGACGCATAATGTCGCCACATGAGTAGTAAGTTTGGCCCCGTCCGTATTTTCACGCCCCCTGTATTTGGCCTCCTCCTCTAACGCAACGTTTCTGGGTCATCCTCGCCGCCGGTACTGTTGGTGGACCGCCTGACAAGTAAACCACACACGTCATTGACGGCGAGGATGACCCAGAAACCTTGCGTTGTAGGAGAAAGCCAAATACAGTGGGCGTGAAGATATCCCAATAAACGTGCACGATTTCGCTCGCCAAATTTCGCACGTGCACATTATTGGTGTATGCCGGCTAAGGTGCTCTGTTTCCAATTTTGAATGAACTCAAATGTTCATTGTACCACGATCTATCCATTTACATGAAATTTCTACAACGAAATTGTAGAATTTTCATGTAAATGGATAGATCGTGGTACACTACATCAACGCTTAACACGTGGGAGGTGCCAGCATCTTGCAACACCATCTCAATGGAAAATCGACTTCGACTGTTTGGGCATATTCTGAGACGACCTCCAGATTTTCTTGTCCAACATGCTCTTAGGCTCCGTCCCTAGCAGACGACCATCGGCAAAGCGTCAAGGCGTCGGAGCGTCATGCGCCAGCACTAAATCGCTGACTCATGACGCTCGCCGGCTGGCGCATTCAACGTGCCCGAGGACGGCACGTGGTAAACGATGGTATCGATAATATTAGTGACAGCCGTTACGGTCACTATGCCTCTACCGTCAGCGACTGGCCGACTGCAGTGGTCGCTGGGGTGTCAGATCAATAACAAATGCTGATGATGCGAACCCCCAGCGTCACTTTACGGCCACTTGACGCTAGGACGTCTGATATAGACGGAGCCTTAAGATGCTTCCGAGTCCTGTCTGGAAACCGCCGCCTGGACGGAGGCTATGGATTTTGACGGGAGTGGTGAAGGATTTGAAATCACTAAGCATTGAAAGGCATTTCAGGCGCGATGTTTCACTTCTCAGGAAGTGGAATAGCGACCGATGGATGGGTTGTTTTCCACTTGTGGCTAAGGACCGTAACAATTGGGGATGGTTGACTACTAGGACAGCACACCTCGGTGAAGATGCGGACTGACCGCGTCAGGCCGAAGCCAGCCGATTAAGTCAAGTAAGTTAAAGGCAGTGTTCACGATAAAAAATATGTTTCAGTTAACAATAGCAATGGGTAGTGGAGGGGCATACCATATGTTGACATCGAAAGAACGCATGAAAACGAGCCAGGAAAAGCTTCAAAAGAGCCCGAAGTTGCCACTTCGAGCGCAAGGCAAACCCCAAAAGCGCAACACACGCCCACCGACGTGAACAAATGGATGCTCGAGATCGTGAAATGAGCGATGATTTCCAATCATTAGCCCCGTTCTTCACTTCATTCTCAGCTTCTTTCTTGAGTCAGGTCGGCTCGCATAGATCTGCTGCAAAAGGCGGAACTTACAAGCCTCGGACAACCCGTCCACCATGTTTCGTTAGCTCAATTTTTGAGGGACCATAACTCCATTCTCTGAAGGTCTTGTACGATTTCAGAGACATCATTGGAGTCTGCATGGGGCCGTTTTCAAGATAGGCGGGGAAACAGAAAAACGATTTTCATCGTGAACACTGCCTTTAAGTGAAGTATATGAAATAATCTCGGAATTTTTGAGCGGAAACCCCTTTTCTGGTATGGTGTTCGCTATGAATTCGAAAATGATATCACGTTCGGCTCTATTTTACCTTAGGGAACGAAGCTTTTCCTTAAATTTGCGAAGCATTTCCACATGATTGATTGGGTCACGACATGCTGTATAGTTCGGCGTCGCCCCTTTTCTATCTTGGATAGCAGCGGGAATGTTGTTGAAAAATACTCATGTTGTTGGAGGCCGTACACCAAGAGGTAAAAGCTAGGAGTATATTGATTTCAATATTCATCCCCATCCTATAACTTAGTTCAATGATTGCTTCATTCTCGATGCTTTCATTCATTCGTAGTAAATAAATAAATAGATAAATAAATAAATCATTACAGTAAGAAATAATCGTCAACATGAATATGGAAAGTTCTATTTCAACTCCATGCCGCAGCTAGCTCAGCAAAATAGATGTTCGTTGCATCGCCATGAGTAGTCCTTGACACAGTGTGAATCTTCGACTTCTTGCCACAACATCTCAATAGAGCTCTCACTTTTGCTCCCCATTGCGGGATAGTAAAGCAACAGAGGACTAGGAATCCCAACACACCCCTAAAAAGTCATTGCATCAAACCAAACCTTATACATGTTTCATATCCTGACAACAGCAACAACACGTTCGAATCGGTTGAAGCTAAGGGGCGCTTCCTTTGGGAACCACTGAGTCCGGAGGAAGCAGCGGAACAATATGTGCTCACTTTTCGAATAGGTGAACTTCGCCATTTTGGAGGCCAAAAACAATGAAGAAGAGTCAGAACATTGGTAAGGTTTTCTAGCTTTGTTACGGAGCCGAAGGCTTTGAACAAATACAAACTTTCACAAACTCAAACTCACATAATTTCCGCGAGCTTGAAAATTGCTGCGACTAGCAGTGTACAGATGACAGTGGGACATAACGTCCCCAAGAAATGACGGACACACATTTTCAAGGCTGTCACGGTAGCGAACAAGTAAACGCATCGTGTCATCTTAAAAATTATGCATGATAGGTGTGCCCAATTACGAATCATCCTCTACTAGTGTAATGACTTAAAGGCAGTGTTCACGATGAGAATCGTTTTTCTGTTTCCCCGCCTATCTTGAAAACGGCCCCATGCTGATTCCAATGGTGTCTCTGAAATCATGCAAGACCTTCTGTGAACGCAGGTGTGGTCCCTCAAATATTGAGCTATGGAAACATGGTGGACGAGTTGTTCGAGGCTTGTAACTTCCGTCTTTTGCAGCCGATCTATGCGAGCTGACCTGAGTAAAGTGAGAAGCTGAGAATGAAGGGAAGAACGTGGCTAATGATTGAAAATCATCGCTCATCTCACGATCTCAAGCATTCATTTGTTCACGTCGGTGGGCGTGTGATGCGCTTTTGGGGTTTTCAATGCGCTCGAAGTTGCAACTTCGGGCTCTTTTGGGGCTCTTCCTGGCTCGTTTTCATGCGTTCTTTCTACGTTAACGTTACAGAGTGTCCCACCACTACCCAATCCTAGTGGAATTTCGAAAACTTTTTTCATCGTGAACACTGCCTTTAAGAAAAAAATCTGATTCATTCAGCGCCTAGCCATTTTGGACTAAGTAACCTCTCCTTGAACGTAGAGCCCGAACATGCCATTCGCAGTTGCCTGAAATCACTCTGAAAAATTGATAGGCTTTTTCAATATCTCACGGCAAGGTAAGTGCCGTTAAAAAGATCGGATTCCGCTCGAATATATCCGGGGATAATCAAGGGTGCTGTACACGGATCTGGGATCTACTTGTCGGAATCTGAGGTTCCCTGTAGATTACGAAAGGTACCTAGGGGCAAAAACCTGGGGGCAAAACTTACCCTGATATATTGAAAATGGACGGATAATTTCGAATTCACCACCCGAATAACCCCCGCATAGAAATTTCGTGTAAATTCTGAGACTTATCCAACTACCGTGTATCTAAGTAATCTACCGTATGCTGTCTTGAAATTGAGGAAATAACCCCAGATTCGTGTTGAGCGCTTCTAACAACTTCCAGTGACCCATTTTGAGTCACAACTGCAGTTGCGTTCCGGCAGTCATCGAAAGCTGTGTTTTGCGTTCAAAATTTCCCTATGATAAGTTTTGACGAATTAGTAAGTCAAAAACTTTGGATAGTCGACGAATAAACCTAAGATTCGTAAAAAGCACACCGATTACTCCATGGAAAAATTTTGAGGTAAACCTGAAACGCTTTTTCCGAACGCTCTCACCTAGGAGAGTGTTTTGCTCGCACCCTCAAACGCTGCATACACACTCGTAAACGTAATAGGGATAACTAGTTGTGACGATGCTCACGTTGTGACGATACTTCGTGGATTTTTTTTTTTGATTTTTAGCCCTTATGGCTTGTGTTGATATATGCGTTTCGTATTTTACCGAAGTATGATTCTATGGTGCACGCCAAACTGAGAAAAAGGTGTTTCTAATGAATTCAAGGTCTGCTATTGTTCAAGTAGGATATTCGTGAGCCATGGTTTGAATACCTAATCTTTTCTCCGCAGTCCATTATCCTTTCAGCAGCCAATGCTATGCTGGCATTCCAAAACCATTACATTCATTTCTATCATTATCCAAAAGATGCCTCAGCAACAGTTTCAATGGTTGAATTTCGAAGCAGGTCTATGTCAGAGCCTTTTCAGCAGTGCTGTGCTTCTGTGCGATGAATGAGGTTATCGTTCATGTTCTCGTGTCACGTCAATCCGCCATGACCATTTTTGACCACTGTGATAGCTTATACTGTAGGCACCCCCGAGTCAGTGCCATGAGTTCGTATTTAGGTCAAAGAGGTGCCCCCGCATCCGCTCGTGAATGGTCTCCTACCAGTTGCGCTGGGTCTCGGTAGGGTTATCCTACAGACAGCTGCTCAATGGTCAAAATCTGGTCAAACCCTTTGCTTGGGCGGAAGTGATGTTAACGAGGGTGTCAACGAAAGCTCTCATTCATGCTGCTTGGAGAGCAACAGAAAAATAATTCTCGATTGCTCTATTTGTTTCTATTTATTTTCTCGGCCATCCCTTTTGGAACCCCACAAACTGTTGGCTGCTACGGATCTTACTGAACACAATTTTTCTATAAGTGAATGGCCACTGATTTTTGAGGAGCTTATAATCAAAACGTCAGATCTTTCAAATAGAGGCACTGTTTTCGCGTGCGAGAAGCTTAGTTTGCTTCAAGCTTCTTTTTTAGTCAATCTGGACGTATATTAATTACTTTCATGTTTCTGTTCCTCATTCATGATTGACAAATAAATGAAACATGGAATGAAATTTTTAAAAAAAATGCTCACGCATATTCAACCATTTCTGCAAAATGTGTCGGTGTTTCGAACTTCGATGCCTCTTAGTTCTTTTCTCTACCGTTTCTGTTGCCTGCATTGATCTAGTTGCCAATGGTTTTATTGATTTTTGTTGAATTTTATTTAACTTTTGTTTTTTCTTTGTTTTCCTGAGCATGGAATATCTTTCTTCTTAATGGTCAGCTAGTTGTTTATTGGAGCGTTCTACGGAACGTAATAAATAAATAAAAAAATAAATAACTACGGAATTAGAATGGTATGGTACAGAGCACAACGCCCACGCATTTTGAAGCGTCAAAAACGACCCGCAATGACGCTACGCAAGTGAGAATTTGGCCCCGCCCTGTATTTGCCCGCCCCTGTATTTGCGTCCTCCTCCAAAACAGGGGTGGTGAGCCATTTTCACCGTCGCCAACATTTGTGGGTGGCAGAATAGGTAAACCGCACACATCGACGAAGACGGAAATGGCCCAGCATCCCTGTTTCGGAGGGGGACGGCAAATACTGGAGGAGGAGAAATATGAGAAAACCTAAACAGGCAGCAGCGACCGTTTATCCATACGTGTCCCACCACGCTGTTCTGCCAGTGGAGATTTTGTACAAGTTTCTTCATGTTTCAACGTGCCAACTTCTTGAGTATTCAGCGTGATGAGCGGTGTGGATAAACGGTCGCTGCTGCCTGTTTAGGAGGGCCCGAGAAATACAGGGCGGGGCCAACTTTTCACTCGTGTAGCGTCATTGTGAGTCGTTTTTGACACTTCAAAAGGCGTGGGCGTTGTGCTCGGTGCCATACCATTCTATTTCCGTAGTTATCTCAAATACGTTTACGGGCGTGTATTCTGTCTTTAATGGCAACAAATAGATTCCATGGGTGTAACCTGAACACAGTATCTGGCCTTGCATACTTTTCTTTTAACTGTATGTAGACGCTCAACCAGCAATCGTCACAAGTGGAAAACACTATTACTCTCTTCAAAGTTCGGGGAATGTGCTCCCACCCAAACTTCGCCCAGGGGATTGTTTTGAGCGCTGATCACAATGATGAGGTCCGTTTCTGAATTTGCAAAAGATTGGCAAGTGATAATGATAATACGCGTTTGCTGAGGTACAATTGGCTAGTAAATCAGTGAAAATACGCCTATATTTCAGAGTGATTTTAGGCAGCTGCGAAGAGGATATCATTGGTGTCTCACAGGGAGATAGCCGCGCTCAGCAGTTGGGCGCGAAATCGTTCGATCAATAGCCACTCTCCTTTCGTTTTCCACGCGCGCGATTTTTCCAATCAAGCAGCGTCGCGGCAATCCCTCATCCAGTGATTGAAGATAATCGGACTCTAAGTCCAAGAGTGATTTAAGAAAAGTAAATTTCATTTGAAATGACCAGGCTGACTAATTGTTGTTTTCTTGCAAGGGACAGACTAGGCTATGCATTGCCTGCCCTATTAAAACGTGGACAGCGAGGTCGCTTACCTACCTTCAGCACGCGTATATTTTCCTCTAGCTGGAATCTTTCACTGAGTGTGTAAAACTGCGAAAGCGTCGACAGCCTTGCCAGCCTTCTTTTGTTGTACCAGTACAAAAAGAGTATGGCCTGAATGTTCTTATCTAATATTTTGTATAGGGGTGCATGCTTGAACGATGAACCTACCAACGAGGAGGAGGTTATGAGAATTACATATAGTATATTAATCACTATGAAGCAGACGTCTTTGATCACGGATAAAACCATGGGCACAATGACAACGAATGGCACTAGGAAGATTCGTATTATTCGTCGACTATGCTGCTCGTAATCGCTGGAAAAAATCTTCTGAATTTTTGAAGCCGAAACTGAAAAGCATCGACGTTTTGGTTTTCCTAATGTCGAAATATCAGTCAAAGCAGACAGTGGATGGGGCGTGATAGGAGATGCCTATGGAACCGAGTAAACTTCGATGACGTTCGGTACAGAGCTCATTCTTGTTCAAACACGAAATCATTAACAAGCTTGGTCAGCTCAGTGTCTGGACGAGCTCTGCAGCAATAGTAGATAACAATGTTCCGACGAGTCGTTGTAAGGTGCAACTCATACTCGTCAGCGCCAGCGCGCTACGCGCGTCACGCGCTTGCAGAGACTATGAAAATCCAGCGGGGACGACATTGCGGAGCGGCAAAAAAGTGGACCTTAACTTTTCCAAACACGCGATTTCAGTGCACGAGTCCATCACCATGGTAGCAAATGATAATGCTGGAATGAAATATTATGAAACGCAATGAAATTGGTGACGTATTAACAAACTACTGCGGAGCGGGCGTTAGATGCGTGCCGCGTGGGCGTGTCGTCACGCCATTCATACTCCAACGCCACGCCTGCGCATAACGCGCTGGCGTTGAGGAGTATGAATAGCGCCCAAGCAGCAATAATTCTGATAGTGTCGAAGTTGAATCAAGTCGATCGAAAAGTGTACCAATCATGGTATTTTCGTTGAAGAAATCTGCGAAATTTCACTCATTTTCGCGTCGCCAAAGTTGAAATTCGTCGCGTCGTTGAGTGTGTAGTGCCCCATGATATTGTGTGCCGTATCATGACGGTAGCGTTTCACAGGAAGCATGCACTATAGCACGTTTCACAGGAAGCATGCATTAGAAGAAGTGGGCAGCGATCAACGAGGGCAGCGTCGTGGAAAATAAGCAATGCTCCGTCAAGTGCGTGTGCGCTTATTGGAAAGTACCGTTCTTTTCAGAATGTGCGCAGTCTTTGAGCGTGCTCAGTCTTGGGAAGTGAGTAGCGCTTCTCAGGGAAATTGGGGGACACTCCCCGCACAGTCAAGTGGGGTTGCGAAATTAGGCGACGGGGGGTCGCAAAAAGTTGGGTCCGAAAATGAATGTTACGGGGATCGCAAAAATATCGGTCCGAAAATGAGAATTTTGTGGATATCTCATAAATTCTCGATTACTTCTGGTCCCCAAGGAAAGGATCGTAGCATTCGGTTTTAGACGCTTGGGCTCGACTATTGAGCAAATTTTCGTCGTCTGACACTTTCAGTAATCAACTATAAACTGCCCGGTCTCGGGAAGGGGGGATCGCAAAAATTTAGGATTTTGAAAAAAAAATGTGACGGGGGGGCCGCTCCGACTTCGAAAAATTACGCAACGCTCCGTTTGACCCTGACTCCGCGTAAGACTCCTGATAGGAAAAAACACATACACGGAGTCATACGATAAAGGGCAGCGGGAGTACAGCATCGTAGCGCTCGTGATGACGTCACAATCACGGCTGGGACACTACCTAAATGCTTAGCGAGAGACCCTAACGAGCAGCCAACATTGACGTCATTGACTTCACAGGTTATTCATTTAAATACTCACCACAAGCATGTCGCCCCGGGTTGTCGCGGTCCCACGGCGGAGAAAGACCCCGCCTGGGTCCACGACAAGGACGTAATCTTCGCCGCGGTCTGCGGTGAGGAACCTCTCTCCTCACGTATCGCGGCGAAAACCACCCCCTCCCCAGCCGAGTGGATACCCCTATCCCCAAGCGGTCAAAAATATGCTGGCCTCCGGAGAGTGACTCGAAGTCACCTTCCAGGGCCGGCATCAGAATGCCGAATGAGGACTCGAGTGAAAAGAGGCGCTTTTTGTACCGGCTATGTACGTGATAAGCACGTCACAATGTGATACCTGTTGAACCACCATATCAAGCTACGCTGTGATGCTTATCATCGACTTAAAACTTGTCATCGTGTTTAAACAAGAATGAGCCGTTTGAATCCTCAAAGCTGTATACCGTTCCTCGAACTTTGATGCGGGAATACTACGGGAAATGAAACAACCCGGGGTTTCCTTACGTCTTCAAATCACGCTTGAACTGCCCTTTGTCCCAAGCACAACCACAGCAGGAAGGTTTTGGTAATACATCGATGAGAGAGTGGAGTCATGTGTTTGAGTGAAACTGAAACCAGTGATCAAAAATTTTAATCTTAAAACAGCGGATGTTTCAGATGGTAGATATATATAATTGATGCCGATGATGTTGAGTGGGCTCAGTCCACCATCAGAAGACCGGAAAGTTGATACGGATAGTTTGACCCAACAAAGGCGTTTCCTCGCATTTTTTTCATTAATGTCCTACTACTTTGAATCAGGTAAAGGGTTCTGAGAAGAAAATTAGGCAATTATTGTTGTCGTGACCACTGCCTTTGGGTGCACCCGCCTGTATTTCAATGCACGCTTAATAAGGCGGTGTTGGCGAACAGCCGTGGGGTATGAGATTTGCTAGAGAGTTTTCGGTTATGGGTTGTGCTGAAAACACACAAACTCATGCCGGGCAAACTTTGTACAAAAAGTCTATAAGAGCATAGTGTTTAGTTACCTTAGGAACCAAGTTGAGAGCCCTCTCTCTATGGATATCGACACAATCGAGAGGCAGGAATAGAACGGTTGTGCACGGCCAAGCCAACTATTAATACGATCGAGCATAAAGTATGTCTCCACAAGCCAGTGGACTTCACCTTGAAATTGAGTTATGGAGCAACAAGAGTTGATAACGAACGTTAATATAGAAGACAACATTTCTTACTTACTGACCGCAAGATGACATCATAATTTCAATTACACCAAGTATTAGTTCGCAAAGAGAAAAGAAGGCTGGCATAGCTATAACGCATCGAATAATAGCCGTCATATTGTCATGGAATGCCTTGACCCGCCATGAGGCAATCAGTAATAGCCCAGACATAGCAATGATAACCGCTTCCAGTAACCGATCAACGTAGAACTTCCAGTATAGGAATGTACTGAGTGGTGATCCGTCAAAGTCATTGTAATCCATGGAATCACCTGAACACTTCGATCAATGTTGATGTAGCCGGAATAATTCCGCGTTTAGTATACATACACTATCGTTCTCTGAGCCCAATTCTAGTCCGGATTTGCGAACTACGACTGTTGCATCATGCGACACGTGTTAATCGTGCTGGGACCACTTGGTTCCGGCGCGATTCACCCTTCTGCCAGCACGACCATCACGTGACCCGCGATGCAACAGCCGTAGTCCGCAATTGCGGACCAGAATTTGGCTCAGAGAACGATAGTATGTGGAGCTGAGCACAGGGGCTATACAAAAACTTCAACAAATCCGCTTTTCGAGGACAGAACAGAAATCAAATTTTGGGAACAGGATTTTGGAAGTCAGGCCCTTGTCAGAGTTGATCGATCACTGATTCCCACCCGGTCGACAAGCACCGAAGTAGTGGCAGACGTTCGCAGAAAATTCACCCGATGGGTCTATCTGCGATCGCGCGCTTGCGTCTGCAATCCACTCAATCGATACCAATGATTACCATGCGCACACGGGCAGAGCCATTCCAACCGAGGTCGGGTTTTCCACCTCGGTTTCGGTCGGACTCAGTCGGTTTTTGAATCAAGTCTGGCGGAGGTCTCAGAGCGAGCTGAAAAATTATTCTTCAATTTTATTGCAATAAAACATTTCTAAGAAGAGACTTACACTCCTGTCAGACTGAGGTTTCTAGGCCCACAGCCAATGCCCCGTGGTTAGGCGTCACCGGGAACGTGCATACCGCCAATATGGAACTTGGTCGTGGCCATGACCTGACCACCTGGGACTTAGCTCCAACCCATCAGTGAATACAGCCCCACTGCAGTCATGCTGGACCATTTGACGGTCAAGTTTTATTAAAAACTGTTCCCGCGTTCTAGGCAGTATCGCCTCCTCCACCAAATTCGTAATTCGAGTCAATTACGACGTCATCGCCCTATTCTGTGTGATGGCGGAAGACACACTGAAGCTGATCCTGCTCGTTCCGCATCATAAAAACATCCCGTGGCAGGTCATCACGGAACAGGTGGAGCACCCGAGAAGTTGGTATACGCGAGAGTCCCACGACTCTTCGGAAGAACCTGATTGTTCCATAAATGTACAGGATCGCACCAGTAATATTGTAATGGATCATCAGAACACGCTCCTCGTAGGTGAGTAGATGTGCGCATTCACGGAGTATTTCAGTACTCGTAAGATCCACAATTTGCTTCATCTCGAATGACTGGATAGCGGCCGCGGGAGAAACGTGAGTAGAATGAGAACCTGACCATTGCCAGAATATATTTTAAATGATTTCGCCTTTGTTTTCCAATAGGTAATTGGCACAAATATTCGTCTTGAGCGTTTTCAGGGGTTAACTGCGGGGCAAAACTATACGACATACTCCGATTTCCGCAGTTCTGAAATCCGCGCGGGCCGAGTAGAAAAACTGCAAAAGACAATCGACGCTGCACCTTCGAAAACCGCCGGGTGCAAATTTTCATAACAATACGTCAAATTTCACAGAGCTGACTCCAGAAAATGTCGAAATTGACCGATTCAAAACGGTGTGACATAGCAGGTGTATTTTGGAAGTTTCCTCAATCTTGTAGATTAGCATAGAGTAGAATTACGGTATCATGAAATCTGTTTAACTAGAGAATGTTCCTGCTCTTCATTTTCCAAAACGCTACATGGAGCCAGATTGTCAGAATGCGAAATTTGTCATAATGAACGGATCAGTACAGAACCTGTGAAATTGAAGATTTGGGTGAATTCTCTGCTTTGTCATGTAGTTTTGCACCGGTAGATTCCGGCATTTTCTGGTGCCAGGTTTCCCATCAACTGCGAGAGAGACGAAATGATGTTGTACTCACCTAACACGCTTCGCATAGGGGAGGCGTTCCATCATGCAGCCATTTTTAGGGAAGTACACATGCTGGAACTTTGAATGCATAGTACGGTCACATAATCAGCTCTAACCTGCGATTTCCTTCTATGCTAGAATTCTCATTGTAATTTCCGATTTTACTCGTCTTCATTTCAGAGCGTGAAGTCGGCGTACACTTATGAAATTCATAAGTGATTTATCAAAAACTGAAACTTGAGAAGCAGAGAAGCACATATGGGAGCTTTTCGGTAACAACAAGTGTGATGGAAAATTTAATAAAGGCAAACTTGAGTGCAATAATCGCTACGGGGGAACTGAATTGTTTGCTATGGTTTTATTAATACGGTAAGCCAAGTAAGTCGGGAGTGACGAAAATGAAGCACCGTGTTGATGTACCTATTTTAAAAAATTGAGGGCGACTCTTACCAGATGAACGCTTCAAAATGTTATGGGCCTGGAACGGTACGCAGTCTCCCAACCAACATTTGCTTGAAGGCAGTGTTCACGATAAAAATCGTTTTTCTGTTCTCCCGCCTATCTTCAAAACGGCCCCATGCTGACTCCAATGATGTCTCTGAAATCGTACAAGACCTTCTGGGAACGGAGTTGTGGCCCCTTAAAAATTGAGCTGGGAAGCATTGTGGACGAGATGTCCGAGGCATTTAACTTCCGTCTTTTGCAGCCGATACAAGCGAGCTGACCTGAGTAAAGAGATAAGTTGAGAATGAAGGGAAGAACGGGGCTAATGATTGGAAATCATCGCTAATCTCACGATCTCGAGCATTCATTTGTTCATTTATGTGGGCGTGTGTTGCGCTTTTGGAGTTTGCCTTGCGCTAGAAGTGGCAACTTCAGGCTCTTTTGGAGCTTTTCCTGGCTCGTTTTCATGCGTTCTTTCGATGTCAACGTTACGGTGTGGCCCTCCAATACCCATTCCTAGTGAAATTTGGAACCCTTTCTTATCAAGAACACTGCCTTTATGCCCCATCTAGGGCGTGGCAGTTGGGGGTGCAAAATCCCGGTTCTGATGATCAAAGTGAGTTCTCGCAAAGAAAAATGGCGCTAAACCCACCCTAACCTATCATTTTCTTCTTCTTTAGCGTTTGTCCCACTTTGAAGCTCAGTCCGCTCATCTGATGCGCTGGCGCCACATCCCCTTCTCATGCGACTGATCAGGGTGCACACCAGCAGCCTTCAAATCAGCATGCAGAGTGTCAAGCCAGCGCTGCTTCGGTCGTCCTTTGGATCGTTTACCAGGCACATCCACATTGAGGCCTGTATTGTAAACAGTATCGTCTCTGGCTCGCATAACGAGCTTGTCAGCGATTGGAGTGACATCGAAGTGCCGTGGCATGTCTTCGTTCGTGATGTGATCTAATCGAGTGACACCAGCAGTCTAGCTCAACATTTTCGTCTCCATTACACCAAGTTTACGCTTGCCGTCCTTCGTTGCAGACCAGCATTCTGAAGCGTACAGCGTGAAGGATAGGACAGCGATTCGATAAATCTTCTTCTTCAAGCGGTCAGGCATTTTCTTATCGCAGAGCGCCCCAGTCATCAAACGCCACTTTGACCGCGCTGCTCTCACGTGAGAGGCAACTTCGGAACCTAGGCTGCAATCAGATGCGATTGTCGATTCGAAATACTTGAGGGCTTCATGAACGCGATAGCTCAATACCGTCGATCTTGATTGACCCCTGTTCATCACCGTTCGTGGATATTCCGGTTTTTTCTGAAGTTGAGGCGTAATCCGAACCGAGACAAACGATTACTCCATGCTTGCACCTGTCGCTCGAGGTCAGACATATCTTCAGTTAAAAGCATCACGTCGTCGGCATACAACAGCGACCATGGCACTGGTTTCTGCAAGTCTCGTGTAATTGTATCCATCACAATCCCAAAGAGGAGCAGGGCCAGAGCAGATCCTTGATGGACACCAACAGAGATGAAAAATTCAGTCGAAGTCCCGGCCGCTGCTTGAACACGATTTCTTGGATCGGCGTAGAGAATCCTGACCTAATGAATGAACTTTTTTGGGCCTTCTTCTTCTCCTGGACCTTTGTCCGCATTTCACCTGTCTAAAGCCAGGTTTGCTTATCTATTTTTCTTCGGCCGGGCTTTGTGACCCCAAGTTCCAAGCGCGCCGACTCTATCATCGTTCTGGTTGCCTTCTGCCATGATTCGTGCACAGTTGTGACTGGTAGTAGGTGGACACGCGAGAAGACATCAGCTCGCATCTACCTCAAACGCCACCACTTTATCCGAGAAGTTCCAGACCGCTCACCAATACTACACCTCGACGGCATGCTGTTCATCGTGCATAGAAGCGGACGGTATTGTGTTGCAACTGTCCCGTACGGAACGACTTTTGCATCTGAGACCATTTTTTCGTCGCGATTTCGGACAACCACAAAGTCAATCTACCTCATGTTGTTGCCGCTGTAAAAAGTGACAAGGTGAGACGTACGCATTCGAAACTTTGTGTTGACTGCGATAATGTCATGTGAATCGAGAATTCTTAAGCCATCCGTGTTCCGTAGCCCGTGACCGAAACCTATGTGGTACAAGTAGCCTTGGCTCGTCTGTATGATGTGACCATTGATGTCTCCCGCGACAACAACTATGTCTTCTGGCGGTTCCTCGGCGGTCTTCCCATCAAGCATCATTCAGAAATCATTCTTTATTTGGTGCGTACAATCAGTCTGCGGGGCGTACACCGAAAAAAAAAACGAATGCGTTGCTTTTCGCTGACGATGATTACCTTGATCAAACGGTCGTTAAAGCGATGAACGTCAGAAATCGCGTCACGGAAGCGTTCGAGCACAACAATGCAAACGCCGTTTGTGGTCCCAGGGCTGCCATGATACAGGACTTCGAAGCCTTCGCCAATATCCTTGAACTTACAACCCGACCATCTCGTCTCTTGCACTGCACATAGATCAATAAGTCTACGCTCCAGAGCAAGAGCCAAGTCGCTTGAGCGGACTGACAACGTGTCGACATTCAGCGGTGCAACGCAAGTCTTTGCAACGTCAAAGGACTTTCGGACTAGCTTGGTTACTCTTCCATGCCGTCCTTGCACCGAGACTCTACCATACATTCACTACTCACCGGGCTCCGTAAGTCGGCGTCGGTTACCGCGGATGCCGTAGCCTTCAGCGATTCCTTTAGCACCATAGCATGTGTTGTGACAATGATATCCCTCGGCCGACCTGTCACACGGGCGCTTCGCCCTGGTTTGTCGCCGGAACACCAATGTCCGCGTTCAGCTCACCTCGACAGAATCGACTAGTTTCCAGTGGCACCAACGTGGAGGAGCGGATTGCGCCACCAACCCTAACCTGTCATGGTTTCCCGAGAAACGGAAAACGAACACCATATTGGTGTTCAGCGCACATAAGATTCCCTCTTTAGCTGAGCTTGGGCGGAGAAGAATCAAACTTTGGGTTCATCTACCGGATAACAACATTTCAAGGTCTGAGAAATATTTTGGGGCCGAATTCATCATTGAATTTTATCGCTGATAAGCTGGGTAGGCATCTGTTGGAAATACGCTTATTGCGGAGGAGGGCGCGGGCTAGAAAGTTACCATGACCGGCTTACCAGCTGTAAAATCCAAGTGATAATTTCGGCCCCCGAAGTGCGAAGCGAAATTCTGTTGGCTTATTCCGTACTTGAGCGGAGAGAGGGGAAGAGATGGAAAGAGGTGTGGACTGAGAGAACAGAGTGGGCAGAATCGCTCGTCGTCATGAAAATTTCGCAACGACATTGGGATCCTTAGCTTCCATTCGTTTACGAAGAAGATCCGGCCAAAACATCAGCTGATGATTCCATTAACGTCTCCGTCCTGCCTAAACCAACAAGTAACAGCTACTAGAGATCAGCTATGACGAGACTTACTGGAAGATGTGCATGGTAACTTCTTTTAAAGTTTTTCCACGGATGTGAGGGTGAATGACTTGCTTGACTCGATCGTCTGCCTTCTTCCTGACGGGGTCAGACCGCATCTCGATTGGTAGATCAAATAGCTAAAACACGTTACAAGTTGTGCTTTTTAGAATGGGAAGGGACAGAGAATGTGACTAGCAAGCTTGTTTTTACTGTTTATCAAATCAGTCGATATTATCGATCACTAGATCTAATCGCTAAAACAAGCTGTAGGCTGCGGTTTTCATATGGGAAGGGACAGGAAAACTGGCCAACTAGTTAGTTATCCGCCGCTTATGGAATCAATCGATATCGAAATGAAAATTTTGATGACATGTAAGTGATATTACGAGGTAATATCAAGAAAAGAATGAACGATTCAATCAAAAAGGGGTCCACCAAGCAAAAGTTGTTTGGCTCGCGTCAGAAACGTTCCAACCAAAAACGAACGATAGGAAAGTGGATTGTGGAGAGTCTACAAAGAGTGAATAATATCATTTGAAAAATATTCTGTATGCTCAGTTTTCTGACCAGGAAAAACCTACCGTTGTGGTCACTAACGAGAAAGAGTTCGATGGCTTTCAATACGAATTTCTTTCCGTTTGACAAGAGCATATATGGATACGTGTATTTGATGTTGTTCTTCTTTTGTTCCGCTTTTGCTAACAGCTGGAGCAACCCTTTTGTAAAGTTCTATCTACAAACGCCTTCTGTCTTGAATGAGATATTAAGTACATATACATAATATCTTCCACAATTTTCTATTGGTTATTGGATAACTACAAGAGAGTTGGGGAATCACAGAGTACTTCCCAGTAGGATACCGCAACGATTTGTTTTCGCTGATAAGAAAGGTGAGCATAAAGATTTGGTTCAAGAAGATATTGTTCACTTTTTGTGTTTGTCTCTGTAGAAAGAGCTTTCAAATGGCTCGCCTGAAGTTACAATGAAGTCAGTGGGTTTGTGTTTGGGAAAACTGCAGTCAAGGTTTGCAGCAGGATTTCCTTATAAGTTCGCAAGTAGAGGATATACGTCATATATTGAGCTTCTTTTTTTGTGATCTTCTATTAACGATGCGGACATTTTCTCATAGAGGAAGTACGGTATTAATGTTAGATTCCCGCAGAATAAGCCAGAAAACAGCGACTCTTCACTCGAAGCGGATGAAGTAAGTTCATATGCTCGAAACGCATTAACACACAAGGAAGTTACCCTATTGGAAGTTTGACTGCTCGACTCTGGCTATACGTGAGATATAGACTGTTCACATGCAAACTCTGCATCGCATTCCTCTAATTGCCTGATTGGAATGGCAAGAAGGAGCAAGAGAAGAAAATCTGGAATGCTGGTGATAAAGGTTTTCCAAGGGTAAGGTTTGCTGTAATGTTTGCTAAGGTTCAAATTCGAACAAGAATGTTCTCCTTTCAGGGGCTGGGGATCGTTGGAATTTCTCGCAGCACAGTGAATAGGTCGGAGGCCCATCTTCGATGTTTTGCGATATATTTTTTCAAAGTCACAAACGGTCCATAATCATCAGTGAATTTTTTTCTTGAGGTCCGGCGACCCTGCATCGGTAGGTACAACTAATTTACAACCCTGGTGATAATCGGTTCTCAACGGTTTTATGTTTGCTTAGGTTCAAACTTGAACAAGAATGTGCTCTGTATCTCATATTCAAAGGAATAATTGGTAGAAGAGGTAAGAACGAGAGGAGAAAGAACGCAAGGAGAAACAAGAGCGGAAGGTACTAGCACGGGTGTTATTCGGGGCATCAATGGATAAGAATGGGCAAGAATAGGATTTAACGGGATGTTGATCCCTAGCTCATCAACGACTACAGACACGTTGGAGAGGAGGTAACTCCATGGGTATTTGCTGATTATCAATGGCTCAGTTTTATTGAAAAGAATTCGGCCTTTCAAGTGGTTTCCAGATCATCTGCTCATTCTCACTGCCGCACGGTGGGTCACTCACAGGCAAATAGGCTACATTGAAATTAAGTCATTGATATTCATTAGGTGGACCACCCATGGGGTTACTTTCTCTTCAACCTATCTCGCCTCTATCTTTGGACAAACTTTATCGCAAAATCTTCGCGAAATGTTCAGGAAAGAACACAACAGTTAAAGAGAGGAAATTATGAAAGAACGAGCAGAAGTAGGAAGAAGGTAGCAGATGGTATGCCAGTGGGTTCATAGGAAATTATAGACAAACGAATAGGTATAAGGCAAATGCAAAACGATAGGCAAAAGATTCGGAACAGAGAAGAACCTTTGCTATGCTCTTGTCAATTTCGTCCCGAGAGTTACTTTGCCCACGTCGCCAAGGGAACAGCTTTTACCTAAAACAGAGTATAAACTCACCGGACTGCAGAAAATTTTGTGGAGGAGAAGAGTAAAAAGAGGAAGTTGCGACGGCGGATTTGAAGCAGCCGCGAATGAGAATGGACGTGTAGAGCTGAGGAGTATGAGAAGACTTGAGAGAAGAAGAACTTGAGGAACGCTTTCACGTTGTTGCGAAACTACAGTGGTAAGCGGAGGTGACGTTCTTCTGTTCAAAATACGACCAATTGAATTGTAGTTGCTGATGAGGTGCTGTAAATATGGAAAGGATAATTAGTTTACTACAGAATCGTCCAGCGCCCATAGCGCCTCAGCTTGCGCATCTTCAGAGAGCGCATAACGATGCCTATTAGGAACCCCCGACTGAGTGTGAAGTTTTGAATTGTTAGTGGGAAATTAGATAGGAAGGGCAGGTGGAGCTGACAACGTTACTGCTTAAATGCTGAAAGCTCTCCCTCCGTCTGGAGTTTGTGAAATGACCAACACCATCCGTGCCCTATGGCCCCCGTCATAGTCGGTGGATCTACTGAGTCCCACCGAGTCGATACGCACCGAATTCGTGGGAGACGGGTGCAAAAAATCAACCCACCGAGTCCGACTGCGACCGTCTGATGCCCACCGCAATCCCCCGGTGGATACTGATGGTTCTCATGCGTACAAGGGCGCGGCCAATGCACCGACTGAGTCCGAATGAGTCCCACTGAGTCCCGCTGCGTCCCAACCAAAATCATCCTCACCCCATCTGTCCAATGATGATTCTTAAGAATGGTTTACGAGTTGAAGACAAAGACATATTGAAAACAAGAGAAATCAGCCACCAAACACGTTCCGATTCACAGCTGAGGTGACAATCGTCACTATCAGTTGCGTGTTTCGCAGAGGAATTGGTTGGCGCTGGGGGCAACCGGACTCAGTCGGACTCAGTCGGACTCAGCAGGTTTTTCGACGAAGTCTGACGGGGGCCTATGGATGACAGAAATGTACATATTTCGTGGAGACATGGGATCATGGTTCTTCCACCCCACAAGTTGTTATCCGTCACTGGCCCCACGAACTACAGGAGATTTTATTTATTGCGCTCCATGTGCGAGATTTTGAAGCGTGTCATTCTCTAGCGACTCATCAAACATGATGAAGAAACGACCAGAGCGAAGCAAGCCGGTTTCAGTTCATAAGTTAGACCATTGACCCAGTGTCCGTCGTCAGAAGAGTATTTGAATTGTGTCGGCGACATTCGAAGCCACTACAGCTTGCTCTTCTGAACTTCAAAGCTGCATTCGACCTACAGGAAGCTTACCTCTTATTTGTTGTCTGAAAACCGAAGACAGAACGCTTCGCCCGCCCTCATCATTATTTCTCTCTTAGAACGTCGGAGGGCCCTGCGCACAAAAGGTCACTGCACCGGCATTCTAGCTAGCTCTCAAGGCCCGGACATTATTGCCGGAAATTCGCGAGGCCTCGACGCTCCACATGATTGCTGTATTACCTCTAGTCGTTCTCGCTTATTCCTCGCCCGAGTGGTGGGCGGGTCCGTATTTTCCGAATTCTTCTTGTAGATTGTTACTTGAAAATAAATTCGTCAATAGAGCAAAATGTCAATACTATTTTTCCAACCTTGCATGCATAACACAGTTTGTCAAGTATGCGATAAACACAAGGTATAGCAAAAAGTATATATCTCCATAAAATGTGTCATTATCTAGCATCCTACGAGTTTCACCCAACCATATGTTTCAGCCCATTGCCCGAAATCCACGATGGGGTCACACATTGGGGAGGATTACATCCCGCAGCCGCCTTCAAGGTTAGATGCGAGTCTTTGTATTATGATATGGATCCCAATAATCGGGCAAATAAAAATTCTGATTTTAGCTTAAGTAACTCTTTTCTGTTATCAGCGATAAAAGTTGAGAAATGTTTGATGTTCTTGTCGTAGGAGCGTCTCTGGATGGATATCGTTACAATTGACATTCTTGGACAATCGAAGTCTGTGGTCGTGAGTACTTCGCGGGCCAACGGCCCTGGTTTTTCTCCGCAGGAAGTGGAATAGCGGCCATTTAGTGAATTCTGTTTGAATTGTGGCTGTAAACTGTGACAAATGGTGACGGTTGAAAACTACGACGGCTCACCACGTCGAAGCTGAGGGCTGACCGTGTCAGGTGGAAGCCAGCCGATAAAGGAAGAAGGTAAGTGGAGCTTTGCCAAAATTCGTTATTGATCGGCCAAGCAGCCGACATTCTGAATTAATTTTATATTTGTCCCTATTTTTCATGTTCCTCAATGGCTCGTGTATGCTTTTCCCCTGTAGGCGTTGCAGGTGAGGCTTCTCGTTTGTGCTAAAAAGAGAGTCGAAACATTTAATTAAGGTCTCTCGATGTATTCATCTCTAATTTCGGGTGAAGTATTATTCGGAGTTACTCAGAATGGAAAGGCTAACGCGTTGTCTAAGTTTGCAGGAAGCAGAACAGTGGAGCAGAACAGTGAAATTGTTGAACTACGTTATAAGAATGACCAGGGCTGTGACAGACTATTGCGGCAATGGTCAGGACTGACTTAGCCGATCAGGTGAACCATTGTTTCCTCTGTTTTGGAGCGAAGTTTTTCTAATGTCTTCGCGCGCATGTGCGAGTCAAAGATAGAAACAGCGAAAAGTTGTGTAGGAGAAGGAGACACAGCATACTAGTGTACATACACGCGATCGACAAAAAATAACTTGTACTCTGGAATAGAGGATGAGCAATAATTCATTCCTATTGAAAAAAAAACAGAAGTTCTTTTTGAAGCGGGACACTAACATGACATCAAAGCAACTCGTTGTCATCAACTCTTTCAGAAATGGAAAAGAAGGTTGCCGTTCGAAATGCAGAGGAACCTGGAATTCCTAGATAGACTCCTTGCTGCTAAGAAATGCTCACCATTAAATAGGAATAAAGTTGAAAAATAGGAAAATAAGAAGGTGATTGATAACGAATAGATTACGACTAGCGCTGAGGTTAGACAGACTCCAGGACAGGAGGGACACTAAAACGCTATAACAAAAAATGTTGCAGAGATAATTCTCTGAGTGAACAAAAACCAGGAACAAGTCAACTCCACGCCGCTGCCAAATCAGCGAAATAGATGCTCGTAGCCTGTTCGTGAGTAGTAGTTGAAACCGCATGAATCTTCTGCTTTCTGGAACAACATCGTATAACAGCCCTCAGTTCTGCTCTCCATTGCGGAACAGTAGCGAAGCACAGGGTAAGAAATCCCAGCACGCCTCTAAAACAACATTGTAACAAAGAGTGTTCACCGTAGAGCGCTTGTCCCAATAGCGGTCACTGTAATCATTTCTAGGCTTTACCATATTCACTTGACCAGACCATAAGAAGGTGGATTTGAAGGGAAAAATCTCTATTGTAACACAAGATTGTAACACAAAGTGAAAAGTCTGCTCTACATTTTATATTTACTTATTAGTACGTGGAGTACCACACATAACTTACAAAACACAAATAATAAGAATTTTGATTCCTGAAACTTTAAAGAAAATGACATTACAAATTGTTGCTCACAACTTTTCCACGGGCTGGGAAATTCCCCTTAGTATCATCTGGCAGCTGACATTTCTGCACACGTACACAAAGATATAGTTGACACCAATTTTCAGAGCTGTCGCTGTAGCGAATATAAACACGCATCGTACCATCTGAAACAACAGGAAACATCGTTTCTGACTCTAAATCAGAATGCAAGCAGCGACGCTTTTCCGCTCTTTTTCACTTTTTGAATCCCTGTCCTGACTCGTTGCATTTCTTTCTCTCTCTCAAACGTTAGCTTATTGAAATCTGACAAAGATTGTAAAATCGTGGTGAGCAAGGTTCTTCAACGGTACATTACTGACAACGGTTGAAGTTCAAATGAAAAGTTTTAAAATGAGACTTCCTAGTCTGGAGGTTTAGTGTACTGTCGCTACCTTGGGTGTTTACGATCGCTCTCCTCGCTTTACACACTCGCTCACTTAAAGGCAGAGTTCATGATAAAAATCGTTTTCCTGTTTTTCCGCCTATCTTGAAAACGGCCACATGCTGATTCCAATGATGTCTCTGATATCGTACAAGACCTTCTGTGGACGGAGTTATGGTCCGTCGAAAATTGAGCTAAGGAAACATGGTGGCCGAGTTGTCCAAGGCTTATAACTTCTGCCTTTTGCAGCCGATCTATGCGAGCTGACTTGAGTAAAGAGAGAAGCCGAGAATGAAGGGAAGAACGGGGCTAATGATTGGAAATCATCGCTCATCTCACGATCTCGAGCATTCGTTTGTTCACGTCGGTGGGCGTGTGTTGCGCTTTTGGGGTTTGCCTTGCGCTCGAACTGGCAACTTCGGGTTCTTTTGAAGCTTTTCCTGGCTCGTTTTCATGCGTTTTTTCGACGTCGAAGTTACAGTTTGCCCCTCCACTACCCATTCCTAGTGGGAACTGAAGCACTTTTTTTTATCGTAAACACTGCCTTTAAAGGCGCGGTACACCCTGAGATATGAAATGTGTGATTTCCATCTACCGCATTTCCTGTAACTGAACACCCGGGTGTACTATTTTTCAACCTCCTCCATAAGGGGGGTTCAATTAGTGGGAGGGGTTTGAATAGAGGGTGAGACTCTAATTTTCAATCGAGAATTTAAGAGGCAATATGAGCAAACAAAGTTTATTGGACATACCTGAGTGGGGCAGTAATGAATTTCCTCAGTGAACTCAAAGAGATCATCATCAATAAGGTCATTGTTCAAGTCCTCCTCAAAATCAATCTCTTCGAAAATGTTAGACTCTTTTCTTTCCAAGTGAACTCATGTTTTCGGTTATCACAGCGCGGAGCGACGGCTTTTTCGTCGAAACCACCTTATCGCTAGTTATATTTCACTGAGGCCCAACGCTCCGCTGCTGGTGATAATCGAAATCAACAGGTCACTAGGGATGTTCCAGAGCCTAACAAGCCTTTGGGTGTCGACATCTCGAGCAGCCCGTAGATGCTCACGTCCGGTAGGATTGGGTATGCAATGTCTTTTCAGCTGAAGGGGGGCTCTAATAAAGGGGGATGTTCTATTTTTCAACCTCCACCGATAGGGGGGGGTCAATTATAGGTAGGGGTTCAAATAGAGGGGGTTTTCAATAAAAGGAAATAGTGTAACTGTGTAGAAGACCCCTCCAGTATCACACGTAATCTCCGTTTCTCCGAATAAGCGAGATATGTATAAGCGACAACCAAGGGCCCAATCCCATTCAGACACCACCATGGGCCACATCCCCTTCCTGATTTTCAAGCTCATTAGCGGCTAGATTGATGGATGAATTTCAACCTCGCCTTCGCTCTTCTTTCTCTTGCCAGTCTGTCTCCTCTTTCTGGTTCGCTCTCGTGCAGTGAGTGCGAATGAACAAGAATTTAGAGCTGTGACAACTTGTCCAATAATTTTTCACCCTCAAAATTTTGACAATTTTGAAGAGCCATAACTCCGCTGGTAGTGGATCTTCAATAGTTTTAGAGAAACCATCGTGAACACGGTGTTAGTTTCTCAACAAAAAAAAAGCGCGAAACCCGAAAACTAATTCTTTGGGTGTCCTGTGCCTTTGAGAATGATTCTATCTCTTTGCTGCGCGCACTGCTCGCTCAAACAGCGAGCAGTGCGGGAGAGTATCCGAAATAAGGTAATGGCACAGTTGATTTCTGAGAACTGAACTACTGTAATTGCATGAGACGAAGTTGACTTCACGAGTGATCCTCAGAATCGTACCTAATCCTTTGAGGGCCCAAGCGGAGTTAGCCGTATGACATGTCCCACCTACAAGCGTACATCTTGGTCGAACATTGACGAGCGCAGTACGCGTTCATTCAGAGTGCGATGATAACCATTCTGAGTTGTTTGTCGCGTACTTCGAAGGAGCGGTACGAATCAAAAGAAACTAATTGTTTCAGTGCTTGATTACTTGTTTAGGATAAAAAGATAGAATAAATTTTTTTCTGCGGGAAGCGCTCCGTAAGTATCAGTAGCGTCGCGTTACATGCAAAATGGTGAAAATCTTCAAGTGAGAGAGTGTACAAGGCGCGGATATAGATGGAGGCCGTAAGGGAAAACGCTAACGCAGTGCCCTACTTGAAATGAAGAACACAACTTGATTTTTGTCATAGCTAAAGCAAGCAATTACCTAACGCAGCCCTAGCGCTCGCCGTCGTTCCATCGTCTCAATCGCTCGTCAAAAGAGCTTTACCCGGAGAACGTAACACGACCTACGCTGTGAGCAATTTTTTTCTCAGAAAATTCTTTCAAGAGAGTACACATCCTTTGTGTCTCTCTCAAACAAGGCTTGCTCTGCCACTCACCTTGAGCGCGCGTATGTTTTCCGCAATCTGAAATCTTGTACTTAGCGTGGAGAAATTAAGGAGCGCTGATAACTTATCGAGCTTCCTTCTGTTGTAGCAGTATAGGAAGATAACAGCCTAAAAACGTCATTTACTGAACGCCTAGATTTACTGAACGCCGACCACGTTTAATTACATCCCAACACCTCACTAACCGCTGTGGACGAAGTGACAAGGATCATATATACAATAAGAATCTCGTCAAAATAGAGCTGGTTGACTTCGGAAAGAACCATGGGTACAATGACGATGAAGGGTACCAGAAGAAAACTAATCACCCGTCGTCTACGTTTCTCGTAGTTGCTGAAAAAAAACCTGATTCCTCCTTGTAATCAAAGTTGATGTTCAATTAGGTTTATCTGCTTCAGAAGGTATTAGCAGAATAGTCTGCGAGGTAAGCGAGAAGGAAAGGGTGCAATGGATAGAGCCGGGGAGCGAGACAATGAAGGCGTCCAAGATGGGCTTGTGTTATGTTGAAGGCCAGGCAGTCAACCTTGGGGACAACCGTTAGAGACTGCACCACGAAAATGGCCATTCGAGCTACACAGGGGCAAAACTATGGCCTGTTAAGGGGTAAAATTATTGTCTATGAGGAACGTAAGAATTCATGCCGCTTCTACTATCGCTTTTCATAAGGGCGGCACATGCGACCACATTCCATCCACTACCTCACCACTTTACTAAACGATGCAGTACATGTAGCTATTTTCATCAGTGGAGGCAGTGGTCGCGATCAAATATGCTTGTCGTCTTTTTCTCTCTAAACCCTTTTCTGGGTTTCGAGTAGTGGGACCTATAAGAAATAATCGCGAAAAAACCACTGTTTTGGCCCAAATTGGAAACCTTAACTTTCTTGTCTTTTGATGGTGGACGAGCCCACTCCACATCATCGGCATCGATGACCTCTTATAATTTCAAGAACATCAGCTGGCTTGAAATCGAATTTCAATCAATGAACCTTCGGATCTGTGTACACATCCAGTTAAAAACATTGACTGGAATGCTTTTTTCATTGCTCAACTGTTTTTATTAGGTAAATTTGCATTTATTTCTTCCTCTGAATGTCCATGATTTTTGACTGCTCGGCATGAGACTGCGATCTTTTTGGTCGGCGCTGGGCACGTGTGCACGAACTGGTTTTTTTGGACCCCAGAAACTCCAATTCTAGCCCGTTTTACACCGCGCTACCTTCATAGTTTTTCAGCTGTTTCTGATCTAAGCTGATTTTTGTGGTTTTTTCGATAACGTTTTTGATTGTGACCACTGCCTTTAAAAGCAGCATACACGCTCGTAAACGCGATTGAGATAACTACGGAAATAGCATGGTATGGCTCAGATTACAACGAATACGCATTTTGAAGCGTCAAAAACGACCCACAATGCCGCTACACGAGAAAGAAGTTAGCCCCGCCCTGTATTTTCACGCCCCTCTTTTTCTTCTCCTTCAGCGTTTGTCCCGCATTGTAGCAGGGTCCGCTTTTCTTGAACGTTGCCGTCATTTGAACTTGTCATTCGCGTTGTCAGGATGGAGGTCTGCAATTTTCATATCCTTGTGCAAGACATCCAGCCATCTCTGCTTAGGTCGTCCTCTTGGTCGTTGGCCTGTCACTTGGAGCTGCATAGCCGCTTTTGCTATCGAGTGTTCTCCAGCTCGCAGAACGTGCCCATACCGTCTTAGGCGATTTTCGCGAAGTTTGTCTAGAATGGGCGCCACACCGAATCTTTCACGCACATCTTCATTCCGAACTAGGTCCAATCGGGTCAATCCACCACTCCACCTGAGCATCTTCGTTTCCATCATGCCAAGCCGTCTTTCTGCTTCCTTGGTCATTGGATAACACTCTGTGCCATACAGTGCGACGGGCCTCACAACCGAACGATAAGTTCACACCCCCTGTATTTGCCATTTTCCTCTAACGCAAGGTCGCTGGGTCATATTCACCACCGGTGCTGTTGGTGGATTACCTAGCAAGTGAACCACACATGTCACTGACGGCGAAGATGACCCAGCAGCCCTGCGTTGGAGGAAAAGGGCAAATACAGGAGGCGTGAAAATACAGGGCGTGGCGAACTTCTAACTCGTGTGGCGGCATTGTGGGTCGTTTTTGACGCTTCAAAATGTGCAAGTGTTGTAATCTAAGGCATCTATTCTATTTCAGTAGTTATCTCAATCACGTTTACGAGCGTGTATGCTGCCTTTGAAGAGCTCCAATTCCAATTTTGAATGATTAAATTCAGCGCGACACATTGGTTATAATCATGTTAAAGGCAGCATACACGCTCGCTGAAGTTGTTGAGATAACAACATTAGCGGGGTCGTGCGGGCCCTATAAGAGCCCTCACGAAGCTAAAGAGTTGGAAACGAGTTAAAATGACCGTATTTGAGCCGTATTGAGTCAAGAAATCATCCTTTCCCCGCCCATTGATACGGGCTACGCTCCTCAATGCAAATGTTCAATGCTCGATTACGGTCATCTAGGCTAAGTTTTCACGCTTCTAAGGTCGTAAGAGTTCCAGGAAAGGCCGTACGAGTACATTAGCGTCGTTATCCGAACACATTTGTCGCTAGCTCCGCTATTTCAGCCAATGCGGTACAACTCGTCCACTTCGGGGCCATTATAGAACGATCCGTTATATCTTCATTTCAGTTGATTTTTTTTCGATTTTTTCGTTTTCTACGAATATTAACAGCTTCAGACCTTAGATTCATTCCATAAAATTGATATAATTTTTGAGCGTGTATGCTGCCTCTAAGATGGGTCCTAAGAAACTTCACGAGGAAACCCCTTTTTTGAAGCAAATTAGCCCAAGAAAGAGGCTCATCGTAATGTATCCAAGAGTTCCTTAATATTACTGGAACCAGTAGATTGCTATGAAGGAAACAGTCTTTCCAAATGCAGATTGGAGCGCTCTAAAATAAGTGATAGGCAAAAAACGCTTCTGTGGCCTTATTTGACCATTTCCTCCTTTTTCCCCTATCTGTCAACATCGTTGTCGGCAGGTATATTTCGCCATGATCGACAACCCCAACTAGTCGTCGATCGCAATGGAGAGCTTTCCAGGAGTGCTCTAGAGTTCACAGATTCGCGACAAGGAGACATTGTACACGCCTAATGTAAAGGTACCTCAAGAACCATGTTGAGATCCCTCTCTCTATAGCTATCGAAACAACCGAGCAACAGGAGAAGAACGGCTGTGCTCGGTCAAGCCAATCCGCAAGAAGTCCCAAGACGTTCACTGCGTTCTTGCGCAAGGTATCCTCCCCTAGAAAACAAGTAGAGCTCAAATACAACAAATGATTCACATCTTACTCACTGACCAGCAGGTTCGAAAACTAGTTCAGCTACATAAAATATTTTTTTGCTGAGAGGCGCAAGAGCTAGCATCGATATGGTGCAACGTATAACAGCAGTGAGATTTTCGTGAAATGCCATAACACGCCATGTGACCATCAGAAGCAGCGCGGAAAGCGGAATGATAAACGCTTCAAGAATTAGATCCAGGTAGTCCAGATAGTCAAGGAAAGTAACTAGAGGTGTTTCAGTGTAGTTGCCGTTATCCATATAAACGCCTAGACAGATTGAACAACCACATTATCACGGCGGCAGAGTGTGCGAACTTTCTCCTTCGGACAGACTTTGCATGCAGTACGATGAAAAGGTAGATAACGTACCACAATTTTGCGGTTTGAACTTCCCGTGACGTGAGTGGACAAACTCTGAATACCAACTGATGCAGCACCTTCGAGGTCCCTTAATCACGAATTATCATTTTTCAAAGTTCAACTAGTGGAAACTGGCAACGGATATTGTCAAAATGACTGTCAGAAATTAGTACAACAAAGCTGGCTCCTAGAAATTTCTAAATCGTACTGCACCTCCCACCGGCTCTTATTCTCACGCTGGCACGGCTCTTAACTCGTTACCTGTCGGAATGCAAGATACCAACCCAGTGAATAACCAGCAAAACTGTGTTGTTGTATAAGAAGGGAGACGATCACGACATTGGCAACTATCGCCCTATCTGCCTGCTTCCTGTTGTATACAAGTTGTTCACTCGTGTCATTCTCAACAGGATTGACAGAACGCTAGACGAAGGACAGCCATGCGAGCAAGCAGGGTTCCGAAAAGGAGTCAGCACGATCGATCCCATCCACACAGTTACGAAGCTCATCGAAGTGTCGCGAGAATACAAGACTCCGCTTTGCTTACGTTCTTCGACTCGAAGAAAGCTTTCAACTCCGTTGAAACAAAAGCGGTTCTCGCAGCCCTGGGAAACCAAGGTGTTCCTAGTCAATATGTGAAGATACTTCGTGAGCTGTACAGCAACTTCACAACCACTATTTCACCATTTTACAGTGAGATCATCGTCGATGTGAAGAGAGGGGTTTGTCAAGGTCATGCCATTTCACTGAATCTCTTCAGTAACTCTCTTGAAAACGTTATGCGCGAGTTGGATTGACAAGATATTAGAGTGAAAGTCGACGTTTGGCAGCTGAATCATCTTCGGTTTTCTGATGACATTGTTCTCCTAACATCATCCATCAGGCAAGCCGAACGATTGCTGACCGACTTCGACAACGCATGTGGAAAAGTCGGCCTCGAGCTGAATTTGACGAAAACGATGTTCATGAAAAAAACTGATACGTTTCTGATGCCCCATTCATGCTTAACGGAACGAACTTCTCTCAATGTTCAAGCTACGTGTATCTAGGTCGCGAGGTCAACATGAAGAACGATCTAGTACCGGAGTTGAGTAGGAGAAAACGAGCAGCTTGGAGAACTTTTATAGAGTGTCAAGTTTCACGAAAGTGAGAGAGGAAGTTTTCATTTATTTATTTATTTGCATACGTTGTGGAAGACAATTGTGTGAAACGATTGGACATAGTACAGGAAACATCCAATCACTTGAGTCATCATGAACTACACGAAATCACATGGACTTGGCTGAAACTATGACTTTCTGCGTCAAAATAATCATGGCTTAAGAAGTTTATTCTTTGTACGACGCTTGAATGTGGCGGCTGTGCACATTGCATCTACTGTTTTGCTCAAGGTAATAAATATTGATCCAGCTCGGGCTGTGAAGCCGACCGCTCAATGCCTAGTTTTTTGCTTGTGGTAGGAAATCTTCATTTGTCCACCATGTGTTACCGAGTGAACAAATGTACAGGCCATAAAACGGCCAATGTCTCACCGTTGACTGCGTACCACGCGCTGCGCGACCGCACGTGCGTTGGAAGCAGACCACGAGTTTGGCCGCCGCGCGACGAGTTTCGGCCGCCGCGCGCGCGCCGCGTCAGCGCGGCGATCAAATCGTCGCGCGGCGGCAAAACCCCGTCTGCTCCCAGCGCGCGTGCGTTCGTGCGGCGCGTGGTACGCAGTCGACGGTGAGACATTGGCCGTTTTATGGCCTGTATAGAACTTTGAGGCATCAACATTGTACTTGCCATGTATGATTTTGTGCACTGTACATGCATCATAAACCTTCCTTCTTGTTTCCAACGTTGCTAATTTCAAAAGTGAGTTTCGGTCTGTAGATGAAGGAATACTAGAGTACCGATAGCCTTCAGTTCTAACAAAAACCTTTCTCGTGAAATTCCTCTGCATTTTTTCTATCTGGCTGCTATATTTTTTCCTGGATGGGTTGAACACCGCGCAACCCCACTCAACTAGTGGCCTTATAAACAATACCGCTCGTAGGATTTGGTCAGAAAGCGAGCAAGATCGGGTTTTCGCGTCATTTCGTCTCTCCTGTATAACTCGCTTCAAACTCAACTTTAAGCGAAATTAGGAAGATATTTATGGCCCCCGCGTTGAGGGCTGCCCAAGGGTTAAACCTTAGTGGTGGTTTTGTTGAGAACTACAGAAGGTGTTTCCCTGTGTCTACCGTATGTAGAGAGCTGGTTGATGGCGAAATTTTCATGGTTTTCAACGAAATCCCGCAAGTGGCTATACCATTGGGTAGCTCTCAGCGCCAGCATTGTAATTATCTCCTTGGTTTTGCTTAAAGTTGACTTTCAAGCAAGTTATACAAAAAAGACGAAAAAGACGCGAAAACCCGACCTCGCTCGCTTTCTGATCAAATCCTACGAGCGGTAGTGTAGGTCTTATATGCAGTGATAAGAATGTTCTTATCTTTGGTAGATAACGCTTTAAATATGTGAAACGTTCGTATCGTACCCTTTTTGCATACAGCGTCGTAGTGAGCGGAGAAGTCTAAGTCATTTTTGTATTCAAATCCCAGATCTTTGACCTAGTCAGGAGTTCCGAGCTACGCAGGCGGTTAAAAATTAGGGACGCGGTCGAATATGCTAAGTCGTCGAAAATTAGTTGGGCCGTACACGTAATGCGTTTCGAGGATACCCGTTGTACAAGAGCTGTAACAGATTGGGTACCGCGGACCTCAGGCGCACTACTGGCCGTCCTACAACACGAAGATCGGATTCCTTCAACATGAGCCTCCACGAAAGAAGTGAGAGTCTTCGTGTTCCTAGAGCGAGTAGGATTTCCTGGCCAACTATGGCGCGCGAGAGGGATGAATGGAGACGTGACTGTCGCCCGGTCGACAATGTCGATGATCAACGGGAGGACAGGTGATACAGGTAATTTAGATGAGTACTACTAATAGAGGTGTACCAGGCCGTCCAATTATTCCTGTCCGAAAATTTTTAAAATTCTATAATTTTCCTTAGAAGTGTTATAATATCAGGCAAGTGTAAGAACCTTCTAGAAGGTCCTCCAAAGTTCTACGCTAGGGGTATATAAGGCGCAGTCGCCGCGTCTAGCTACCAGTACAAGCTAAAATGGACCAAGGTCGAATTCGTACGTTCGTGTACTACGAGTGGCTGCTGGGCAACGAAACGGGCACCGCGGTCGCCAACATCTGCAGAGCGTGCAAGGAGGATGCAGTGTCCCAACGCACAATCAGACGCTGGTTCAATCGTTTCGAGAGCGGCTACCCGAGCCTCGAGGACAGGGAGCACAGCGGGAGGCCTTCTACGGTGGATGATGACGAAGTCCGTCGCTGTATCGAGGAGAAGCTGGAAGCCACCACCCGTGAACTGGCGACGACGCTCGGCTGCAGCATGTCCACCATCCACAATCGACTCAACTTACTCGGCTACCACAAAGTGCTGGCCCGTTGGATCCCCCACCGTCTGACGGACGCCAACAAACAGAGCCGCGTGGCCGTCTGCCAGTCCCTTCTCCTTCGTCCGCATCGCAAGGAGTTTCTTGAGGACCTGGTAACTGGAGATGAGAGCTGGGTCCTCTACGACAACGTCGCCCGCCGTGCCGTCTGGATCCCGCGCGGAGAAGAGCCGCCGACGACGCCGAAAGCCGACCTGCACCCGCTGAAGATCATGCTCTGCTGCTGGTGGGACACCAAGGGCATGCTGTACTTCGAGGTGCTCCCACCAGGCAGGACGGTCACCGCTTCCATCTACACCGATAAGCTCGAGAAACTAGCCGCCGCCTTTCGAGAAAAGCGTCCCCGACGGGCCTCGGTCCACCTGCTGCACGACAACGCGCGTCCCCACGTGGTGAAGGAGACCCAGCAGAAGTTGGCGACGCTCGGCTGGGAGACGGTTACCCATCCGCCGTATTTCCCGGACCTCGTCCCCTCCGACTACCACTTATTCCGCCCGCTGAAGCACCATTTGGCCGGAAGAAAATTCACCAACTACGACAACCTCAAATCCGACATCGCGGACTTCTTCGAGTCGCAGCCCCCGGAGTTCTGGGCGAAGGGCATCGGCGACCTGCCCAATCGATGGGCCACTGTTGTGGATAACTGTGGTGATTATATTGTTGATTATACTTGTTGTTCAATAAAGTTGAAAAAAAAATTATAAATGTTTAAATTTTCGGACAAGAATTATTGGACAACCTAGTACTTCAAATAGAGGTGTACTTCTAATACTCAGCCCTCTCTTTTTGGTGTACTTCTATTAGAGGTGTACTCCATATAGAGGTGGAGTTTTGGTTGAGGAAATACGGTAGGTTTTCCAGCTCTCTGGGTTTGTCCTTATTTATGAAAAACAATATCGTCAAAAAATAGGGTGGACGTACACAATGAAAGGCACTGTAGTATTATCGGAAGCGTATAATCAGAGACCGCATTTCGATCTGCGCCTGCCGCGTTAATTTTCGTTTTTCTACGAATCATTGTGTGGATCCAGCAACACTTGTACATTGAATATTTACTTGCAGAAAAAATCGAACTTTTTGTTTAATTCGGTCATTTTTGGAGAAGATTTTAGCATAGCGTATTGGATACTTACGGAAAGTGAGCGAATGCAGGTAGATTGCCTCACAGAGCTTCCGAGACGCTCGGTGGTTTCAACTGTTGCAGGAGATCACTAGAAATGCAAACGTCGGTTGACGGAACTTCAGAGTACCGAAGTAGTCCGGTGCCAATTGTAGTTTAAGACAGGTACTTCCGTCAAGACGTTAGCAACTAGCAATCGCGGCATGATGCATGCCCATGAGATATATCGGGAAATACTACGTTATAACTGAAATTGAAAAGGTAATCATTGAGGGTGCTCCGCCAAGCCATAGCCAGAACTATAACACTCTCAGACATATTTACTCTTACAGCATTAATAAGGACTTGAAGTTCACATTTCCTGCCGTACGATACACTCTAGTTACTAGCGATTAGTTCGGAAATCACCTCGCATGAACTCTGATATTGCTACAACACCGTACATTTTTGCAGAAAGGACATTTTCAAGCGCTCGCTTCGCTTAACGCATCCGACAATTTTCAATCTGCAGAGTCCCATTTTTGAGAGAGTTTCAAAAATTTTTCAACGCATGAGATTGAGAAATTAGTGTGAGAGAAAAGGCTAATCCGCCAGTCTATGATGAAAGCACATCATTGGCTGACGGATTAGCCTTTTAAAGTCTCCGGTAGCTTCCCGGAAGGGGATAGCGCTGGTGCAAACTTGCTCGAGTGCGTGCAGACGTACACTGCAATCAACAAAGAGATTCATGGATCGAATCAAAATGTATTATGACCATGACTTATGGCAGCAGCTATTTGTGCTGTCATAAGTCTGTCGCGGTCTCTGGCTCGAAGATGGTTGTTACACTTGAAATGTGACACAGTAGTGTGGCAATCGGTGGCTGTCGCGGCAGCCCGCTTTGAAGTGAAGTACGACGGGCACCAACCACAGCGGCAGAACCCAATCCAATAAAAGGGGTATGATATACTTCTGCGGCGCACGGTCGTGTCGCTGTGCGCTGCACAGCGACAGCGGCAGTGGCACACGTAAATTACGTCGCTGCGACAGACGAGCGTCTCTGTTCCTCCGACGGCCGGTGCCGTTGCTCCAATGCGGGTTCCGACTTGTAAGACTTGTACTAGATTGCATGTCTGTGACAGCCGCAGAGTAACCATACCCCTCAAAAAGCCAACGCAGATGACCAAATCTGTCGCTGTCGCTAAAAGTTGCTAAAACAGTAGCCTCAAGAATGTGAGCTGAGATCTGCTCCACGCTTTGCACGACTACTGTAGTTCAAAAAGGCAGCAAATGTTAAAGCTGAAGCAACCTCAGACTATATATTATAATCGATTGCAGAGTGCGCGCAAGAACACTCCACGTACTGGCTGCTAACTAAAAAGGTACTTTGCACTTGAAAACTTAATTTGTACTTTCGCTTTGCACTATATGAATAAATATATCGGGGAGTAATATCATACTGTATTGGATTGAGGATTTGTACTTTTGGAAGGTGTTTCCACATTCATTATCTTTTCAATTCTAGTTATGCAATCGCACATTAATGTAAACATCGTGGAGGTTCGGACAGTAGTTGCTAGTTGTCGACGACACGAAGTAGACGGCTCTCCAGAACTACAAGTGATACTAGATTACAAAGGTACTGTAAAGTTCCGGCAACTGAAGTTTGCCTTGTAGGTAACAGCCTGCAATGGCTGGGACCCAGGAACGTTTCGAAAGGTTCATAAGGCCCTCTACGTTTCTGAAATTTTTTTTTGACCTTCTGCGAGTATCCACTATGCCGCAAGCTTTTGTAAAAAAAAGTGGATAAAGGAAAAATACCCATCATTGGTGAAAAATATTCGATATTCAAGTGTTTAGGCGTCGAACGCATGTAATTATTAAAGCATAATGAAGTTCCGCCCATAGCAGACGACACGACGAGCATCAGTAGACGCTAGCCATTTTGTGGTTATAGGATATAAAACGGCAAAATTCGGTTGATTCCTACGCGTGCTGGCGCGGAGCGGAGGTTAGAAACAGTGAGAGAGCGGAGGACAGACGGAGTCTGAGGCATCGCGTGCACCGCTCGCGCCTCGAAAGATGTGAATTACGACGTTTTATGGAGGATAGCTATAATTTATTGATGGGGCTTGTTACCGAACCGTCACTTTTTCCGCCCACAGCGCCCGTTCTGTCGCATGCCATTGCTTATGTAGATGGAGATTTTTTTATTGATTCTCGTCTTGGCGCCGACATCTCCGTCGTCGCTCCGACGCCTGATCAATAAATCATCATTAACCCCACGTCGAAGACGAAGACTGTCCCGAAGGAACTGGCATTCGCCGACACTATCTTGCTTCATAAAAGCGGAGACCCAACGGACGTCACGAATTACCTACCCATCCCCTTCTGTCAACGATCTACAAAGTCATGACAAAAGTTATTGGCGATCGTCTCGAAAAATTCGTCAGCGAACGTTCGATACTCTCAATAGATTCCGTAAGAAATTCTCTACAGTAGATCATATTCACACATTAAATGAAATTTTAGAGAAATCTCACGAGTTTAACGGTTTTTCTAGTAAACGAAAATGTCGAAAGGGTCCATGAAAAATCGTCGTTCGACAAGAAAGTCAGTTTGAGCACACTGTAAAATTGAATTTGGGTCTTACGTCAAAATCGTTTTTGACGTTTTTCTGCATTTGGAGACCTCGTCACTTACATTTTCGAAGTTTTGCTGCAGGCAGGGTTTGTGCCGTAACTGTTTTTCATGATGTTTGACGATCGCATCAACATTCAATGAAAAAGTAGCGATTGACTGGTTAGAACTGGGGCGGCATGCACGTACGCGGAGGATTAGGTTGGGGTTGGGCAGGGTTTGGGGCGTCGGCGCGTTGATCATTGCTGTGCGAGTGCTGCAGATAATCAATAGTTGGGGTTTCAACGGGGTTTCGGCTGCCCCACCCTCCTACGTAGGGTTTGCGAGGGAACGATTTTTCAGTGCTAGCCTAACCCCCTTTTAGCCCTCGCACTGCTATCATCAAACGAGCCGACGCTCAAAACCCTGCCTAGCCCCAACCTAACCCGCCGCGTACGTGCATGCCGTCCCTGGTGGCGGATCCTCCAACCCCTTACAACCTCATAACCCTACGTTTTCGATGCACCGAAGTCGTTCATAGGGAGATTTGGGGCGTCGGCGTTTTTGATGATAGCAGAGCGAGGGCTGAAAGGGGTTAGGCTAACACGGAAAATCGTTCCCTCGCAAACCCTACATACGAAGGAGGGGCAGCCGAAACCCCGCTGAGACACCAATTATTGATTATCTCCAGCACTCGCACAACAATCATCAAACGCACCGACGCCCCAAACTCTGCCAACCCAACCTAATCAGCCGCTTACGTCCATGCCGCCCCAGATCCCTCCTCGCGTATCATGTTACTGCAGAAATTCCACAAAACTAATAAGCGTAAACGCTGCCTTCAAGGCTCCCTGGCTAAGCGTCGAATATATTACTTCCGATCAGCATTGTAGAGACTTCGAAACGTGTACTGGGCCTATGCAATAGCTTGCGAGGGTTAGCCGATTTTCGAGTCAGTGTTTTCGCCTTCCCAGATAAGGATGGTACGATTCTGCCTGCCCTGGAGGCATGTCATGCCCGGTGTGCCTTGGGCAAGGTTCATCACTAGTCCGCTTGTGGCGTCAGTGGCATATTTGCTCTTGTGCTATACGCGCTGTCTATCTTTAGTAGCTCGAGGTTCCGTGAGTCACTAATAAGGTCAGGAATGATTGATCATCTAGGTACATATTATTTCTGATCTCTCCAGTACTGACACTTTATTCAAAAGTTAAGCAAATACAACATGATGTGCGAAGATAGAATATATCCTAGGCAATCTTCTTCTGGGCGCTTCACAATGAACTATCAAAAATTCCACACCTGGCAGGAAGAAGAGTAAGAAACAGTGAAAGAGTAAAGAAGTGTTTTATGCTAGAGGGAGAGGGAAAGGCTATGCTGTAACTAGCAATAAGGCTGCCAGTCAGTGTGAATCACAGAGAATCTGTGAACTCCATGCCATAGCTAATTCACTGAAATAAATGTTCGTAGCATCAGTATGAGTAGTCCTAGGCAGAGGATGAATCTTCTGCTTTCTGCCACATCTCAATAGAGCTCTCGCTTCCGCTCCCCATTGTGGAATAGTCACGAAACAAAGGATTAGGAATCCCAGCGCACCCCTGAAATAGCTTCAATCACTACAAACATCTGGACTTTCTATATGGTTCATATTGCGACGGCAATAACATAATCGCAAAATTGGAGTTAGCTATCTCAATTAAGATTCGAGAGAGATTCATCAGCTCAATGGATCAGTGCTTTCTTCCTGTATCCCTGAAAATTACTGTTTTGTCTAAAATAGTCTTCCATTTTTGAATAGCCTCATTTTTTTCACCAGTGACAACCACCGCTCATCCGATTAGGCAACTAGTCCAGGCCAGAAAATAATGTCATTGAAATAAGACGTTTTAGTGCGTTTATCGCTGTTTTTTCGTCATTCTGGTAACGCTTGGTTGCCAACACATTATTTTGGGTGGAAAACTCAGGAACGAAAATCATGGTGAACACTGCCTTTAGGTGAGTGACTTTGTTTTCTGTTTCTCGTACCGGAATCTCTTTAAGAATGGGCCAAAAGCTGCCTTCATTGAAACAAATTAAGAGTAACAATAGTCTGTTTTCTCCGTTTTTGTGGTGTATCCAGACTCCACACAAAGTGATGAAGAAGGTCAGGCTACAGTTGAGACTTTTTCTCGGGAGCAGATTCTCTGCACACCTTCTCGCCGTAGACCTATCACCGGCTAGTCAGGAGTATGTCAGTGCTGATGTGATAGGATAACGCCGAGAAGTTGGGCAGAAAATCTTTTCCCAGCAAGATACCTCAATCAGTACTGAAGCTTTAACAGATCACCAAAAACTTAGGTACAGCCGACAGTGGCGGTTTAAAATATCCAGATGAACGTATTCATGACAACCCGATTTCCCGTTTTCCAATTTCTGATGGTTTTTGGCGTACCGCTTTCGAAAAATCGAATGGTCGTTCCGGTTTCCTATTTTTCAAAAATGATTTCCGCTGAGCCCTGGTTCCAACCGTCATATTATGTTGAGATGGTGTTTTTCATTGCCAGATATACTTTCAATCAAAGACTTGGAGTAAAATGTGGGTTGATTGAAGAAGCCGAGATAAAGTGTTTGATAAACTCAATTGTTCAAATTTGGAAAAATTGGGTTGGTCGAAAAAAAAAACTTGACCGTCCGACTGTTTAGGGAATCGAGTCTATTCACGTACTCGATAAGTCGAAATTCTGAAAAATCGAGTTAGTCGAAAACTTGATTCTTCGCAATTTTGAAAATCGGAGTCATTCGGCTACTCGGTTATTTGAAATTCTTAAAAACGTCGAAAACGCGATAATTCGAATTTTTTTTCTGAGTCGCCAAAGTATAACTGCACGTTCGGACCGCGAGTTATATTGCCCTACCGTATACGGTATCCCACCTGGTGGGACACGTGAGCTTGAACGGCAAGCCACCGGAAATCGGTTTTCGTTTTTCATGTTCATAGTGAAGCTATCAATGGAGTTAACATTGCACTAGGGTCTCCGCTCATGGAACTCTTTCCATCATCTCAGACATTCGCCGGGTCTGACCCCAGCTCGAACTGGGTCCATCCCCAGATTTCTGACGGGTCGAACCCTTTAGCATTGTTCCTCCACGTAGTCCCAAGTGAGAAGACACAGGGGGAAAATGAATTTTACTTCTCCCCCACGTCGTCTCAGTTGGAAGAAGTGAGGGGCGAGAACAGAAAGGGACTCGACCCGATAGAAATCTGCGATTGGACCCGTTGAGTTTCTGAGATGAGAAGCAACTTCCTGAAGTCACGGCAGGGTCAAGAGGGAATAATATTTTACCACCTCTGCTTCGGTGATATTCACTCAAAGGAGTTCTTATGAATGTGATTCAGAAATTGTTTGTACACAGAAAATTGAAAATGATTTCCAGCGCGCATGATGCCATTAAAAGCAACAGACACGCTTGAAAAAGTTGTTGAGATAACTACTTTACAGGGGTCGTATGGCCCTTAGTGGAAGGCTCGCGCCGTTAGAATCATCAAAAACGAATTGAAACTACTGAATTTGAGCAATAAATGCTGAGAAATTTTGCCAACCCCGCCCAGATACAAACTCGTCCAGATTGATCATTCGAATACGGTCGCTTTAGCTGGATAGGTGAGCGTTCTAGTACAACCTGTAAGAGTCTATTAGAGGCTTAGCTACTCCGCCAACGCGTAGCTAGTTGCCTCACACGGAAATCAGATATTCCCAGGGTTTCGGAGGCATCTAGTCTAATTTTGACACGAGAATTTACGTAAACTACGGGAAGTTTAGCCTCAGTTGGGGAAATTTTAGCTACAGCGCCCGCATATTCAACGTAAACATATTGTACGCTTAGGCCTATGGTATACTTTGTCGCTGTAATGAGCGACAGGCATGCAATCTAACACAAACCGTGGCGGGACCCGCATCGGAGCAACGACAACGGTCGCCGTAGGAACAGATGTCGCGTGTGGGTCGCAGCGACGTGTCGCGGAGGGCTGACATACTCCAACTGTGCCACAGCCTGTCCTTACCACTGTCGCTGTCGCTGTACAGTGCACTGCGACAGCGACAGATTTAAAGGACGGGAGGCGGTCGCTGTCGCTGTGCAGAGCGACGCGACCGTGTGTCGCAAATGTATACCATACCCCTTATTCTCGTTGCAGCACTCGCTTGATCGACCCACCCACTCCTGATCCGTACTTAAAGGGCGATCCCCGCTGAGATCGAGCGCATGGCCGCTTCTTCCCCACGGCCTGCAGCATCCCAGCGGCCAAAATTATCCCTAGCAAGGTCTTCCAAAAACGGGGTCACCCTCCACTAGCCAAGTTATCCGTGGGTTGGCTGGGCCAACACTGTTCGAACGGGCTTCCTGCGTTCCGCGTAGCCAGCGCGGGATTGAGATTGCATTTCAACACAGGATGTCGCTAAATCCGTAGATTCTCGCTTCAAAATTATAGCGAGAATATACGGGTTTAGCGTCAGAGAGATCAATGTTTCGAATTCAGCCTTCGTTTTTACGTATAATACGCGCAGAATTTGCACCCTTGTAGCCTCGACACAAGAATATGCGGGTTTGAGCGCTCGTAGCCAAAACCCGTAATTTACCGCTACATGGAATGGGGTGGTGTTTCAGGCCGCGCCCTCGGAGGCTTCTAAACTCTGTTTCACTCCAAGTGAACTCATGTTTCCGGTTATCACAGCGCGGAGCTGTGGCTTTTTCCTCGAAACCTCTTTATTACTAGTTATATTTCACCGAGGCCCACCGCTCCGCTGCTGGTGATAATCGAAATCAACAGGTCAGTAGGGATGTACCGGAGCTTAGCTACACGTTGGCAGAGTAACTAAACCGTTTTGTCCTGTTTCAACCGCGCGTGGTAAAACTCGTCCACTTTCTCCCGATAAAGTTGTTTTTCTCCTATCTTTCTTGGAAAAATACTCCTTTTCCTGTGAAATAGTGTTTGGTCGGCTAAATCCTTATGTGTCTTTCACATTCCAACTTCCGACAAAGGCGATAACGCCTTAAAGTCAAGGTTCTCGATAAAATCGGTTGTTGTGCTATCACCGTAGAATGGTAGATCTGGCCATCACAAAAGTGAAAATAAGTAGAACATTGGAGAAAAAAAACTCAGGAGAAAGTTATGGCTTGGTGTCCTCCCGCCCCCAATTACCGAGATTTGGGTAAAAGCCTTTTTTGTCAACTTTTATTTTGCTTCTAAAGTAATTTCTGAACATTTCTGGAGACTTGACTTACTTGACTTGACTTAATCGGTTGGCTTTCGCCTGACGCGGTCATTCCGCATCTTCACCGAGGTGTGCCGTCCTAGTAGTCAGCCGTGTCCATTTTTCACGGTCTTCAGCCACAATTTGAACACATTCCATCCAGCTGTCACTATTCCATTTCCTGCGAAACGAAACATCGCGCCTGAACTGTCTTTCGATGCCGAGTGACTTTAAATCCTCTTTAACCACATCCGTCCAGAACTTTCGCCTACGCCCAGGTGGCCGTTTCCAGACAGGATTTGGAAGCATTTTTGAAGCGTGTTGTACGAGACGATCCGGCGTTCTTCTTAGTATATGCCCGAGCAGTCGAAGTCGACTTTCCATTGCTGCTTGAGATGGCGTTAGGAGATGCTGGCACCTCCCTCGTGTCAAGCGTTGATGTACTGCGTCGATTTCCTTGTAAAGGTCTTCGTTATGGCATACACGCGGCCAGAAATATCCAAGCAAACGCCTAAAAAGCTTCCTCTCAGTGCAATCCAACCTTTCCATCTGCGTTTTCGGTGCTGCCCACGTCTCCGATCCGTACATCATGATAGGGCGAATAGCGGATAGGTAGACGCGCAACTTGACTTCCTTCGCGATGGTGGTAGACCACAAACACTTGGTTAGAGAATTGAATGCAGACGTAGCTTTCGCACATCGTTGTCGAATATCCGCTGCATAACTACCATCGTTCTTCAGCAAACAGCCCAAATAACAGAAATCGTCCACCAGTTTGATACGTTGTCCGTCCACACAAACTCCAGTTGAAGGCCTCTGAGAGACCCACATCTGCTTGCATTTGTCGGGACGAAGACGAAGTCCATAGGCTGCGGCATACTTCGAAACGAGGTTCACAATCCTTTGCAGTTTTGCGTTGTTTTCAGCGAATAACACAATGTCGTCGGCGTACTCCAGGTCGACAAGGGAGCGTCCTGATGGTGTTAGGATCACATCCGCAGGAAACTGTTCTGCAACTCTACGCATGATGTCATCAACGGCGAAGTTGAAAAGAAAGGTCCTGCAACGGCTCCTTTGCCTTACTCCTGTTTTCACCTCGAAAGCTGGCGTAAATCCGACAGGTGTACGAACTGCTGCTGTTGTTCCTTTGTTCATGTCCTCGATTAACCGAACATACTTTTCCGGGACTCCATCTGCTCGCAGAGCATTGAGCAATCGATCACGATGAGGAGAGTCGAACGCGGCTTCAAAGTCCAAAAAGCAAGCTGTAATGGCTGAAAACCGCTGCCACGATTCAATTACTCTTCTCACGACGAACACTTGGTCGATGGTCGATCTTCCTGGTCGAAAACCGGCTTGCTCATCTCTGGTCGTTCCTTCACGATGTTTGATAAGTCGCTCGAGAATGATACGTTCTAAAACCTTGTACATGACTCGGAGTAGAGAGATTCCTCTGTAGTTCTTAGGATCCGTGACGGATAGCTTCTTGTGAAGAGGTACGATGATCGCATGTCTCCACGAATCGGGTATCCTTTCGCTCATCCATATGGCACGGATGGTGTTGGTCATTTCACGAATCCCAGACGGAGGAAGAGCTTTCAGCATTTCAGCAGTGATGTTGTCATCTCCACCTGCCTTTCCATTCTTCATTTTCCGGACACAATCCAAAACTTCAGACTCAGTCGGCGGTTCCTCACTGACATCGTAATGTGCTCTCTTAACATGCGGGAGCTCAGGTACTGATGGCGCTGGACGATTCAGTAGTGAACTGAAGTAATCCTTCCATATTGGCAGCGTCGCATCACCAACTGCAACTCCATTGGTAGTGTTCAAGACAGGAGAACATTTCTTCATCTTCCCGCTATACTGTCGCAGCAACGTGTAGGCTTTCTTCGGATTCTTCTCCTCCCAAGCCTTCTCGAACTCCTTAGCTCTACACGTTCACTCTCGTTCGCGGTCACTTTGAAGCTGCCGACGCAACTTCCTCCTCAGACGCTTCTCCTCCACGAAGTTTCCTGCAGTTCGGAGAGCACATACTCTGTTGTAGGTAGATGTTGTTTCTTCTGAGACGTAGGCAAACTTCTTCTTAGGCTGTACAACCGGGAGTGCCTCTTTCGAAGCGTCCTGGATGCACTTGACAAAAGAATCCGCGTCGCAAAGTTTCTTCTTAGTCCGTACTCCGATATGAATAGAAACGCGTTGTCGGAAATTCCTTCTGCACTCTTCATCTCTGAGACTTGTCATGTCAATCCTCTGGAGAGGCTGAGCCCCTCGCTTCCTCTTATGAATCCTCGCAGTGAAGTTCAACAGAACAGGACGGTGATCCGAATCGAATGCGACATCCCACACAGCTCTAGATCTTCGAATGTCCGATACTGGAATATTCCTCGTCAGGACATAGTCAAGCTGTAGTTTCAAAGTTGTCATCTTCCGCTTCCGCTGCTCTTCTGGAGATAGCCGGGTTGGTCCCTGCCACGTAAGCTGATGGCGGCGATGATTCCTCTTGAATGTCGATGCAATAATCAGACCACTGCGTTCACAAAAGTCGACAAGGCGGTAGCCATTGTCCGATGTTTGCTCCACTGGGTAGAACCATTTACCGAGTACTTCGGATTCCTGATCAAGTCCCATCTTCGCATTTGCGTCAATCCCCACGACAACAGCATGTTGACAAGGTATCCTGGCCAGCAACGTATTGAGTTCCTCATAAAACGCATCCTTCGAATTGTCTTCGGCGGTTTCAGTGGGCGCATGAGCACTCACTATCCACAGATTGAATCCTCTGTGATCCCGCAGTCGTACGAATGCATTCCGGCACGACGTTGAGCCAAACTCCTTGACCATACCATTGAAATCCTTCCTTACAGCTATTGCACAGCCTCCCACTCTCCTATCGTCAGCGTTACCGCAGTAGATGGTGTACTCTCCGACGCTGATGGCGGGTCTATCCTTGAGGCGGGTTTCCTGCAAAGCAGCAAACGGTGCATGGAAATAGCTCAGAAGTCTGGATAGCGCAGTTTTTTGGATATCACTCGACAGCGATCGACAGTTCAGGGTGGCGAAATTGTGGCTTGTGGCCAAAGACTCCATGACTCCCTAGGTACGGATCCTAAGGTGTTATGGACCAGAGGCCTTAGTGTGCCGGACGGCGACACCTTTATGCAATGTGCGGGATACTTTCGCGATATATTTGTGCACGCTATATCGCTCGAACGTTCCCTGTGTACACTCAAACGTCTGCTGGGTTCAGTAGAAGCAGGGGCACCAACAAGCAGGTACCAACAGACTTGTATACACACCCCCATTTTCTATTTTCTGGAGACTACTGATTACTTTAACCGCAAAATAAATGTCGGATAAGCAAGCATTAATGAAAATCGCGTTAATTAGGGGGCCGGCCGACACCGGTAATTAGCCGTTATACTTTGTTTTTGAGCGTTTTTCCCGCGATTTTCCGGGTTTTCTCACTTACTTTTACTTTTGTGATGGCCAAATCTGCATTCTTATGGAGAGAGCTCAAAAGTCGTTTTTATCGCGAACCCTGCCTTTAACGTCAGCCGAATAAGTCTTTAACATATCGGACCATTGCACAATCAACTACTACTAACATACCACACCATGTCGAGATTCACTGAAAGTCGAACGTGGAAAAGCAACCCTTTCTTTCTCTATTTGAGTACAGTTTTCGTTAGTTTTTTTGTTAGTTCCTCATACTACCAGTTTCGAACCTTCGATTTTTGTCATAAAATCGATATCACTTTGAGCGTGTCCGCTACTTTTAAGTGTTCAAAAAAAAGTTAAAGGCAGTGGTCGCGATAAGATACAGTACCACACATGTTTTTTTTTTGCAAAAACAGCGTTCTGCGTCGTTTTTTGAGCTCAAAAAGCTCCGCATCGCCATACCTCCTTTCAAAATTGACGACATGAGTTTTTCAGGAGGTTCTCGTGTTCCTCTATGCGAGGCGAATGTAATGGTGCGAGTAGAAAGCCATTGCAACTCCGGTATTTCGTTAAAAAATGTAGATTTCCTCCTAAGATTCACATCAATTACAGGTCAAGACAGAACAGATTTCTGCTATCATGACCATCTGATCAGTTCATAATGAGGGATTTGTGGTACAAATTTTCATTTTTCGATAAACTTCTGGAGTTGTATCTATGATTTTGTAAGACTATCGTATAGGACTGAATGGAAATAATCTAAAAATGGCTTCAGACTTGAAATTGGACCATTTTGAAACAAGTTATGGCGATTCGGCGCTTTGTGAGCGCAAAAAACGCCAAAAACGTCTTTTTTTTGCAACAATTTTGTGCTGTACTGTATGCTTGTCTTCTTTTCTTCTCTTTACCCTTCTCTGGATTAGAAATATGTAGTAGGACCTAGACGAAAAAATGCGAGAATCACCCAACTTTGGGCCAAATTTTCGGCGTCAACTTTCCGGTCTTTTGATGGCGGAAGAGCCAACTTCATATCATTGAAATCGATGATCTCTGGAATTAATAACATCTGCTTTTGAAATCGTAATTCAGTCAATGAATATTGCCCTTCGGAATTGCCTGCTCAAATATTTCTATCCTCATACACTAAAACATTGACTGGAGGGCTTGTTGACATTATTCAACAGTTTTTATTACCTGAATTTGCACTCATGTCTGCCACTGAATGTCAACGAGTTTTGACTATGCACACACGAGACTTCGATCTTTTTGGGAGGAGCTGTGCACGATTGCACAAATCCTCAACATTGAAACTTGATCACTTCAATTTTTGCTCGTTTCCTGGGGAACCAAACCAATTTTTTTCTCAACACGTTTTTTCATCGCGGCCACTGCCTTTAAAGGCAGCATACACGCTCGTAAACGTGGTTGGGATTACAATGTGGATCGAACCGTATGGCTTACATCAAAATGCCTACGCATTTTGAAGCGTCAAAAATGACCCACAATTCCGCTACAAAACTTAGAAGTTAGCCCCGCCCTGTATTTCCACGCCCCCTGTATTTGCTCTTTTGCTCAAAAGCAGGGCTGCTGGGTCATCTTCGCCGTCAGTGACGTGTGCGGTTCACTTGTTAGGCAACCCACTAACAGTACCTACGGTGAATATGACCCAGCAACCTTGAGTTGCAGGAAAAGCGCAAATACAGGGGCAAGAAAATACAGTGCGGGGCCAACTTCTAACTCATGTAGCAGCATTGTGGGTCGTTTTTGGCACTTAAAAAGCGTAGGCGTTGTAATCTAGACCATACCATTCTATTTCCATAGTTATCTCAATCACGTTTTCGAACGTGTATGCTGCCTTTAAACCAGTGAAAGACAGCGGTAGGCAGCAGGACAATATATGCTCCGTAATCAAGCAGGCAAACCTCGCCATTTCTGTCAACGAAAGCAGAAAACCTTTAGAAAAGCTGGTGAAGTTTCCCAAGTTTAGTTTAGAGTTCAGAGGTTTCAACAACATAGAGCTCCGACAAACTACTACTCACGAAATTTCCGCAAACTTGAAGATTGCTACAACTAGCTGGCAGCAGACCATAGTGGAACATTTCATTAACAAGAAATGTTCGAAACACGTTTTCAAGGCTGTCACAGCAGCGAACAAATAAACACAACGCGTCATCTGAAACTATATCCATGTTAGATGAGTGCAGTAATATATTTTTGAGGGGATCCGCACCTCAAAAAGACCCCATAGGGAAGTTTCGTGTCAGATCTGAATTTTATGTTCATTTGACAATTTTCGAGAGTATTTAGCGTGTTTTGATCAAAACATCCCATAGTGGGAAGTTTTTGAGGGCTGAACGCGATATTCGACCATTTCCGGAATAGGTATAATATATAAAACCGGAATATCTTCTGTGGTGTTCTTCTGGAAAGGTGAACACGAATATGCAATCCGTTTATCGACTTCTGATAGATTACGGTAGGTTACGGTGGGTATACGGTAGCTTGGTAGAAAACTCAGATTCGACTCAAAATTTCTCTCACTGTGTTATTTGGGACGCCGAACACAAATTTGAAAACAATATTTCGATTTTCCAAATACTAAGGTAACTAACGCCAGCTTGAATGCAGCATACACGCTCGTAAACGTGGTTGGGATAACAACGTGAATAGAACCGTACGGCTTACAACATAATGTCTGCGCATTTTGAAGCGTCAAAAGCGACCCACAATACCGTTACATGAGTAGCAAGTTTGGCCCCGCCCGTATTTCCACACCCCCCCCCCTTTTCCTCCAACACAGGGTCGCTGGGTCATCTTTAACGTCGGTGACATGTGTGGTTCAGTTGCTAGGCAATCCACCAACAGTATCGACGGTGAAGATAACCCAGCGACCCTGCGTTGGAGGAAAAGGCCAAATACAGGGGGCGTGAAAATACGGGCGGGGCCAAACTTGCCACTCCTGTAACGGCACTGTGGGTAGTTTTTGACGCTTCAAAATGCGTAGTTATTATGTTGTAAGCCATACGGTTCTATTCACGCTGTTATCCCAACCACGTTTACGAGCGTGTAACATCGGCATGGATCCTAAAGAGACTTTGCGTTCCCCATTGGAGGTTGGCGCAAACTCGGTGCACCTATGTTATAGCATATGACACCGAGTATGCGCAAACCTTCAGCAGTGAACGCGAAGTCTCTTCAGGATCCATGCCGACGTTATGCTGCCTTTGGAGGCACCTACAGTACCCATAAGTATGACGACAAATAGACCCCAGATTTCGCATAAGTCTCCAGGTAGTACGACTCTCGATGAACCTCGTCATTGCAAGTCAGTAGCAGTTGTTTTGTTGAACTGAACCACGAGGTTGATAGATCTTTTATTGTCTTACGCACGCTTCGGCGGGATTGCCGTCTTCAGAGCCTAAAAGGATCAAGAATGGGCTTATTCGGCCAAATGTCGACTAAACCCTACCGAAGTCAGAGAGAATTTTTTTCAAACGTGGTCAATAACAGGAAAAGTAAGAATTTACCGCACCTTGCTAGGAAACTCGCTAGAGGACCAGCAGCATAGAACAGTTGGCGGAAAGTGGAGCACGGGACGAAACCACTACCTCTCGACGTTAGAATGCGAGTCTGATATAGGGCTTGAGCTCTCCAGCTATATATAGGTACTCCCCCTTCCGATTGATTTTTGGGTCGCTCGCCTATATCCAAAATGCCTTCAGAGATTTTCTGGCAGGGGTATAGATTTCTCGCGCATTTATCTAGACCTTGTCATGGTAATCATCGCCGTTGTGGGCGCTGACACGGTGACACCCCAGAACTGTTGATACCCACAGTTTATCGTTGCCGTCTAAGCGCTCTTTTTAATTCTAACCCACAGCAGCCGCGAAGTCTCAGCAATATATTTCTCGCCGAACAGCTGGCACGAGATCCTGGGGCCGAATTCATCAACGCGTCGGTTAGGGTCGCGGTAAAGGCGTCGGCACTTTTGATGATTACCCGCAAGGGCAGACCGTCTTGTAGCCGAGCAGTGTCTCACTTGCCCCTGCTCCTTAGCTGGGTTAGGAGTGAGCACGACTGGTTAGCGATCTCCCGCTTGCACAGGGTAATCATCAAAAGTGTCGACGCCTTTACCGCTACCCGAACCCACGCGTTGATGAATTCGGCCCCTGTAGATCACACCGCGTGCAGTGCAATCGCTAATAACGTGCGTAAGCCAATAAAAGATCTATCAACCTCGTGGTTCAGTTCAACAATACAACTGCTACAGACCTCAGATTTGCGTTCAGCGCTCCGAATGACCCCCAACTCAAAGTTTTGAGCCGAATCCAAACAGTTTTTTGTAAACGCCCCAAAGATTTCCTAATGGGTACCTTAGCTTGTCGTAGAAAGATGAAAATTCCCTTTTTGGATTCCCCCGGAGGCATTAAGGGAATTTCAAGCATGGGTCATTAATGTACTGTCACAGAACTAGAGCAGCGAAAACATAGTTTTACGAATCGTCGCGGAGCGGGTAAAACAGTCCATATGCAGAACAATTTTCACGCTGATACTATATCATGAATACGTAACCCCGAGACCTCAGGCTTCGCCAACTATGGATATCGGCTCGGTTCAAACTTTGGATTGAGAAGGAAAAAACAAATGTGGTTCCCAGCGCGGACGCTACCTTTATGCGCGTACAGCGCGGTTGCTTACCTTCAGCACGCGCATATTCTCTTCAAGCTGGAATCTCGAACTGAGAGTGTAGAAATGCGAAAACGTCGATAAAAGAGTTAACCTTCTTTTATTGTACCAGTACAGAAAGATGACAGCCTCAAAAACTATTGTTATGGTGTGAAAGTATGATGAACTCGGTGTGTATTCACATGAGAACAACAAACTTACCAGCGAGGAGGAAGTCACAAGGATTACATACAGTAGATTAATCGTCTCGAAGTAGGATTTCTTGAGAGCGGAGAGAACCATGGGCACAATTATGGTGAAGGGCACCAGGAAAATACGTACTTTTCGCCGACTAAGCTGCTCGTAACTGCTGAATGAAAGTTTCTTGGTTTTTTAAGCCCGAAGTTGACAGGTGCCGGCATAGGAGTCCCCCTGAATGATGATATCATTTGAAGACCAAAACGGATGGGGGTGCGGAGGGCTACGCCTACTGTTGAAAGTCACGTAATTCACTTGTACAACAACTAATGATTTCTGATGCACGATAAACCCACCCGATGGTGCTTCAGTAAAAGTTACCTCGGGTGCACCTGGCGTGCAGCAGCGAAAAAGAAGTTTCGCTAAAGGCGTTTCGGTTTGCGGTGGCTTGGAAACCTCTCCAAGGCATGCGTAGGAGAAACCGTACAAGAATAACGTTTTCTTACTTGAGGAACCAAGTCGAGAGTCCCCTCTCTATGACTATGGAAAAAATCGAGATACAGGAAATGAACGGTTGTGAATACTCAATGAAGGCACCAACAGAACTGAGCTCAATGAATGCATCCATAAGCCGGTCGTCTTCAACTTGAAAGCAAGTAATGGAAGAAACCAACGCTGAGAGGAAGCATTAATATCTAACAAATTCGTTCCTGACTCACTGACCGTGAAATGAAACGATATTTTCAATTACAGCAAATACCATTTCGTAAAATGAGGAAAAAGCTAGCATAGCTATAATGCATCGAATAATAGCTGTGAGGTTGTCATGAAATGCCTTCACACGCCACGAAACCAACAGGAGTAGCCCAGACACAGCAATGATCAGCGCCTGCAGTAACCGATCAACGTAGTACTTGAAGTATAAGAATGCAATCAAAGGCGATTCGTCAAAGTCGTACTCATCCATGGCCTGAAAACTTCGATCAGCACTAATGTCGCTGCACCAATTTCGCGTGCAGCTTACATTGCGAGCTAAGCACTAGAACTGGAAGAGAATTTGAAGAAATCGCAACGCAAAAAGAAACGGAACTTGATTTGAAATTTCAAAAACAGGGCTTTAGAGATAGAACCAGGTCAAAAATATTTATAAATCTTTTATGGTAAAAAATATTCTTGCGAGTAGACGCGCATACTTGCCAGCGGCACAACCTGTAAGAAAACTCTTCTGTGAAAGACTTGGTTATCCGCATTTTGGTCGAAACACTACTCAGAGTCAGGGTCCCCTCACCCTAGAAGCGTGTCTTGGTGTCCGGTGGAGCTCAGATACCCCCCCCCCTCTTCACTCCTCTGCAACTCGGACGCCACTCCCCTCCCCCCCCCAGTGGAACTCCAAATCCCGCGCCGAGCTTTGATCACAGTTCTAACTAAAAGCGCGCTTTAACGTTTCTTATTTCAGAAAGATTGAAATGGAGCTTGTTGTACGTTTTTACTCTACACAAATTACAAAAAAATTGAAGCATCCGAATCCAAAGAAGGCTTCGCCATTTGTGATTTAAAGGCATCGTCCACGATGAAAACCATACTTGGGTTTTTGACGTTTTCGTGTTGTTATATCCCTATCTCAGAAAATCGCTGCATTCAATGCGTGTCGGATATGCATTGAACTCGAGTGACCACACTCATCGAAAGGCTCTATCGCATAGGCATGTGCTTCAGAAAGCAGCACGTGCTGCAAATTTTCATCGCAGGAGTACGCCCCGCAAAAAAAATAATAGCAGGAGCCTGTGCTGCAAGGTAGCCCAGCACAATCGCAACAGCACACCAACAAGCGACGCGGCCGGCACACCCACGTGCGACGCGGCCAACTCGCAGAACACCATCTGGGGCCACCAGCGGTTGGACGAGCCTTCTAACGGTTGGCCAAGTACCGCAAACTTGGGTAATTGAACCGGCCACGCTGCCGGCCTTTTAGTTCCGTCTCAAGAGTGCGTCGTATGCTTTCCTTTTTTAGAAAATCGTTTTGTCATCGAGTTGTATGTGTATCATGCACGCACTGAATGTCTAATTTGTTGGGGCACGCGCTGTAATGTAAAAGGCAATGGCAGCACGTGCTCCCCTAGCAGCACGCTCCCTTACTGTGCTCGAAACCGCCTTGTCTTCAAGTTGAATGCGTATTCGACACGCATTGAACGCGGCGATTATCTGAGATAGTGACCAAAGGTTGGAAAAAGCCCCAGTTCTACGAAAAGAACAGTTTTACGATTCGTTCCTTGGCGCAGCTTTGGAAGCAATTCATCGAGGACGCCATTCAGACGAGCGACCTTTTTTTCGAACGAAATGAAAAAGGATTACTAACCTGCTGCGTCCATTGCTGTCAACTGCTTTCGATCGATATCGAACGTGAAATCGAGTGGCGCTCTACGACGTGTCAACGCACGATCGCTGGCTGCGACCAGAGAGTTTCGTTCCTTGTGACAACGGATAGACCCCAATGCCGGCCCCCCCAAACCCAGAAAGCTCTTTTGAGGTAAGAAAATCTTCAATGAGAGGTGATTTTGAAACTGCTAGCGTTTTGAAAGACATTGCTATGGCCCAATAGTCCGACTGAACGCAAAAGCTGGATTTCGGTTTTCATCGTCTACGATGCCTTTAACAGTGTTTGGAAATGAAGCAGTTTCAACCAGGTAATAGTAAAATTTATGTAGATATCTTCAAGATGGTAGGTATCTACCAACTGAAGAACTGAAGGTAATATTAACGGTTGAGTGAAATAAGTTGCTCGCAAGTTATTCATGTGAATGCGATCGATTTCATTTGTGTACAGTAATTTGGAATTTGCGGAATATTCTAGAGCAAGACTATTAGTGTTACAAAGGTTTCTGCATTGTTTTTCAATCGATGGCATATATTCTTATACTTCAGGGGTGGGATTCACGAACCGCTAACCACGGCTAACCAACACTTCTGGCTAAGATAGCCATGGTTATCGCCTCTGAAACGATTCACGAACGTGGCTTCCGCAAACCATGGTTACGATAACCACAGTCAAGCAAACCACGCATGAAGGTGTGGTTAGAACCGCCAAGCCATGGCTAGCGGAGCAGACGTCGCGAAAAACATAGTCCGTAAGGACGGAAAGGGTATTCTAAAACATTGGCAGTGTTTGAGAAGTAGTACGAACGCGGATTTTTTTTCTGATATGTACAATATATCTCGCGAGTTACCTCTGCCACCTCTCAATTGTATTGTTCAACTGACATTATCGTTTTCCCTTGATTTTCATTCGTGATTCATTGCTTTTTTCCTCCTTACGTCGCTGGATTCTAATTTTTAAAATGTAGACTTATTATTTTTCTGCATTCTCTTCTCGTCAAGCCTTGCACTAACATAGAATTTGATGTGATCTTGTAATCTCTTATACAGGTATGCACATTTACGCTGAATTGCTTTGTTTCCGAAACAACTTTGAGCTCGTTCCGATTTTTTTCAGAAATTTGAAGCTGGATGGGCAACCAAGAGCGTGATGTACGTAATAGTGGCTAGTTAGCTTTGTTCATCTTCAATTTTTTTATATGGAACAAATATGGAGGTCCCGCCTCAAATCAGCTGATCATGTACGTCTTCTTCCAACCTCGTTACTTTTTCTGTTCTTTGTCTGATGCCACCAAAGTTTCAGTGATCTATTTTATGGCTAGTACGAGTACGCATGCATTGCTTGCAAACGTTTTTGTTTGTTTCAGAAGCAGCTCATTTCGCGGAAAAACGAGTTGACTCCATCTTCTCTCTACTTATTTTAATTATTTTCACTCATTTCGAAGCCTTTCTAATCATTTTATGATTTTTTCGAATTTCACCCATTTCATGTCTATTGTTGACACTCGACTGATTTAGCATCTTTTTCGAGGCATGGCCTCTACTGTTTTTTTTTGTTGGAAGAGATCGCGCAGCAATACTGCTGCCATTCAAAAAAAAGTAGCTGGGCTATGTATAGCAAAAGGGTGCTCAGTTAGTTAAATGGCAACCACAGAAGCCACGAAAATAAGTAAAAATGAAAAACTCTGAAGTGAGTGGAAATTTAAAAAAAAACAGAATAAGGAAGAGTTCTGAGAAACCGTTATTTTTCCACTAATTCAGGAACTTCTGTAACAAAAAACATTTGCAAACAATGCACGAGGACGCATACTAGCAATAATATATAACACCAAACATTTGAAGCAAAAGGCAAAAAATATTAGAGAAAGTAAAGAAACTGAGAGAAAACTTATCTGATCAGCTGATTTGGGCCAAGACCACATTTATTCCACATCGAAAGAGATGCAGATGGAAAAGTTTTTTTTAACAACAACGAAATCGTGCTCACCATTGCCCATCCAGCTTCACATTTCTGAACAAAAATTAAACGGGGCTCAAAAGAATCTAAAAAAAAAACAATACGGCGTTCACGTTCATACCTATATAAGGAATATACTACAACATGACGTGAAATACTATATAAATACAAGGCCAACATGGGAGGATAATGAAGAAAATAATTGGACTAGTTCAGAAAAGTAGCCATCAAAACGCACAAGGTGAAAGGAGGGAAGGTAGAGAGATATTTTGAATGGCGAACACTCCGAAATCGATATTTGCGGCTATTTACGGGCTACGGTAGCGCTCTCGAGTCTGTAATTGCACCCATTAGGCGTCGCGGCCAGCCAACCACGCCACAGAAACACATGAGAATCGGTGGTTTGGCTGGCTAGTAGCTTGGCTAACCACGTGGTTGGCTGACCGAGAACGTAACCATGGCTATGGTTCGCGTTCGTGAATTCCACCCCAGGCAGCTATGTCCCGATGTGTGTATGTGTGTGCATGTGTGTGTGTCCCGCGGATCTTATTAATGGCGGATCAAAACTGTTATGAAAAGGTACCTACATTTAGGTGGGCAGGACATACATCGATTACAAAAAACAGCCGGAGTCTCCTCTTATGCGCCTCGGGGCAACAGAGTTTATCCGTGGGTATTTTTCAGAGTGGGTCGAGGTACGGTGTAACCGAAGCGACAGTAGTATTTAACGGGATGCCGTACAGAACCTCGAGTTTGATGAGTGTGCAGAACCCCAGTGGGCGTGTGCAGGACGTCATAGAAAGTGTGCAGGACATCTTGGAAAGTGTGCAGGACCCTTGTAGTATTGATCAGAACGTGACAGAAAGTGTGCAGGACACCACTGAGAGAGTGCCGAAGATCATAGAAAGTATGAATTGGAATTTGAGACAAGATTCCAACAAATTCTTAGAAGCAGACTCATAACTTTTTTTGCAGGAAAGCAAAGCAGTCAGAGATATATAAAGCCTGCAGCAGCCTTGTCTCTATCATGGCAGAGACGTTCATGCGAGAATAGTCGCTTGAAGACTTTGCGATTTGGAAGAAAGGCCGTGGGTTGCGGCTCAAGGGATGGACGGACGGAAGACGTCGTAAGTTTGATGCTTGGCAGCAACCTACAATTTACCGTTGGCTTCTCATGTTTTGCGGTTCGATTACACATTTTCGCACCCCTTTACGAATGTTCAGCAGCTTGCTTAGCTTAGAACAGTCCCATACGAACAGCAACTTTTGGATAGACGAAAGTCCAGACCACGTTGAAAGTTTAATTCGCCTGGAAAAGCTGGCGCATGTAAAAGTTTTCTTGAGCGAAATCTTCGCTTGATCTCGCTGGTGGAATTATACTATGATTTATCACGATTAAATTTTTTTTTAAATTGTATTATATGTAAGCTGAATTTGCAGAGCATCATACACATAGGTGTATGATGCTCTGCAAATTGTCTAAAAAAAAAGCTCTGTCTACGTACTTCTTCCGCACCATGTCAATGGTACATATGCTTGATGATGGTCATGCGAAACTACTCTACTCGGCGAAAAACTTTGCCGAAAAACCGAGAGCAGCATGGGTGCCTTGTGAAGTTTTAGAGAAGCAAACAATCATGCGGCAAATCTGAAACTTTGCTCTCACCTGCTTGAATCGACAGATTCGTTATACCATGCAGCCGAAACCTGGATCCACACAGTGTTCTATGTCGAGACCTTTGCTTGCGTTTGCTTGCAGCACAGTGCTCTTAGGCGCAGAAGAAGATCAACTTACCCTTTCTATGGCGGACAGCTGCTAGAGAAAGAGACGAGTTGGAATTTTACTGACCTGGCACGCTTTGTGAAGAGAGGGTGGTAAATCAGGCAACCGTTAGTAGGAAAGTGCGAATACTGGCATGCATAGAAAAGTTTTACTGCATTATAATGAAGCGATACAAAAAACTCTGAAGAGCAGGCTTTTTTCCAGCGTTTGAGCAACTATCTTTTTCGTGCACCTCTAATTCCGACTAAGGTAACGAGAGAAAACGTACCCGTCCACGTGAAACTCATGACTCTGACAGGGTGAGGAGGTTGACAACGTAACCTCTCGATGATAGAGAGGGAGCACGAGACAATCAGAATCTTCTCGCGAGTAGTAGCAGAAAACTGGTAAATGTCTCATAATCGGCTCTCTGTAATTTCCGATTTTACTCGCCTTCATTCCGGAGCGTGAAGAGAATGCAGGGACGCCTCTACGGATGCGTTTCCAGAGAGATTATAGCCATGAAAATCTGATGAAGGGCAAGTCTGAATGCTTGGAATAAATGCCATGACTTGACTGAATGAACAGGGTAAACTATTTTACCGCGTTCCGGAGTGAAGAAAACAAAGCAACCTACTGACAAGCATATATGTAGTACAAAATTGTAAACGTCTATACATTTATTTACTTATTCATTCATATACACGCTTTCATAAATGTCAACAACAAAGAAATTCGAAAGCGATGCTCAAGTGGCAACGATACGGAAGAAAAAACACAAAAAACACAAGAAAAATCAGATAAGCAAATGACATCATCGAGTAATAAATCACCTAGGAGAATCAATAAGCAGAGACAGTGATTGACCTGGCCGCAGGTAAATGAGGCAGATCATGCAGGTGCAGGTCGAGCGGTTTCACAGAGCGCTTGAGGCTAGTTACTACAGGTTAGCTCCAAGGGGGAGCGCTTAGAGTCTAACGGCATAAGCTTCGCTTGGGATATTTGTGATTTATAGCAATACCTACTCACCACATCGACACAGCGGACACTGGAGGCTATTCCCGGGTGGATGCAGGCACGCAACTCAACAAGGCCATACCGAAAGGATTCTGGGGAGCCTTTCTAAACTAAACACGCACCTCAGGCGACTTCTTGCAGGAATCAATTATCTATTCTATTACCAAGTAATCACTTCAAATGGTATAAACTCAAAACGGTATGAAGTCCCATCCAGCCCACCTTTTTTTAATCGAATCTTGTTCAGAACGTGGTATAACTGATTTCTCATTCTGCAATGATTCGATTATTCTATGCGTCATTATACAAGCCTACAAGTACGCCGCGAAGCGGCATGGGTGTGCACCTTGTAATAATAATTATGTTTCTAAGCAAATTTCGTCTCCAACAATTTTAGACACTGCTTCCGTATCCTTAAATCTCATTCAAGAGCACACCGCAGGCATTTTTGATCGAAGTCCCATCTTTTCATCGTGCTGGTCAGTCGAGAAGAGAAATGTTGTCGAATGGAAGGCGGAGGCACTTACATGAACCAAGGCAAGCCTCATTCTACACTACTGAGCTTTCCTACAGAGCAATATCTTTTTTTTATTTTTTTTACATCTTCATCAATCGAGGTGGTATGCTATTTTCTGCAATGTCCCCATGCACGACTCTCGATGAACCTCGGCATTATAAATCAGTAGAACTTGTGTTGTAGAACCGGATCACGAGGTTCATAGATTGTTTGTTGGCTTACGCACATTTCGGCAGGATCGCCGTCTTCAGAGCCAGAAACGAGCAAAGAAGAAGTGTGCCTACTCGGTCAAGTGTCGACTAAACCCTACTGAAGTTTGAGAGGAATTTATCCCAAATATAGCCAAAGCAGAAAAACTAAGAAAATACTGTACCTTGCCAGGAACGTCGCTGGACAGTAGCAGCATGGAACGGTAGGAAACGTTGGTTATGCCGCTACCTCTCGACGTTAAAAATGCGACGCTGAGGTAGGGCTCGAGTTCTCCAGCTATATATAGGCCTTCACCCTTCCGATTGATTTTGAGATCGCTCGCCTGTATTCAGAATGCTTGCAGGGTTTTTTGGAAGGGGGGGGGTGTCAGTTTCTCGCCCCTGAATCTAGACTTTCACTTGATAATTGTCACCGGGGTGGGCGCTGGTACGGTGACACCCCAAAACTGTTGTGACCCGCAGTCTTTGATTGCAGATGCTCTCTTATCCTTACATGGAGCGGCCGCGAAGTCTCTCCGATATATTGCTCGCAGCACAGCTGGCAGTAAATCTTGTAGACCTTACTTCATGCAGTGCGATCCCCTTCTCTATCAGAAGGACAGATGACACAATCTTGTGTTGCGGAAAGCATTCATATAGACGATTCCAGACCAGACGGTTTTTAGGCTATTTGGGGAATTGTTGTGCTGTTTGAAAGAGCTCCCTAATCCAGCGTTGTTCAGTCGTTGTCTTGGGGCTTTGCTCACTTTATCGGAAATGGAAGGCAACTTCAAGGGAAATTTTTCCATCAACTGTTTCCTTCTCTTCTCAGTCCGCGGCTGAACCCTTGGCTCTACTGAGGGCCAAAGTGATGAGATACCCGTTCAGAGCAGCAACTTCTCGCAAAGAAAGACTGCGGGCAACAACAGTTCTGAGGTGTCACAGTATCAACGCCCACAACTGTGAAAATTATCAAGTAGAGGTCTGAATTCTGGGGCGAGGAATTGATACCCTTGTCCGGAAAACTATGGGAGTATCTCTGTATCCACGCGAGTGACCCCAGAACGCCTATGCAGGGTGGATAAAAAGTTCCCGCACTTTTTTAGATAGCGTTACAGGTTGAAGGCAGGGTTCTCGATGAAATCGGTTGGTATGCTATCCCCATGAAATAGTAGATCTGGTCATCACAAATGTGAAAATCAGTGAAAAGTTGTAGAAAAAACGTTCAGGAATAAGTTATTGCTTGATGTCCTCCCGTCCCAATAATCGAGGCTTCTATAAATGCGTGTTTTGTCAACTTTTATTTTGCTTCTAAAATAATTTCTGAGCACTTCTGAAGATTTCTGTCTACTTCAACTGCAAAATAAACGGCGGATAAACAAGCATTAATCAAAATCTCGTTAATTAGGGGGCCGGCCGACGCTTCTAATTGGCCGTTATACCTTGTTTTCCAGCGTTTCTCCCGCAAATTTCCGTGTTTTTCACTTATTTTATACTTTTGTGATCACCAAGTCTACATTCTCATTAAGAGAGTTAAAAAATCGCTTCTATCGCAAACTCTCGCGCGACTGACTTCGAGAACAAATAGTTTCACGAGATTAACAAGAATAATTAAATTAACCAATTAACCACGTAGCGGGATATTAGAAATTACAAATGCTTCCAGAAAACTGCTTGAAAGATGTCGTCACATGGTTCATTTGGTCGGCGTTGGTCGTCCGCGTCACTTTTCAGATAAGAGGGTTCTTACCATATCTCAGCTCCATATGCGTCAGTTTTGTGACCAGCTGCTCAAAAAAATCTCCAGCAGAATGATTCCCATTGTAGAAGATCCGAGCACAGAAAGAATCGATCAACTCGACAACTGTTGTTTCGTGAGATTGGTTCCGGGATTCTGAGGCAAGATGTTTGGCCAAATATTTTGTCCGTCTTAGACTCAATAATTTTTGGTCCGATACATCCTGTGCTAAGAACTATCATGAAGTCGATACGCTACATTGGATACGTTGGAAACAGCTTTGATGCATGGGTTGAACCGAATTACGGCTCAAAAGTGTGCGACCAAAGTGGGTGATTTTCAAGCGTGAGTTGTGTATTTTGAAGCGGAGGAACATGATTTAGAAAAAACCTTCCAACTTTTTCTAGCTGGAATTGTTGTCCTTGATCTAAAGGAATCACTGATTGTTGGAATGGGTTGATTCGATAATTCGCATGCAATGGGCCCAACTTTTCCCGCCAAATGAAAAAAGGCTGAAACTTTTCAGCCACCCTGTATATGTATAGCCGGAGAACTCAAGCCCAACTTCAGACTCTCATTCTGACTTCGAGAGGTATCGGCATCTTCAACTTCTTTTTTCACGCTTTCCACCCATCGTTCCATGGTGCTACTGACCAGCGAGTTTCCTAGCAAGGTATGGTATTTTCTTAGTTTTTTGTTCTTGGCTATGCTTGGGGGAAGTTACTCCCGAATTTCAGTAGGGTTTAGTCGACATTCGACCGACTATTCACAGTTTTTGAATGCTCCTTTCAGGCTCTGAATACGGCCGAAGCGTGCGTAAGTCAATAAACGATAAATCAACCTCGTGGTCCAGTTCAACAAAACAATTGCTACTGCATTATGTCGTTTTTTGTATGCACACCAAGTGGGGTCCCTCAAGGAGGCGTGTTGTCTCCAATTTTATTCAACATTTTCACTTCTGAGCTCCCCTCAATAATTGTTTCCGCTGGTGTTCGATGCTCCGCGTTTGCCAATGATGTCAAAATTTACCACTCGATGAATACCGTTGAGGATTGCGCTGCCGTACAGAGGGCAATCGATGTCGTTCATGAGTGGTCCGCGACATAGTCCCTTCCAATTAGTGGGGAAAAAACTTGTGTTTTACATTTGGGTTCTCGTAACAATAGGTCTCCTTACTGCATTCAGCAGTCGCACATCAAAGTGGTGGAAGAGCAAAAAGATCTTGGATTCCTAGTCACCAGTAACTTCAACTCAGACAAACACTGTGATGAAATCGCTCGTAAGGCAATTCGGATGGTGTGCAAAATGTTCAGAGTGCTGACAACCAGGAACTCAACATTTTTGCTACGCGCGTACAAAACTTATGTAAGACCAATTTTGGACTATGGTACTCCAATATTCAGTCCTCACAAGGTAAAATCGATTAAAGTGCTTGAAAATGTTCAGAACAGTTTTACGCGCAAGCTTATGACTAGGGTTCTCGGGTTTCTTTATGATAGGATACAATCTGCTCCTGAGAGAAATGCTAACCTTTCTTTGGATACTCTTCGCGTAAGAAGGAGGAGGTTTGATCTTATACTTTTTCATAAAATCCTCACTGGAGCATGCGGTCCTCATCTTGGGCAGTTTTGTACTCTGAGAACTTCTATCACTAGAGGAGGAGAAACAAAATATATTCTACCTCGCGCCAAGCATAATCGCAGATTTCACTATTTTACCCTGAGAGCAGGGCGAGAGTACTTCGATCTATTCAAAAAATCTGTGCCACCCATCGATATTCGAGCCTTCAAAAAATGGTTGTGTATGAACCTGGATCCGTGACCGATAATGATGTTGTTTGCTGCTCTTGCTGTGTCTTGTTGATTCGTGATCATGTCATGTGTCGTTGATGTGAAATGGCTGTGTATGATTTATGACTTTTTCCGTTTTTTTTTCGTCTTTAATATGATCCCACATGAGCTTGCTCATGTAATAAATATATAATATATAAATGGAGCATAAAACTCTTCAAAGTTTCTGAATATATTTCTGTAGCGGCTGAACTAATGGATTATCGTCTTCGGTATCTTTGACATTTTTTTCAGAATAGCTATTCTGATGTCCGAATTGTGCGTAGAATTATGCCAGAACCAGAACAGTACCTGGATGCTGAATTGAGCAGTTGCTCTATCTTTTTCACATGACAAGCAGATTCGTGAAAATTTATTTTATGTCCTTGATTATGACTCTTTCTCGCAATCGTCGAACAAATTGTAGACTTCAGCGCACACGTACCTATTGCAGTTGTGCCACTCGAATAAATTCGAATCGATATACAGGAATAATTGCCATTCGAATACCTGATCACTATCGGAATTTCTAAAGTCGCACCATTCGAATAATATTAGAAAATCGGAGCCCAGAAAAGGAGGCCATTCCAATCTACTCAAAAATCGGACCTCAGAAAAAAAAACAGGGTCATTCGAACCTACTCAATATTCGAAGCCTACAATTCGAATTAACATTCGAATAGTAATCATTTCGAATGGCTTTGAATAATGCTACCTCGTTGTCGCTGTTTAAGGTTCACGGTACGTGGTCGTGTATTGAATTGGCAGAGATGACCACGTCAGAGGATTTCGAAATTACTTGGTGCCTCGCCGCGTGAAAAATGTGGTAAAACATGGCTTGGTGTGCGTCCATACCGCTGTTTCTGTGTTCGTCAGCGCTGCAACAAATGATTGTCTTGGCTCGTTCCACCTCATTCAATGTCTCGGTTATTGTACCCAACGAATCTGTAACTAATAGTATTTTGACTAGGAATTCAGAGAAGCACGCTCAAGTTCTTAGTTGTTCGATAACGTCCAATAGATTTTTTTTCATTATAAAACTCTTAACCCCTTAAAAATGCCAAAAATGCGAAAAAATCCTGTCAGAGGCATAAAGATTCCCGCAAGTTCTAAGATTACAAAACCGAATGACACAAAGTTGTGGCATAAAGGAAGCGTTTTTTAGACCTATGAACCAGTTAAGAACTCGTGTAAATCGGTCCGCTAATCCTCTGATGGTGGGCTGGTCATAATAATTGGGACATGAAGTTGAGCAATTCCGCAGATACTTTGTCCGGCTTTTTTTACTGAAAAATGTTCACAGCGGTCATTAAAGGCAGTATTCAATAATAATTTCTATGTCGATATCATTAGCTGAAACGTAGGGTTGACTAGTTGGCTGAGCCGAATTCGTTAAGATACTGTGTAAAGACGAAAAAATAATTTTTGTTTTTCGAAAGAAACGGTTGCAACCACCTTCAACTCATCACCAGAAGTCGTCGGGTCCGTGACCCATGGCAACAACAGTGTCGAAAACCGGCTAAAGCGAGCAACCAACGGCAGTAGGCGGCTCTAAAACTCTTGAATACGGTGTGCTCGCCCCAATCGCTTCCTCGGTAGCCGCAGGAAAGTGGCTGGAGTGGGCGCACCACATTTATGTTTTGGGACCGCATGGGGGGAAGTGTGAGGCAAAGGAAAGGTATCATACCCGCGCACACGCTCACGATCAATGGCAGTAAAATTCGTTCCGAAATAGGGGATACATTGACTGCTCAACTGGTCGTTTTCAGTTTGGCGATTCGATATTATCCGAGAAATTATTTGAGCATACTCGAATCGAATTTATCCGAATCTATTCGAAATTTGGAACTCGAGAAAGGGGTCAATCGGATATATTCGAAATTCGGACCTCAAAAAAGGGCCATCCGAATGTATTCAAAAATCGTACTTCAAAAAAAGGAGGTATTTGAATCTATTCCAAAAGTGGACGTGAAGAGGGGATCATTCGATTCTATTCAATATTCTGTCTTTTCGTCCAGGGCTTAACTATAGTACCTATACAAAAATTATATGAATGTCAGCACACAATTTGGCTTGTCAGAAGGAGACCACCAAAGTGCATGCGATGAGAGGAGGGAAAGTTAATAGATATGCACTGTCGTTCTAGGAGCCGATTGAAGATCCGCATTTGCGGACAACGGCTATTGCACCACGCAGTTCAATGTTTTTGATTACGAATGATTATGAGAACTCAGAGGAGGTCCGATTCGGCTACGATAGGCTTTCTAATCGGTCACCTAGTCGGGTTGAAAGGAACTTCCGCAGCTGCACGTGCTGCTCTGAGTACCACGTGGCCTGTTCGATAGGACTACGTGGCGCAGAGAGACAAAACTCTTGCCGCACCCCCGTTTTCCACGCAGCAGCACATCGTCCTATATAATAGAAGCACGTGGCGCTGAGGTCGGGGTCCCACCCCTTCCTCTGAGAACTTTTGCTGCGACTCCCCCCCGACTCCTCCGGCTAGGCGCCTGCCTGTGCCGAGCCGTAGGAGTCGCGGGGCAGTCGCGGAAAAGACGCGGGTGAGATGCGGGGCAGTCGCGGAGGAGATACGGGAAAGACGCGGAGGAGACGCGGGGGAATTGCGGGGCAGTCGCGGGGGAGACGCGGAGATGATGCGGGGTTGTCGCTGGAAGTCTAGGGCTTAGCAAGCGGCTCTCATCTAGACCTGTTGTTGGCAGTGTAGTTGTCGCCCATTTTCTCTCAATCGACCCATCACGCCAGCGTTCGCTGCGATTGTGGTAGGTGGACATCTGCGAGAAACGGCGGCAAATCTACTCCCAACAAGAGGTCCAAATGAGAGCCGCTTCTCAAACCCTGGACTCCGCCGCAACGAACCCGCGACTTCTCCCCACTGGGTCCGCAGGCATCGAGCAGCTTAGTATCGTGGTAGAACCGCGGTAAAGTTCTGGCTCACGACTCGTTCGACTACAGGGATAACATAGAGTCAGTGCAGACGATAAACGTGTTCTAGTTTTCGGTGTTTTTGTGTAGGCCGGTTGGTTTTTGCCTGACGCGATCATTCCTCATCTTTACCGAAACGTGCCGTCCTGGCAATCTGGCGGTCTCCTTAAATTATGCGCGAACAAACGAAGACGACCTTCCTTTGCCGCTTGAGTTGGCGTTGGGAGATGTTGGCACCTCTCTCGTGTCAAGCGTTGATGTAAGGCGTCGATTTCGTTGTAGAGGTCTTCGTTGTGGCACTTCTGCGGCCAGAAATATCCAAGCAAACGTCTAAACAGCTTCCTTTCCGTGCGATCCAACCTTTCCATCTGCTTCTTCGATGCTGCCCACGTCTCCGATCCGTACATCATGATAGGGCGAGTAGCGGATAGGTAGACGCGCAACTTGACTTCCTTCGCGATGGGGGTAGACCACAAACACTCGGTAAGAGAATTGAATGCAGACGTAGCTTTCAAACATCGCTGTTAAGTATCTGCTGCACCATGGTTCTTCAGCAAACAGCCCAAATATGTATGGTGGAGTCCACCAAGAGTGTCTCATTTACTCATCAATGAGAAGCGGTCGACTGGGCATCAATGGACATGAAACCCATTGCAGCACAACCGCTCTCGCTCAATCGCGATCGAGCGTGCTGGTATGGGACCCGTCCACATTGATCCCCAGCCGACCGCTTCTTATTGATAAGTGAATGAGGCACTCTTGGTGGACTCCACTATAGCAAAAATCATCCACCAGTTCGATACGTTGTCCGTCCACACAAACTCCCGCTGATGGCCTCTGAGAGACCCACATTTGCTTGCATTTGTGGGAACGAAGTCGAAGTCCCTGCGCCATGCTTCAAAACGAGGTTCACAATCCTTACCAGTTTTGCGTTGTTTTCAGCGAATAACAAACACTATGTCGTCAGCGTACCCCAGGTCGACAAGGGAGCGTCCTCATGGTGTTAGTATCACGTCCGCAGGAAACTGTCCTGCAACTCTACGCATAATGTCATCAACAGCGAAGTTGAATAGAAAAGGTCCCGCTACAACTCCTCGCATTACTCCTTTTTCACCTCAAAAGCTAACGTAAAGCCGACAGGTGTACGAATTGCTGCTGTTGTTCCTTTGTTCATGTCCTCGATTAGTCGAACGTATTATTCCAGGACTTCATCGCTCGCAGAGCGTTGAGCAATCGATTACGATGAGGAGAGTCGATTGCGGCTCCAAAATCCAAAAGAGCAAGCTGTAATGGCTTCGAATACCGCTGCCACGATTCAGTTACTCTTCCCACGACGAACACTTGGTCGATGGTCGATCGTCCAGGTCGGAAACTGGCTTGCTCCTCTCTGGTTGTTTCCTCACGATGTTCGATGAGCCGCTCGAGAACGATACGTTCCAAAACCCTGTATATGACACGCAGTGGAGAAATCCCCCTGTCGTTCTTGGGGTCCATGACGGATAAGTTCTTGTGAAGAGGTACGATGATCTCGTGTCTCTACGAATCAGGTATCTTTCGCTAATCCATATGGTACGGATAGTGTTTGTCATTTCACGAATCCCAGACGGAGGGAGAGCTTCCAGCATTTCAGCAGTGATGTTGTCATCTCCACCTGCCTTTCCATTCTTTATTTTCCAGACACAATTCAAAACCTCAGCTTTAGTCGGCGGTTCCTCACTGGCATCATAATGTGCTCTCTGAACATGCTGGAGCTCAGGTACTGATGGAGCTGGACGATTCAGTAGTGAACTGAAAATATCCTTTTATAATGGCAGCGTCTCATCGCCAACCGCGACTCCGTTCGCAGTATTCAGTATAGGCGAACATCTCTTCATCTTGCCGCTGTACTGTCGCTACAACGAGTAGGCTTGTTTCGAATTCTTCTCCTCCCAAGCCATCTCCAGCTCCACAGCTCTACGCGTCCACTCTCGTTCGCCACCGCTTTGAAGCTGTGGACGCAACCTCCTCCTCAGACGCTTTTCCTCCACAAAGTTTCCTGCCGTTCGGAGAGCACTCACCTCGTTGTATGGTTTCCGTTTTCGATTAAGTCTGACGCATGGACCAGGCGGCTGAACGTGCGGGGTTGGCGGCCTCACTGGAGAATGGGGTTTCAATCCGCGCGGAGTGATCTACCGTCGCAGCCCCGTCCATTCATCAGACTAAAATTCTTGCGCGAACTCTGAGTAGATTATGTTTCCGCTTTTCAGGCTGTACAGCCGGGAGTGACTGTTTAGAAGCGTCCTGGATGCATTTGAAAAAAGAATCCGCGTCGCAAAGTTTTTTCTTTGCCCGTATCTTTGCCTATCGCCGAGCGATTAGGAGCGTCCCATTCCAATCGATGCCAATGGCTCTACTCACCCTCCTCTATGTGGGACGTGAAAGCACAGATGAGATGTCGTACGTTCGTGCCGTGGCAGTGTGGAGGAAAGAAGACCGCCTACGTGCAAACCGATGTCAACCCCTCCACGAAGAGGGTTTTTGTCATGGGAGTGGTGCTGGTCGGCCGCAGCTCTCCTGAGAATTTTATTACATAGGGCCGGCGTAGATAGGAATCCAGGTCCAGCGCAGAGGTATCCATGTGCGACCTGCAGCAAGGATGTTACCTGGCATAAAACAAGTGTCCAGTGCTTCGTATGCCAAAGGTGGGTGCATATCTCCTGTTCGGGCCTCAGTTCTGTGAGGCATCATGACGCATCCTTTCGTTGTGTTCTATGCTCTGCCCCCAGCAACTCTGATTCCACAATTACCAACCGCCCCCTCTCCATTGCTCACATTAATCTCAACGTCCTTCGCAACAAGCTGTCTGAACTCTCTATATTCGCACGTTCTTATCACAAGGATGTTATCATGGTTCAAAAACCAAGCTCTCTCCTTTTATCACTTATTCCCAGCCTAAAATTCCAGGGATACACCGCCTATCACATGCCAAGGTCTGCTCTTGGGGGCGTAGTTTCTACTTTTGTGCAATCTGCCTTACCTTCTCATCATATCCCTAATACTCCAAAGGACGGTACTCTCGAGTACATTCCTGTCCACTTCCCCCTCAAAACCCCTTTATCTCTATTTAACGTCTATATATCCCCTGTAACATCTTGCCCCCCGTCTTATAATCCTATACCTCTCCTTAAGCAGTTGCACGACGGCTCACTCTCCCCTTCAACTGTCTTTTCGGGTGACTTCAATGCTCACACCTTCTGTTCTGCTCTTGATTCTGACGCCAGAGGGAAAGATGTCGAAGAATAGGCTGAGTAGTGTGACCTGGTTATCCTCAACGACGACCAGCTGACTCGTCTCAATGCCAATGGCCGACCTTCTAGCCCAGATATCTCTCTTGTGTCATCCAATCTTTCTAATGCTTTCACGTGGTTCACATCCACAATTCTCTCCAGTGATCACATTCCCGTCTCTGTCTGTATTGATCTCTCTGACTCTCTTGCCCGTTACTATGGTTTTCGTCATCGTACTTATCTAAATTTAGGCCTAGCAGACTGGACCCTGTTCAGAGATGTTGCAATCCGCCATGCGGTCGACATGGAATGGTGATGTGCATCAGAAAGAGCGCCATCTAGCAAGTGCCATCCGCAAGGCCATGAAAGCAACAATTCCTGAGGGTCGTGTCAAGACCTTTTTTCCAAATTTCAGCAGGGAAATACTGCAGAAGATGAGAATCAGAGATGAGAAGAGAGCAGCAGACCATCTAGACCCGGAGATTGCTGTGCTGGATAATGAGATCAAGAAAGATCTGGATAAGAACAAGAAGGAGTGATGGGAGAAGTTCACTGAAAAGCTGAATTTCAAGGCGGACGGAACTACGACGTGGAAAGTGTTCAGGAAAATTTTCGGCAAGTCAGCTCCCTCAATGAGCTCCGCTATTGAGTTCGAGGAGCACGTCTTCAAACTAGGGAAAGCAGCTGCTAACGTAGTCGGCAAGAATTTTTTCACTAAGATAGATCTTTCTCTGAGCTTCATGATGCTTTGTTGATTTATGGATTTGAATGAAAACTCTTAGACGAAGTCCTTTTATTGGCAACGTTTCGAGGTTTAACCTCGTCTTCAGGCCAAACTGTAATTGTCACATAAACACACAGAATGGCAAACAATCTCTAGAGTCACCAACCTTAATCTATGGAGGTGCTACGCCCCAGTCAGAGATATTGGCAGCCTATGCGTTTGGTATCTACAAACAGATAGTGAACTAGGGCTCGAGTAAGAAGTGAGCGATGCCCTACCTAACCGCAGGATTTGGCTGACCAGAAATGAAGGGCGAGGATTGGGATGGGAAAGCATGACGATGGAATCCTGAATATCACGCGATATTGATCTTGCATCCCAACATTGCTGTAGAGTTATCAGTCTAATAGCGGCTTTCATTTCTTTCCTGATGTTGATGGGAGGCCTGCATCGTTTGATCTCGAGCGCTTCCTTAATCTTTCGCTCAACAGCATCAGTCAAGTTCTTGTGCAGTATGGTGACATCCAGGCGAGGAGAGGGCTCGTGTGTACGCCTAAGCGTGCGATGGCGAGAGAATGGGTTGTCAGGATAGCTCTGAGGTCTTCGCAAAGCTCGAGAGTGCTCCTCCATTCTGCTCCGAAATGGCCTACCGGTCTCTCCGACGTAAAATTCATTACAGGCAAGACAGGTCACTTTGTACACCACACCTGTAATCCATAAATCAACGAAGAATTTTTTCATCACACGTACCAAGCGAGGCGTTCAAAACAGAGTCAAGGTCAGAGAGCTGAACCGGTTGCCGCTCATCAGTGCTTCTGAGGCCTTTACTCTCACTCAAGTAGAAAAGGCCATAAAAGTAATGCGGGATTCGAAGGCTATCGGACCTGACGGTATCTCCCCAGCCATCCTGAAGATGCTTCCCACAGAACTTCCATCGATGCTTGCTGATATCATTAACACTTCTTACCGGACCTGCATTCTACCCCAAGCTTGAAAGACAGCCAATGTGATACCGTTTCCAAAGCCAGGCAAGTCCCAAAGCACGGCAAAAGGCTTTCGACCAATTAGCCTGTTATCGCCCGTCTCCAAATTAGCTGGAAAGCTGATCGTGACGAACCTGGCTGATCAAAATGAGCCACAGCAGCATCAGCATGGGTTTAGGAAACTTCACTCTGCTACTACTGCTCTATTGGAGGTCGTGAGCTTTGCGGTCGATGGGTTCAACATGAAGAAGTCCCTGAGAACGGTGGCCGTCGCCCTTGATCTAAGCAAAGCGTTTGACTCTGTTAACTTGGGACTGCTGTCTGAGAAACTGCTCAAGTCGTCGCTACCATCATGGCAGAAGCGATGGATTGCAGCGTTCACGAAAGGCCGCCGGGCTAAGGTTCTGTTCCAGAATCACGTATCCGATAGCATTCCAATAGCAGCCGGTATTCCGCAAGGCGGAGTGTTGTCCCCTGCTCTATTCGGCGTGTATCTTGAGGATATTCCCGAGCCTCCCAATCATGTAAAGATTATTATGTATGCCGACGACATCACCATCATGTGCCAGGGCCGTGACCTGCAAGTAGCCGCTAACAAGATCAGCGCCTATCTCGCCGAGTTGAAGCTCTTCCTCGATAATATGATGCTCACAGTCTCTGCTGCAAAATCCTCTGTTTTAGTGTTCACAACAAACACCAAGGAACACAGTGCCCACCCAGATGTCAAATGGGATGGTGACCTGTTGCCAGCAGCAAAATTCCCCAAGCTTCTTGGCCTTATTCTTGATCCGTCACTGAAGCTCCACAAAATGCGGAACAGAAGCAAACCGTCATCAGGGCTAGGCTTAATATCTTGAGAGTTCTCGGAGGAATATCATGGAGAAGCAGGCGAGAGACTATATTGAGAACCTACAGAGCAATACTTCAGCCGGCTCTGGAATATGCGGCACCAGTGTGGCAGCACCTGGTGTCTGACAGCTCCTGGAATAAGCTGCAGCGTGTACAGAAAACTGCGCTTAAAATTGCTACCGGTTGTGCAAGGAGCTCCCCAATGCAACATCTTGACGCGGAGGCCTGCATATTGCCGGTTAAGGAGCATTGTGAACTCCAGGCGCAGCAGATGTATATTAATGTTCTGAAACAGCCGAATCATCCGACAAAGAGAGTCATGAAGCCCATTAGAGAGAGGTCTAGGACGCCGCTCGCAGATGCTCCTCGTAAAGTTGATGCCCAGAGATGGGCCGACTCCAACATGGAAAGGCTTCGCGTTCTGCGTAAGGAGCACGCGCAGCTTGTTCGAGGATATCTGGAGAAGGCGGCTGTGAACCCTATCTGAGGAGCAGTGCCGCCTCGGGTTTCCGAGTCCGAGCCTCAAGTCGGCAGGCGAGCCAGATGTGCTCTTGCCTCGCTGCGCTGTGGTAACTCTATTCTGCTCATGTCTCGCGTCAACAAGATCGACAGCAGCCGACCAGGCGCATGCCTGGACCGTGGTGCTCCCGGACACGACACGGCACACTTGTTCATGTGCCCGAGGAGACCTATCTCCTTGAAAACAATGGACCTTTAGAGAAATCCTGTGAAGGGCGCCCAGTTCCTCAACCTGTGACAAAGAATCACTTTGAGGCTGCAGAAGAAGAAGAAGGCACAGATCGTTGCGGCGATCTAGTAGTTGTGCGGAGTGTGCGAGAGATTCTGAGTCGATGGAGTTAATTATACCCTCTGGAAATCTGAGTCGAGAACTAATTACAGTCCCGCTAATTGATTTTATCCTGAAGTTGCGCACCCCACTCAAATTGGTTCACACGAAGGGTTAAAGGCACAGAACACCCTAATAACTATTTTTCAAATCTTATGCTTATTCTGGAGTGAATCACACGCTGATCACGATGGTATCCCTAAAATCGCAGAATGTCCTCGAAATTCAAACATCCATCGAGCGGTTATCGGGTTCGAAATTCAAGAAGGTGGAGTGGTCGTGGTGGTGAGCCGAGGGGGTCGCGCCAGGCGTGGTCCCTCATATCTCCCTTGTTTCGAGGATTTGAGATCTCGCGCTTGACACGTGTTATACAAGAGAGGTCTACTACACAATCAACTGAAAATCACAAAATTCATAGCTGAGGGTCTTCTGCGCCTTAAAAGTCACAATCTCGATGGGAGGGCGCGGCACCGATTCCAAATGTGTGGGGGGGGGGCACATCTCACGGACCGAGCACACCGCTACCATTTACCCTGGTTCGATAAGCCAAACATATTTAAGCTCTTGACCCAAGAAGGTTCAACTAAAAAAACCTAACAGAAAGCATGTACATGAATATATGAGGAATACGGTTATTTCTGATGATAGGGAACGCAATCAAATTCCTAATGTGTGCCCCATCTTTAGTCAAGAAAAGCTCTAACATGTTGTCTCCAAGGCAAGTCATCGGCTGAAAAGGCGGCAACGCTGCACAGAAACAATAGTTCTTAGAGGTTTTGCGCTGATATGTTCATTATCAGATTTCTCAGCTATGAGCCTGGAATTCAAAAAGAACGTTCTATTGTATTACGTTTCCAGTCTTCTTGCGATTTTTAGATCCAATTTTTTTGTATGAAATTTCAATTTTTTTATGGAAAATTTCAATTCCAGAATTTGTAGAGAAAAATTGATCCATTTCGGGACGGAAAAAGTTTCGACATTATTTGAAAAAAGTTGGTGATCATGATGGATGGACACAGCTCTTTAGATGTACACAAAAACGGTCTGCTAGACCTTGACTTATGGTGATGACAATGAACAGAGGAATGAATGAAATAGATCAGGGAAAACACTCAGAACTTCAAGTATTATGTGCATGAGAAAGCTTAGCTCGAAGGTTACTCAGCTAAAATGTACGTGGACGCATACTGGTTCTGATAATGTGATGGAGTGAATGGACGGCTAGGAGTTCTTTAACAGCTGATGGCCTCAAAATGGTGGGTCGAATCAATCAAATTGTTATAAAAGAGTTGGATTCAGAGAGGATATTGCAACAGGAGAGAAGGCATTACAGCGACCGCTCGCTGGGCGTTGAAGAGGAAATTGATAGGAGTGAACGCCGGGAGTTTAATCGATACGACGACATAGCCTTAGAGTCGCGGGGGAGTCGCGGTAGAGTCGCGGAAGCTTCATCCAAGAAGAGGTCGCGGGCGAGTCCCGGAAGAATCGCGACAGAGTCGCGGAAGAGTCAAGGATCGTGGGGGAGTCGCGGGGCAGTCCAGGATCGCGGTAGAGTCCCGGGGCAGTCGCGGAGGAGTCGCGGCAATATTTCTCAGAGTTCCGTGGTAGCGGGTATCCCACAATAAGGATACGGTCCATGTCACGGGCTGCATCTAGGGGTCACCCCCACCGCAGTCCGCGACAAGGACATCATCCTCGCCGCGATCGACAGCGGGGGAGCTTCACTCGCTGAGGATTGTGGAGGAGACTCCGTCGGCGGTCAAAAATCGTCCGGAAAGTTACTCGTAGTCACCTTCCAGAAGCGGCCCTGAAAGACCGACTGCGCTCTCTATGGGATAGCTCCCCTTTTATACGTGCTGTGCGGCTGATATGGGCGTGGCCAATTGTGGAGTCATCGATCAACGTGTTCAATCATGGGCATCGTGGCTCGTTCGTCGTCCAAACCGTAGTCGAATCGAAAGCGTGTCGTGGCCGAGTGGAACGGCTATGATTGGCGGCACGTGCTTCTCGTTTGAACGACGATTAGGCTACGTGGTGCACGGAAAGTACGTGCCCGTATGGTCGTCTAACCACTTTGTAGTCAAATCGAAAGCCTATCTTGGCCGAATAGGACCCCGCGACTCTCTGAGAAATTGTTAAGCTTTTCTCTGGCTAGAATAAGCTTCAGTGTCTTCTGTCATTATCAGTAGAACCTGACAGTTCCGGCGTAGTGTAGGATGCAATGCAGAGGACATGAAAATATAGAAATTCCCACTTTCCAAGCCCACCCTCGGAACAATCACTCCGCTGTCACTGCTTGTAAGGCTTACCGCGCTTATATCGCACCATAATAGTTGAGGATGGAAGATATCATAACTCTTACTATTGTACAAAACGTAAAAAGTCGCTGGTTCTCATGACGCGTTCGACTATGCTCTACATGAGTGGGCTCGTCACGTGAATCCAAATAGCCTCCAACTTTTTCTGGCAGATATTTTGCTTTCGCAAGCTGAGATCGTACATCTTATATCACAGCCACCCCTTTGTGATTCTCCGTTTTATGTCTCCCAAGCAGTGTTTTCGGGTCTTTGGTTCTTTTTTCCGCAAAATGTTCCTTCAGGTGTATCGCCAGCATTCTTCCGCTTTCCCCTACATACGCTGCGTTGCATGTTTGACACTCGCGCTGGTAAATGGTGCCGACCTGACAGCAGTCACCGAGTCTTTCATAGGGGCGAACGATACAGTCATCTGTTGTACAGCTTCTGTCGTAAATTCTGTTCCTTACTAAGTGACGTTTGAAGCTGCCGTTGGGGATGTTTACGAGAACAAAATTGTCACTAACAATTTATTCGTACATGAGAAACAGGGCCGCAACTTGCTTTGCAATGAATGTAGCTATCCCAAATAGCTTTTCGCTCGGGAACACGAGCAGTCTTGAGCTAAATACTGCGTTACGTGACTGAAGGTGACTTGCTACAAATTGCGTACAAATTGTAACGGCTTACGAAAGTCTGCAGAGCAAATGGAGTATGGAAGGGCTCATTTGAAAGACATAAGAACGATGAACGATGCGATTGTCCGCGTGAATCACAATACACGTTCTCAACTCCACGCTGCAGCCAGGCCAGCAAAATACACGTTCGTCATTTGTTCATTAGGAGTCGTTGTCGCAGCATAAATCCTCCGCTTCTTACCACAACATCGAAACATTGCTCGCAATTGTGCTCTCCATTGTGGAATAGTAACGAAGCACATCACAAGGAATACCAGCACACCCCTAAATTAGTGTTGGTCTCTGTTGAGATATCTGTGGGTCCTTCTTCCTTCTTCATCTTGAAATAGATGTCTATTGCGGGAGAGGGGCTCTCTACACACCGAGGGAGTTGTCCCGGTTATTTGCGGTTCTATTTCCACTCGGGACCACTCTGCTTGCACTGAGTAGCGTGACGTATCAAACTGGAAAAATCTGGACAACTCCTCCCTCGGTGTGTAGAGAGCCCCTGACCCGTCTATTGATCTTTGATCCTAAACTGATATTGATGATAAAACTTCAATCATGCATATTGGTCGCAAACACCCTCTGAACTGCAGTTTCCGATTGGGCAATCACCAGCTCAACGTTAGGAACTCTGTGCGAGATCTTGGTATCGAGTACTCCGATCGTCTTTCTTTTGAATATTACATCGACAAGATCGTAAGGGTAGCTCATGCGAAGTCCAACCATATATTCCGCGCTTTCAGATCCAGGCACGCTAAAACGCTTTTAAGGCTTTTTGAAACGTACGTGAGACCAATGCTTGAGTATTGCACTCCGTTGTGGTCGCCATCGCAAAAGCAGCACATCGAAAAAATAGAAAATGTTCAAAACAGGTTTACTAAGCAGATATTTGCTAGAAATGGCCAGTTTCGCCTCAATTACCGGGAGCGATTGGCACGCCTTGGCTGCAGTTCGCTGCAGTTGAGGCGGGTCATCTACGATCAGAATTTTCTTTTTAAGGTCATCATCGGCTATCTTGACATCGAAACTAAAGAGATTTTAGCTTTTTCGGGGTTGAACGATAGAACCAGAGGTCACCAATTTAGACTTTTCACAGGAATCGTTCACTATCAACAGTTTCTTGAGTCCTTTTTGGTGCGTTCAGCAAAAGTTTGGAACGATTTGCCAACTGAGCTAGTTATGTCATCAACTCCAGGAAATTTCAACAGAGGACTTGAAGTTCATCTCAAAAGGATGGGTAGCTTCTAAAAACTAACTTTTCGGCCTAGCTCTGCTACTAACAATATTTCTTTTCAGACCGCATTGCTTCCTCTTATTGTCCTTCGAAGTAACATTATAATTAACGTTCACTATGCATTTCCTAATTCCTAACTAATTCTATCTATCACTTTTTTGGCGGAGATGTCTCTAACGTAATAACATAACGGTTTCCTCATACTTATCTGAAATGAACGTCGACTGTGTCACATTTCTGGATCTAGTTTTTTTTCTGTTTCTTGAAGTCCCGATTGTGGCCTTGCCTCTGATCTGCTTCTACTACTTATATCTTGTTTACGTGCATATTTCTGATTAACTCGTTTTCCACAAATCACCTAGTTTCACCCAGCCTGAGATGCAGACACGTGGGTCTTGGTGGTGTTGGTGGGCCTACGAAGTTGGTACCCGGAGCCGTTTATTTCTTTACTCGACTTGCAGTGTTGGCCTCCCACTGCCCTTCGCCACCATACGCTCCCACTTAACCCACCCCATTTTATCATTGTTAACTTGATCTTTTCCGAACCTGTATCTTTGAAAATCTGTTTTACTATCTTTGCTGTATTTCTTTTCTATGTCGGTGTGTTCCTATTAACATACGATCCCTAAATCGATGTCATTGTTCAATAACCGATAAACTAATTAATAATAATAATAATAATAAATGCAAGGCCGTGCCCCTTCAGAGCACGCCCCCACGTTCTCATGCCATTATTCACTTCCGGTTGTGCCGGCCTGTGCCACTTCCTGCCACGCCTCTTTGTACAGTCGTAGCTCTATATGTATAAGGAAACGTGTTATTCAGTGAATAATTTCAACCTCGTCGTTAAACCTTACTGGAAGTGCGGTTTATAACAGTGTCAATGCTCTATAGAGCTCAGCCTTTGATCATACGGTGAACCTGATCGTGAAGATCAGAACCGATTGGCTTCATCTAAAGCGGCGTTCAGAGTTTTCGCTGGGCGAGGCAATGACACACTCAGACAATCGCCGCATTCAATGCGTGTTGAATATGCATTCAACTTGAAGACAAGGTGGTTTCGAGCACGGTCAGGGAACATGCTGCTAGGGAAGCACGTGCTCTTATTGTGTTTCAATTTATAGCACGTGTCCCAGCAAATAGGCCGTCCAGTGCGCGCATGATACACATTCAACTCTATGATAAAACAATTATCCAAAAAAGGAAAGTATACGATGCACGGAGGCGAAGCTAAGAGGTCGACAGCTTCGCCGGTTTAGTTACCCAAGTTTGCGGTACTTCACCCGCCCGACCACTGGAGGCCTCGTCCGACCGCTGACGGCCCCAAATGGTGCTCGGCGAACTGGCCGCGTCGCATGTAGGTGCGTGCAACTACGATAACGCCTGACCAACTTGCAGCACGTACTCCTGCGATTGGATTTTATGGCACATGCTCCTGCTAAGAAATTTTGCAGCACTTGCTGCTGTTTGGAGCACGTGCCCCTGTGATAGAGCCTTTCAATGGGTGTGGTCACTCGAATTTATTGCATATTCGACACGCATTGAATGCGGTGGTTTTCTGAGCAATTCACTGTGGCCCCAAATCGCGTTGCGAAAAATTCAGGTGTGAACGCTGCGCGAAACCTCGGCGGCTGCGCGTAATAGCATAAGTAGGCGATTTCGCGTTAACAAATAACAACAGTTTTTTTAGGGACACTAGCAACGGCTTTTTAGTGTTTGTTCCGTGGCAAGTGGTCTTGAATGTGTTTATTTTATTGCTTTCATAGCTATATTCGGTTGCAGTAATGGAATAACTCTCAGGCAAACCGTTGTCCAGGACCTCGACGAAGCTACGTCCCCCCAGAGATCGAAATTCCTAAAAAGTGTTCAGAGCTTTTACGCTCACGCCCCCGGGTTCTGAAAATTTTTAAGGTTTTTGTCGTCAAAAATTTTCAAAAAGTATTTTTCAACCTGAATTTTAAAAATAATCTTCGCACTCCCGATCCGACACAAAGCCTCGGGAAGTTAAGTTTTGACTTACACTTCGCTATAGAGCAACAACATCTGTAATGAGGTAGAAGTAATTGAAATTGTGACACAGATCGCCTCACAATCTCATGATGGCATAACGGTGACGGAAAACGTGGGAAAATTAAAGCAGAAATCAAAAAACGCTAAATACTTTTCCTTGCTTGCGTTAAACTCACTAATCACAAAGCTTCAAGACACCTCAGTGCAAGCCTGGATGGATGGGATCACTCTGGATACGAGGAAAGATTGAATGATACACTATCAAAAATCGGCGCATTTTGATGGAGTTTCTGAAAGAACAATAACTGATAGCAGTATCAAATCGCAGATACCGGCAGAAGTCTATATTTTGACGGATAAGAAACCCCCAACTAGGTTAGCATCGAAACCTCCGGGTGGGTGGAACCCTTGTGTGGGTGCGTAGACCTTCACAGGTTCAAAAAAGTTTGATTTCCAACTAGTATTGTTCAACCAGAAGGGGTGCGAGCGCGGGTGGGAGAGGGGTGTCACCGGCGGTGGTTTTGCGTGCAATGCACTGCGCCAGATCCGTCGATGCGGTTTGGCGTTGGAGCGCTATATTTTTCAAGGGCTCGCCGCAGTGGTAGAATAAACCCTTGCTCTGGAATGCTCTAAATTGGAGTTTCCGAGCGAAATCGTGGTTTTTATTGGTTGGTGAAAAAGTTATTGCGGTTTTTATGTCATCTACTTTATGAATGATTTATGAAAAATTTTTGATTAAATGTAGTCGTGTTATATATCATTTTAAAGCTCGTTTTTCGCTCTATCTATTCGATGTGTTGTTTTTGTTTTCAAATTACTTAGCTACTTTTTTCAGGGCTCCAAATACAACATGGCTAAGAGGCGAATTCGCACGATTTTCTTGTTCCAGTTCAAGCTGGGTCGAAAAGCTGCCGACACAGCCCGTGATATCAACGATTCATTTGGCGCGGGAACCACTAATGAACGTACGGTACAATGGTGGTTCAAGAAATTCCGCAGCGGCAGCGAGAGCCTTGAAGATGAAGAGCGTGACGGCCGTCCGTCTGTGATTGATAACGATCAATTGAGAACCTTAATCGAAGCCGATCCTCGCAAAACTACACGAGAAGTTGCCGAAGAACTTGATGTCGACCATTCAACAGTCGTTATTCATTTGAAGCAATTAGGCAAGTCAAAAAAGCTCGATAATTGGGTGCCGCACGAATTGAGCGAAGGTTGAAAAAAATCGTCGTTTTGAGGTGAGCTCTGTCCTTCTTCTGCGGAACAACAACGACCTTTTCTCGACCGGATTGTCACATGCGACGAAAAGTGGATCCTGTACGGTAATCGGCGACGTTCGGCGCAGTGGACTTCGGCGAAGCTACACGGCACTTCCCCAAGCCGAAACTTCACTAAAAGAAGGTTATAGTGACACTTTGGGGATCTGCAGCCGTTCTCGTACATAACAGTTTTCTAAAACTGGGTGAAACGATTGCGGCGGACAAGTACTGTCCACAAATCTACGAGATGCACCCGATGTTGCAACGTATGTGCCCGGCATTGGTCAACAGAAACGGACCAATTCTGCTCCACGACAATGCTCGGCCCCACGTTGCACATTGACCCTGCAAAAGTTAAACAGATTGGGCTACGAGACTCTGCCTCATCCACCGTACTCGCCGGACCTCTCGCCCACCGACTACCACTTCTTCAAACATTTGGACAACTTTGTTCGGGAGAAATGCTTCAAAAACCACGACAACGCAAAAAAACGTCTTTGCCGACTTTAGCGCCTCCAGAAGCCCTGATTTTCAAGCTACCGGCGTACGTAAACTCGTTTCTCGTTGGCAAAAATGTGTTGATCCTAATGGTTCTTATCTCGATTAATCAAGTTCGTTACAAAAAAGTTATGGTCATTTTAAGTTGAAGGTTAAAAACCGCAATAACTTTTTCACCAACCTATAGTAGGAGATAGGCCGAGGAAAAAACTTTTACCTTCAGGATCTCAGGATTGCTTTTCAAAAAAATTAGAGTTGTCCAATTTCGGCCGAAGGCGCGGTTTTGGACAACTGTGAAACGTGTTTAGGGCGATTTTCTTTGTGATTTTAAGGTCGCTTGAGTGGTGTTAGGTACCAGTTTGTGGGTAACTTCTTGGAGGATCTGAATCTCTTTTTAGAATTTTGGAAGTCTGAAATTTTATGGGGGGACGTACGGTGTCCAATTTCGGAAGTGAAGAATTTGAGCGGTATTAGGCCCGATTATTAAATGTGACTCGTCTGAAAGTTTGTTTAATGTGCTGAAAATTTGGATACTGCCTAAAATATGCCTATTACATCGTTATTTAAAGATACTTTCCTCACATGTACTGTTCTGGTGTTGTACCATTGCTCTTTCTGAATTTTTTGTTGCTATTACAATATGTAAGACAACCAAGTCCGAGAACCTCGTTCCAATACCTGTTTTCTTCACAATAAGAGGAAAGCAGCTGAAAACACTCCCGATTTTTCGAACTTTTGGTCCGGAGTTTTTACGCCCCCCCCCCTCCCAAAAAAAAACCTAAAATCCGAAAACTTCTACGTCCCCACCGCTGTCCAGCTGGACAACGCCCGCCTGACCTTGTGCACAGCAATAAAACGAACTTACCTCACGATTTTGTAGACAAAGCGCTGAGGGAGGTAATAAAAGGGTTCAAAAAGGTTTCTGGCGTTTTGTTCGGACTCCAAATGCTCTCAAGGTTCTTATGAAAACCGACATAATCACACTCACAAAGTTTCTGCCAGTTGGAAAATTCCTTCAAAAAGCATCACGCAGTCGATGGTCGTGCACACTGTCGCTAACAAATAATGAACACAGAATTTCAGAGCTGTTACAGTAGCGAATATGTAAATGCATCGTGTCATCTGAAGCAATGGAGTGCGAAAGTTTCATGTCAGAGTATGTTATGTCACAGGCAAACTAACAATGCGTAACCGCCATCCGTCTCCCAACGACAGACCCCACATTTGACTGGACACTTTGCCCACACACCCGATTTTTTTTTCGCCCACAGCTGAAAGTAGCAGACCATCTGTGTCCCCACTGTGGAGAGGGGAGGCTTATATAGGGGAGACTGGGAGACCGCCGTGTGTCAGGATTAAGGAGCACATGGACGGACTGAACAAGTCTAAATTGTCTACTCCGCTTGGGGAACACAGGGTGCGCAGTCACGATAACAATTGCATTTCAGTTGTTGTTACGATCATGGCACGTGAAAGCGAAATCTCAGCGCGCAGAACTCTTGAGGCCTTTTGGATTGCCGCAAAAACACCCAAAATCAACCGAAAGGACGAATGTGTTGTGCGATGACCCAGGAGTTGGCGCCGTACGTTGACCTGTGCGGATTCTGACCAACCGGTCATAATCTGAGGGCGGGTTTGAGCGTGGGCGGTCCCAGGTCTTCGAGAGTGATTCTGAGGGTTCTTACTAGTCAGTCGCCTAACAACTTCCATCCAAGGCTGTCGGACCTCTTGGTCCCCTTCAAAGGTTGGTATAATCTGTGACTTACGTCTTTTTTTCACTTCCGTGTGAATCCTTCTCTGTAGAATGAAATTGGGTTTCGGAGGGTAGTTTCTTGGATCTTAATTCGGTTTTTCCAGGCTCCGAAGAAGGCGAAAATCGCCGAAACGTCGGTCAAATAACGAGGTTTGAACAACGTTGGTCTCGCTTCAACCACCGAATACCACAAAAACCTGGATTGGTATAGCAAAAAAAAGGAATTACTCTTATGAATTCTATTATACAGTGCGTTCAGAAATGATAGGCTCACCCTTCAAAATCAAGGTTTTCAAAACGCTTTACAGTTTGGCGATCCGTACTGTTTACCTTCGAATTCAGCAGTGCAAAAAACCTGTGCTTACTGAATCTTATGAATAATCCACGATTTTGAACAATTTTAAGGTGAATTTTCGGTTTTTCCACCGTTCAGAAATTATAGGCTCACCCTGCGAAAACAAATATTTATTGAAAAAAAAACGTGAGCAAACCATGAAATCTAGTATGATATAGGTCTACCACCGTTAGCAATGACCTCGAAAATTCTCTTAGGCATGTAAAGGATTAAATTTGATATTATATTCTTATCAAGGTTGGTCCAGGCTTCGAGAACAGCGGCTTGAAGCTCATCTACAGTGCCATACTGCTTGTTGTTCGGATAAGCCTGGCGCACAATTATGCCCCAGATATACTTGATGGGGTTGGAATCAGAGCTGCACGCAGGCCGTTCCATCACACGAATTCGCTGCTGCTCCAACCAGGATTTTGTAGACCTCGACACATGTACTGCAGCGTTATCCTGCTGGAAAGTGAAGCGCTGACGTCGTATTCCAGAAAAGAACGGCAGTAGATGTGTTCTCAGAGTTTCCTGGTATTCCTCCGAGTTCATCCGACAGGAAGTGAAGGCCATCTCCAAAACACCTTCGCTGCAAATTGCTCCCCAACAAATCAGCGAGCCGCCACCGAAATTCCTCCTGCTAAAGATCAACGGATCCTTGCGGAGATCCCTCCAGTAGTACCGAGCTCCTTCAAGACCATCAAGATTAAATTTTTTTCTCGCTGGAGAAAATAACCTGAAAATTTTCAAGCTCATTTTTCAAGTTTTCTTGGCTTATGGGGGATCGCCTTACCTTTGTCCAGTCGATTGTCATGTTCTTTCTTGCAAATTTCAGTCGAGCTTCTTTATGGTTGAAGGACATTGACGCGGCCTTCTTCATAACTCGGCGGACGATGTTTTCATTGCCGTTTAAGGGGTTCCAACAGTTGTTTTCGAAACATCAAGCGATACTTCAGACCTGAATAGATTCAGCGACAGCGTTCTGTTGGAACATAGGCGACTGATCCTTCGGATATCCTGACTGGTGATCTTCTTAGAGCGTCCGGTAGACTTCGCCTTTACATAAGAAGCCAAATCTCTAAGTAACTGCCCCACACAGTGTTGCGAACGTCCGAATTGGGCCGCTATTCTTCGCTGACTCAGTTCAACAGAGGCGAGGGCACGAATCTCTGCTAGTTCAGAATTAGTAAGAGCAGTACCACGTCCCATACCAGCAACAACGATGTACGATGTACCCACGTCAGTGATATGTAATGGACTCATAACGATAAATTTTTCGAAGTAAGAAATTAGCATTTTTACAGGGTGAGCCTATCATTTCTGAACGGTGAAAAATCCGAAAATTTATCTTTAAATTGTTCAAAATCGTGGAGTGTTCATAAAATTGAGTATGCACAAGTTTTTTGCACTGCTGAATTCAGTAGTGAACTGTGTGGATCGCCAAACTGTGGAGCGTTTTGGAAACTTCGGTTTTCAAGGGTGAGCGTATTATTTCAGAACGCACTGTATGATTTCATTTGTTTATTTTATCTTAATCATAAAATTTTTGGTTAGGTTTCTGAACTAAATGTTTCTTTTTAAACAGTAATAGAATGATGGAATCCGTGTAAGTTTTTTTTTGCAACTGGAATGGCATGACTTTAGATATGAAGCGCAGTATCTTCTTCTCTGGCCGAAAGGCGGCTCTCGCTTGAACAATAATGTTCGGGCATGAACCTACTCTTCATGTAGAATCGTGACCGAAATGCCGACATGTCAAAGTGCAAGCAAGGTAAAAGCACTGAAGTATCAACTATGTGCGCACAAATTTGCGTCAGCGCTGCAGAGTTCATCCCCTGAGAGAAGAATAAATATCAGTCACTACCCTACGCTCTTTTCCGGTTATCTCCGCCCTTTTAGCCGTTTGGCTAACTCGAGAGCATCATCTTACTTGGTCGAAATGAGGAAGGCACTCCGCCACGCTAGAAATGTGGGTGATTCCTTAGGTACAAGGCACAGTAACTGAATCACGTTGAGGCAAGCATGGCCCACGCCTCTTGCACAGATTCTTTTGCTCTTCGTGCGCTGACGGCGTGGAGTTGGGTCGCGCGCCTTGCCTGAGTGACTTCAAGTGATGATGACAATCATGCGACCTCCACGCTACATTGCGAAGATCATCCGAAGAATTTCGCTCCGACGTTGAATGCGCTCGTGCGGCGTCAGTGGCCCGACGTACCACATCTGCTCTAAAACTGTTTCTGCCTTCTACGAAATTTCACTTGAAACTCTAAGGAAACAGATTCGCATATTAAACACGGTGGAGCGGTCTCATACGGATGTTTGCGGTACAACCACAGACTTAGAAAATCCGTGCGACACTTTGTCACAGTATGACTAAGCATACTCAAGAGACGTGGTTGCGTCGAAAAGCCATACGCTTGCAACTAAAAATACGCCTTCCCGCTTGAAACTGGTGCGTCGAGCCATGCATATTTGTTGAACATTCATGAAATTTATCCAAAGAATGTTTGTGCAAGAGTAAAATGCTCAGGACTCTCAATTATCGCTGAATCACATATGAACGCCGTTTTGTTTAGACCAAAGATTCAAGTAAGGACATTGTCATTTGAATAACATTTGAATGACACCGGCTAATCAAATTCCGTCACCGTAGTTATCGTTACCAATTTTGCAACGAACCATTTATTATCAGGAACAGATAATTGATCGAATTACCCTGACTTTATTTCGCTGGCGCTCAGAAAACTGGACTGCTGCAGAACTCACGCGGGTTCTGAGAAAGTGAATGGATACGTGTTCAGCGAGTGTGCAGACTTCGAGAATAATTCTTGGCAGAGTGCAGTAACTCTGTTTTACGATCTCACAGCAACAAATTTAGGCCCGCAGACTCAGAAAGAGAACGATGTCCATCCACGAACAGGCAAATTGTGCACCTCATCTGATACCACACACTCTCTAATTTGATCATGAATTTTACAGCTGTCAACTCAATGTACTTCTCTCGTCTTCTATGATGTCGACAAGGCATTTGATACAGTAAGCCATGCGAATATATTGCATAAGCTGAGTAGCATAGGTGTAAAAGGTAATCTTTGGGGCTGGTTGAGATCTTTTCTTAATGACCGAAAATTTAGCGTTAAAGTTAAAGATTCGATAATTGTTTGGTGGGAAGTGGAGTGCCGCAGGGCAGTGTTCTTGGTCCCCTTCTCTTTAACACCTTTCTGCATCATCTGCCTTCAGTTTGTAAAACGCATCCTGATGTTACGGTCAAAATGATTGCTGACAATGTAAAAGTGTATTTATCCTATTATATAGAAGACAAAGACGAGGCACATGCTCTGTCGCAGAGTTCCATCCCGAAACTGGTTTGCTATATGCAAGACTGGCAACTCACACTTTCGCCGATCAAAACATACATTATCTATCTGGGGAGCCAAAATCCTAGAACACCTTACTTTTTGAACCCAGGTGCTACTATCAATGCTGTTCGTGTGGTAAAATACTTGGGAATAATACTTGACGAGAATCTTTTTTTTTGACAAACTCAAATCAAAAAACAATAGAGACTACGAGAATTGCAGTATTTCCACGATTGAGGAGTTTTCGCTTGGGTGATCCACTCATCCTATCTCGAATGTTCAAGACTTATGGGCGACCTCTAATCGAAAACGACGTAGTCGTTTGGAGTCCTTACAGAAAGAAGTACATTGCTGCTCTGGAGAAAGTACAGTGTTTATGCACCAAAATGGTCTACCTACGTTGCTTCCGAGTTAGCTGTGCAAATTTGCCTACTTACGGTAGTCGAATCAAGGCATTAAAATTGGAGCTGTTTAACGAACGTCGCTCTGCCTTAGATCCAGTACTTTTGAATAAGATTCGGAGGCTTGAACGGAGACTAAGACTCTCGAAGTATGAAGGTTTTTAGAACAAACGGAGGAAGGGTGTGCAGCTTCGAGTATCAAACTCCATTCACATGAAACTCACGGCTGTCACATTCCTACTTTTATCGTTGCTCCAAATTATTACGTATAATTCCAGCCAAATTCTCCGAGAAAATAAACCGTCAAAGAAATTCTGCAGGATCCCTCTATAATCACTATGCTATAGCTGAAGATGTGTTTGGTACTGCTGCGGCGAAGAAGACAAGTCACTCGAGATGGATAAGATCTCACGATCTCTTTCTGAAGGGTACTTAGCGGTAGACTACACGGTGCACACTCAATGTTTTTCAAACGATCACGATAAAGGATGTCTATCATGATAAAGAAAATCTATCATGACTGTCTTCAAGATTTTGTGTACTGAATCAAGGTGCGTGGTTATGCTACGTGGCAATGAATCCTCTGTATGGGCCACCCGCTTTTTGTGCCACCGCCTCACTGATACTCGGTTGCTGCTGATGGGAGTAGCTGCTTACTTAATGCGGCTGTGGTATGTTGAGGCGTGAGCGGTTAAAGGGTAACTATACACGAATTGCGGTCTATACTGGCGGTTGGAGCCACCACTGGTATCAAAACTCCATGTTCACCAATGAAATTGAGCCAAAGTTTAATACAGTGGGTCTACACCCAGATGCACTTCAGCTCTCATTTTTTTCATTATGTTAACCTCTTATTAAGAGGGTCACATCCGCATTCGCGGATGTATTTCATATAAATATAAATAAATTATGTGTGCAAACCAAAAATGGCAAATGTCATTGCAAACCTTTAGTACGCGCATGTTTTCCTCCAGCTGAAATCGCCTACTGAGTGTATAAAAATGTGGGAGCGTCGAGAGGCCAAATAGCCTTCTTCTGTTGTAGCAGTACAAAAAGATGATAGCCTAGAAATCATTATGAAATCTCATATGAGTACTGACAGGTAAATGTACTCATAACTTTAACTGACCAGTGTGGACGAAGTGACGAGGAATATATAGACCAAGGCGACAGTTTCAAAATAGAGTTGGTTGATCCGAGAAAAAATCACAGGCACAATAACGATGAATGGCACCAAGAAAATTCGAATCATGTGTCGGCTACGCTGCTCGTAATTACTGAAGAAAACAACGTTAAGTTGCCTGGACCCTGGAATCCCTGTATTTCTCGGGCCCTCCTAAACAGGCAGCAGCGACCGTTTATCCACATCGTTTATCGCACTGAATACGCAAGAAGTTGGCAAGTTGAAAACTGTTGAAACTCGTAGAGCATCTTCTCTGGCAAAACAGTGAGATGGAACACGTATGGATAAACGGTCGCTGCTGCCTGTTTAGGTTTTCTCCATAAGTTTTCGGAGTTTTAGAGCATTTCGAGAGTTTTCGAGCTTTCTTCAAAATAAGAAAAATTTCCGGCTTTATTCTTTGTATACATGTGGAGCATATCAGTGCTTATGTTTAAAACCGACAAGCTTGTCCATTTCTTGTCATCGCCCACATGTCAAGTTTTCTAATGCTCTAATGACCAAATTCGACCCTTTCTTATGACCAAATTCGCACCTGCCTTCTTTACGACTGCCAATCCGGGATGAAACCTATGGATTCCTATCGCAGCATGGTGCAGTCGTTCGGCGAGGGTGTTGTTTTTGAAACCACAGTCAAGATTGGTTCAGCAAGCTCAGAGTTGGGCAGTACGAGGTCGAAGAAAAGGAGCGATCAGGACGGTTACGGAAGCTCAACAAGGACGAGCTGCGCGAGCAGGTGTTAGACTATCCGAGCCGAACCACACGAGAGATGAGCAGCAGACTTGGCTGCGCTCAATCAACTGTCGTTCGTCATTTGGCTGCAATTGAAAAGGTTTCCAAGCTCAACCTTTGAGTCCCCCACTCTTTGAGCGTGACTGACAAACTTCGCAGTGTGGAGACATGCACTGAACTCCTCTCTGGAAAGCGCACTTTTGCTTGGCTCGACTACATAGTTACAGGAGACGAAAAATGGTGTCTGTACGTCAACATATCGCGTGAAAGGACGTGGACCGACGTCGGGCAAGTAGTGCGGACCACGCCGAAGCCGAAAAAGCACCGGCAGAAGCTGATGCTTTGCGTTCGGTGGGACATTCGTGGACCAATTCACTGGGAGCTGCTTCCAAAAAACATCACAGTGAGCGTTGAAGCTGGTACGTTTGGCCGAGGCGATACACATCAATCGCCCTGGGATGAACACTATTCACCTTCTTCACGACAATACTCGGCCACACGTATCTGGGGTAACCCGACAGAAACTGCTGAACCTGGGCTGAAAATTTTCTCCTTACCCTCCATAAAGCCCGGATCTTGCCCCTTCCATTTGCCATTTGTTCGGCTAAGCACTTCCTGAATGGAAAACAGTTCACCATCGATGACGATGTCAAAAGAGCCTCAGAAGAATACTTCGACTCGAAACAGCCAGAGTTCTACGCGTCGGGAGTTCATGATCTGCCCAAGCGATGGCGAAGGATCCTTGGAATCTGACTATGAGTACAGTAGCCATAAATCATACAAATCAGAGAAGCCATTTACAACCTCATGTTTACAGTTGACCGCAATGTTAAAAGGACATGGTGCGGTTGCGGACCAGCACTAAATTACGGTAGAATCTGGCACTTTGCCAGATTTCATCATCGATCGGCGCCAACCGTCGTTTGTCTGCTCACGAGAATATCAGCTGTGGCGCCGATCGATGACGAAATCTGGCAAATTGACAGATTCTACCGTAGTTTTAGTGCGAGTCCGCAACCGCACAATGTCCTTTTAACATTGCGGTCAACTGTAGTTACCTCAGAAACCATGTCGAGAGTCCTCTCTCAATAGCTATCGAGACAATCGAGCAACAGGAAAAGAAAGGTTGTGCACGGTCTAACCAAACAGCTATCAATCTGAGCATTTCCTCTGTCTTATCAAACCAGTTTCCGTATGCTTGAAAATAGTCATAGTCACGCAAACAAATTACGATAATGGTGTTATGTTTGGAAGAAAAAGCTATTTCCAACTTACTGACCATGAGGTGCCACAATAATTTCCATTACATAATATAACGTACCAAAGAAGGATACCAGCGCTTGCATAGCTATAGTGCATCGTATGATAGCTGTCAAATTGTCATGGAATGCCTTCACACGCCACGACACCGTGAGAAGTAGCATAGACAGCGGAATGATCAGCACTACAGCAATTCGATTGGCGAAGTTCAAGTCGCTCAGGAATATACTTAAAGCTGTTTCGTGGTGACCGCCAGAGTCCATAGGACAACCTAAATACTTTGAATAATATTCGTGCTCCGATGGGCCGGTGTTCGACGTGAGAGCGCTTCGACGGTGCTTTTGTCAGCGCTCCTAAGTAGATCAGTTGCAATTTTGCTCCATTTTGGAATACATCTACTGCATTCAACACACCAATCAACTCGAAGTCTTTATCGCTCCAGCCGCGAAGCGGCTGTAGAGGTTTGGTTTTGCCTGGCACTTGTGATCACTTAGAATTTGGTAAAGTAGTTAATAAAACCTGAAAAACAAATTTTCTAGAGATTTCCTTCTGGATATAAGTGAGAGAGTCTAGAAGACACCCGCTGACAAAATTTGAGCCAAATCGATTGAAAATTAACAAAGTTAGATCGGCGGAAGCTGGGCTAAAATTCGCGTTTTTTTTTCTTGTAACGTGTCCCTCGTGTACTGTTCCTCGTTCCTCGTTCCTGCCACTAGCCACTGCCAGTGGTCGCAGGCGATCAGTTGGGCAGTTAGGTAAGTTGGTATGTGGACAGATATGATTACTTACTCACTTTCTTTAACATTAACTACTTCACCTTTTACTACTTATCATATCAAGTGATAATCATATCAAGTGATATCATATCAAGTGATAATCATATCAAGTGATATTATCAGTTGGTAGACCAAATCGCTTAAACACGTCGTAGGCTGTACTTTTCGATGGGAAGGGACAGGGGAAGTGACTAACAAGTTTGTTACTTACTGTTTCACATCAACTGCTTTACTTCTAAATGCTTATCATATCAAGTGATATTATCAGTTGGTAGATGAACTCGCTAAAACACGTCGTAGGCCGTATTTTTCGATGGGAAGGGACAGGGAAAGTGACTAACAAGTTTGTTACTTACTGTTTCACATTCATTACTTTACTTCTTACTGCTTATCATATCAAGTGATATTATCAGTTGGCAGACCAAATCGCTTAAACACGTCGTAGGCTGTACTTTTCGATGGGAAGGACAGGGAAAGTGACTAACAAGTTTGTTACTTACTGTTTCACATTCACTACTTTACTTCTTACTGCTTATCATATCATGTGATATTATCAGTTGGTAGATCAACTCGCTAAAACACGTCGTACTTTTCGATACATAGGGCATCTGATGACGTCATCAGGGTGTCATGTAAAGTACATAGGGCATCTGATGACGTCATCAGGGTGTCATGTAAAGTACATAGGGCATCTGATGACGTCATCAGGGTGTCATGTAAAGTACATAGGGCATCTGATGACGTCATCAGGATTTCATGTAAAGTACATAGGGCATCTGATGACGTCATCAGGATTTCATGTAAAGTACATAGGGCATCTGATGACGTCATCAGGTAATGCAAATTACATAGGGCATCTGATGACGTCATCAGGGTGTAATGTAAAGTACATAGGGCATCTGATGACGTCATCAGGGTGTCATGTAAAGTACATAGGGCATCTGATGACGTCATCAGGATGTCATGTAAAGTACATAGGGCATCTGATGACGTCATCAGGATTTCATGTAAAGTACATAGGGCATCTGATGACGTCATCAGGGTGTCATGTAAAGTACATAGGGCATCTGATGACGTCATCAGGGTGTCATGTAAAGTACATAGGGCATCTGATGACGTCATCAGGGTGTCATCTAAAGTACATAGGGCATCTGATGACGTCATCAGGATTTCATGTAAAGTACATAGGGCATCTGATGACGTCATCAGGGTGTCATGTAAGGTACATAGGGCGTCTTATGACGTCATCATGATTTCATGTAAAGTACAGAGGGCATCTGATGACGTCATCAGGGTTTCATCTAAAGTACATAGGGCATATGATGACGTCATCAGGATGTCATGCAAAGTACATAGGGCATCTGATGACGTCATCAGGATGTCATGTAAAGTACATAGGGCATCTGATGACGTCATCAGGATGTCATGTAAAGTACATAGGGCATCTGATGACGTCATCAGGACGTCGTGCCAAGGTGGTGCCAAGTGCATAGGGCATCTTCTGACGTCATCAGAACGTCGTGGAAAGTGAGTAGCGCTTCATTTGTAGCGTGCGCAACAGGTTTGTTGCTCACTGATTATTATAGCAATCCATGCTATACGAAAACATTGAAGGTTTTCCAGGGATTTTACTTCGTAATATCAATAAAAAGTGAACAATTCTATCAAAAAGGGGTCTTCCAAGCAAAAGAGGTTTGGTTGGCGTCAGAAACGTTCCAACAAAAAGGGAACAATAGGTAAGTAAAATGAGGAGAGTCTACAGAAATTGAACAATATTTTCTGAGACTGATTTTCCTGGACGATACTTCTTAACAGCAAAAACAAACCATTGTGGTATTTCACGAGGAAGAGTTCAATGGTTTCCAAGAATGCACTTCAATTTTGACGAGATTATAAGAAAATACTCTCATTAGATGCTACACTTTAGTTTCGCTTCTCGTAGCAACTGGAGCTAACCGCCCGTCTGTGTTTTTGACATCATCTTCTATTCTGATGGTAAGTATTAGGTTTACATGCACATACATTTGAACGGTCCTCGCGTAATCTAGGCCATTTTGGAACCACAGAGTGCTTTCGTGTAGAACACCGCAACGGTTTGTTTTCGTTGTCAAGAAGTATCGGCCAGGAAAATCAGTCTTAGAAAATATTGTTCACTTTTTGTAGACTCTCCTCATTCTACTTACCTATTGTTCCCTTTTTGTTGGAACGTTTCTGACGCCAACCAAACCTCTTTTGCTTGGAAGACCCCTTTTTGATAGATGATTATAGAAAAGTCCTGCTTATTTTCGCTTACTCAAGAATAGTTGTCTTTCAAATCGCCAACTAACACTATTTTTTGTCATCTCGTCTTCCGCTGAGTTCAGGGTACGCATACGTAGCATCTAGCGTATGCGTGAGCGTCTGCTTCGTGCCGTACAAGCAACACCCCGAATCTGTTGGTAATGATGATCATAAGATTTTCAATTCCAGGGAAGCCGGCCAGCAACTCAGCCACCTAGATGACACATTCCTGCTATAGAGATTGGAAGAGAGTCTGATCATTATTCATTTGCTACTACTGTTTGCTCGTGTCAACTGAGCGCCTGGAGGAGATAACCTTTGTAGCCTGGAAGAGGACCTACGACCCAACGTTGCAGATAAAGCGGTAAATACAGTATATAAGTTCACAAGAATTTTTACCTCACTTTATGGCTACCATGAGGCTCGGTGTACCTGAAAACCAGAGCCTACAGCATCAATAACAAACCTGAAAGGAATTGAGTAAATTGGGACATCCACCTTCAATCAGGCCGTTTCAAAAGTATAGGGGAGCTTCGGAAAAGTTGGCGACAAAATTTTTCCTCGGTAAAAATTTTCGTTTCAAGTGTTAAGTGAGTTTGAACAGTGTGTCCACTACTCAACCTATCAATGCCACGGGGTTTGTATCTTTTTGAGGTCGAACAGGCTCAAATCCGCTCAGTGCATACTGCTGGTTTGAGCAACCGCCAGACTGCCGAGCAACTTTGCGTTCACCAAATGTCGTAGTCAATTATGTTCGTCATTCTAAATCGTATAGGAAAAAATCCGGTTGGCCAAAGAGGCTGTCTCCTCAAGAAGAGCGTTGCATTGGAAGACTTGTCTGGAGCGCAACCAACACGGTCAACGAGGTTCGAGCAGATTTGCAGACCCCTGCCCGTGTTTTAAAAGGTATTCTAAGCATTGAGGACCGTTCAAACCACAAAGCTTCGTCTGTATACATTTCTGGTGAAAATATCGTTGAATTTCGAGGGTTGACCCTATACTTATGAAACGACATGAATTAAAGGCAACGTTCACGATAAAAATCGTTTTCCTGTTTTCCCGCCTATCTTGAAAACGGCCCCATGCTGATCCCAATGATAACTCTGAAATCGAACAAGACCTTCTGGGAACGGAGTTATGGTCCCTCAAAGATTGAGCTAAGGAAACATGGGGGACGAGTTGTCCGAGGCTTGTGACTTCCGTCTTTTGCAGCCGATGTATGCGAGCTGACCTGAATAAAGAGGGAAGTTGAGAATGAAGGGAAGAACGGGGCTTTTGATCGGAGACCATCGCTCATCTCTCGATCTCGAGCATTCATTTGTTCACGTCGGTGGGCGTGTGTTGCGCTTTTGAGGTTTGCAATGCGCTCGAAGTGGCAACTTCGGGCTCTTGTGGAGCTTTTCCTGGCTCGTTTTCATACGTTCTTTCGATGTAAACGTTACAGTGTGCCCCTCCACTACCCATTCCTAGTGGAAGCTGAAACACATTTTTTATCGTGAACACTGCTTTTAAGGTTGAAGTCCTAATTTATTTAAAATTTTCCAGAATTGTTATTGAAATGCTGTAGACTGGGGTTTTTAGCTACACCGAGTAAAATGGTAGCAGTGAAATGTGGCAAAGATTCTTGCAAATTTATATATTCGTAGTTTCGGGGGGGGGGGGTGCCACTATAGTAATGAAACGCACTGTATAACATTTCTAGCGCATCTCGACCTTCGATGAGACACATCAGCAGCAACTGTATTTGAAACCTAAAAGCTAAGCAATATGCAAAATGTCTGAAGCTGAATCATTAACCGTGAAGTTGTTTGAGAAGTAAGAACAGGCGACGTATAGGAGTAGATCTTACAGAGGGCGGTTTTTCACCCTATTAGTTCTAGTGAGCGACAATCACGGTGCGCACTTCCAAGAAACTTGTCGGTAATATATAGCTATAACTTAACCAGGTAAAAACCATTATTAAATGAGGACCTTGTCTAAGAGTGGATGTCCTTTTGCAACATAATACGCAGGCAGACCTCGAATAGACCTGAACAGAGATTAGTGCAAGCAGTAAGTGCATGCAAAACGTGTTAGTGAAGAATACCTCATAATTCTCTGAAGTTTATAGAGATACTCCAGACATCATTTCCGATAAATGATTAGGCCTATCGTAATTTGGTGAATGTCTGTGATTTCGAATCGCGAGATAGTTCTTGGAACCTACAGTGAATTTTCATCGCACGCACTTTGTGCGGATAATTATGTATTATACAATTATGTTTATGACTATAGACATAGTTATTTGCAACATGACAAGCGATAAAAATATCCTGTAGGTTGCAATAATTAGTTAATAATGTCTATTATTTTTTCGAAGGGGAGTCAATGGATGGGGGCCCGGAAGAGCCGCCTATTCGTTTAGCTTCGCCGAACGAATAGCGTGCTTTGCCGGGCTCACCATTTATTGACCCCCATTCCATCAGTGAAATGCAGCAGCATCGGTTCGGCTGCGTTACACGAAGGGCCGGCTACCTTTAACTGACCATGTGCGACAATGTCGAAAAACCGCTAAATACGGAATCTTAACGCAATTTCCGATCTGTTCCGATTCTGCAATCTGTCAAAGGTTGTCTTGTTACAGAAACTAAATTTTCTAGTGTTTTTGAGGTGTTCTCTGATGACGTCTTCAGGCAAGTTTTGACAGGCTAAAGCTGAAGCTAAAGTCGGAACAGATCGGAAAGAGCGCTAGTCACCTGCTAAATACCTGAATACGGCTTCAAACTTCAATGCAGGGCGCACTCCCCATCCACTCCGAACTGCCACCAACCGAATCAAACGACTGAAAAGTTCACTTAAATCAACGACCAATAATAGGGTGGGGTAAGGTTGTTCTACCTCGTAGGTGGGATCAAATTGCGCTCGAATCGACCGCGTCGCTTCGGCCTCCAGCGATTGGGCGGGCACCCAGATAATGGGCTGGGTCTGAGAAAGTTGTGTACCCGTTAATATTATAGTCCTTTTCTAAACCGTAACACTGCTTAAAATCAAAATTTTTACTCCTTATGTCATTCTGAGATGTACTACTAACATAAATGTGCCTCAAGTAAGAGTGTGCTTCTAATAGAGAAAATACGGTATATGGTAAAGGTACACAATGAAGCTAACTGAAGTATCCATGTCGAAACCACGCGCAGAAATGGTCGGAGAGTGTGGAGATCAAGGATTAGCAGGATGTTTTTCTGCAAAGAGATAATAGAAAATCCAGTTCGACAGAAAACAGAAAATTGATAAAAATCTCCAATAATTTTCAGCAAATAGAAAAAAAACAATAAAGTGTACAGCACTCTCTGTATGAGATGTTCACAGCATTAAATATTTTTCTTTTTTAAATTTTCAAGCAATGAATGCTTCTTCTGAGCAGTTCCCAAAATCCTATAGTTGGCCAGAGAGAGAGAGAGAGAGAGAGAGCGCGAGAGAGAGCGAGAGAGAGAGAGAGAGAGAGAGAGCGCGAGAGAGAGAGAGAGAGAGAGAGAAGTATAGATGCCCAAGAAGAACAGATCATAAGCGCGAAAAGATCACAGGTGTTCCTTTGACCTTCCTTTCCCCAGATAATAGTACCAGCTCGATTGCTCGATCAGAAGCTGGATACCTATGAGCAAGGAGTACGATTCTGTCGGAGGGAACTTGCCGTTGCTTATTGTACATAGTTTGAAAATGATTTTGAGGTCCACTGCTGTCTTGAACACTGTGCTACTCCTCAGCGGCCGAAAGTCATGCGTGTACCGCGCGGCTGTGCCATTCCAGTATAAATGACCTGACGCTCCACCTTCTGCACCGTGGTGATGTCGCTTGTACCTCTGTAGCAGTTTTATCATCAGCATCACCTCTTCAGCGAAATCATTGCGCCTCATCTTATTTGAATTCTGTACCACCCTGCTCTGCAATAAATAGAAGAAGTATTCAGAGTTTGCGTGCATGGCACAGATGGGGTCCAAAGTTACCCCACTGAAAGATGACGATGAGGACTTGGCTTCCTGAATCCTCGTTGTGATGCGCGGCGCATTCGTAGTCGTATACGCTGAGATTTGAATGATTTTTCGGACCTGTTTGTTGGCTTGCTTGGCGTCCGAATTTTCTGTCAGTGCGTTTCTCTTTCCATATGAATCTGAGACCAATCCAAGGAAGTCGGAGGAATAGTAGTTTTGGCTCACCTGGGCCGAGAACAGAATTCGATCGTGTGCAGCGAACAGCAGCGCCTACTGCCACCACACCACAAAAGCTCCGATGGGTAACCACTACAGCGAGAAACGCGAATTGAATTTACCCTGAACCTATTGGCTTACCTTGGATCAGTAAGGCCTCTTGTCTTTAGGGCCATCCTGCTACGAATCGCGGTTCACGTTTTTTCTGTTTTCTGCCAACTTTTGCCTATTGTTTTACAGAAAACGGAAAAAATGTGCAGAAAACAGAAAAGCTTCCACACAGCTGGTTGGGAACGTGTGATGGAACTCCTGACCTGGCTTGGGTGACGAATGGCTGGGGGGGGGGGACGATGGTGGTGACGAAACTTCTCATCTATGTATGGAAGTTTCTGACAACATGCACGGCATCGGCAAGTAATGTCGAAAGTTTTTACTTCAGACAGTGAAAAAGCGTGATGATTATTCCGTCCTCGAGCGGCAATGCCGACCTGCCGCTCAACTTATACTGCTTTTATTCGGGAGTGCACAAGTTCCCCTTGTCACCCGCACTCGCTGTTACAGTAATGCAGCACTGCGGCGCGGTTCGTGACGTGCCCGTTCTCTCCCCCGGCAGGCATCGACTTTCGCATGACCACCGCTCATTCGTCGGCATGACCAGCGATCATTCTCAGAGAAGGTAAGTTTTTGAATTTTTTTTGCCGTCTTATGTTGTTTCGGTGATAATTTAAATGTCGTCGTAATGGGATGCAGGTAAATGACCCATGGATTTGAAACAGTAGATAAATGTTCAAGAAGAAAGTTTCTTTTTGTTAAAAATGGAGAACAGATGTTTTCTCAATTTCTTGGTAGCGTGAAGGATTCTGCAAAGCTTCATGTGTACCCTAACCTTTAGCCAATACAATGGCATTTGAATTATCACCGAAACAACTGAATACGGCAGAGAAAAAATAAAAACACTCACCGTCTCTGAACATGATCGCCGGTCATACGGACGACTGGACGGTGGTCATGCGAAAGTCGGTGCCTGTCGCATGGGGTGGGAGAGAACGGGCTCACCACAGACCGCGCTGCAGTGGTCCATTACTGTAGCAGCGTGTGCGGGTGACAACGGGGGCTTGTGCACTCCCGAATAAAGGCAGTATATATGGTTTTCGTTTTCATTTTAGTATGAAGTATTGACCACGCAGCTGTCCGTGCGATTTTGGCGGCCTCACTGGGGAATGGGATTTCGATTCGCGCGAGGTGATCTACCGTCGCAGCCCCGTTCATTCATCAGACTAAAACAATTGTGCGCACTCTAGGTACTTTGGCAAGCAACAAGAAAATCATCTGAATGTCGATGGTAATTCGATTGCTGTTTGAGTTGCGAATGGCAGGGCGCTCTAATCTCCTGAGACACAATCTCACGCGTCGGTATTCAGATAGAGATGTCTTTCTTGCTCACTGTTTTTGTTTCGTCTTCTTACATTTTAATTGATTCCCTGAATTACTAGCCTCCTGCACTGCTTTGATTAGTCGGCTTGGTTGCATCAGTGTCTATTGATTTGATGTACATTTGATCCCCAATCTATTCGAATAACTCACGATACCATGGCTAAGACTACGAGATCCTCGGCACGCCTTTCTCAAAAATCCAACCAAAGCACTGTTTTGAATACAGGTGCTGATGCACCAGTCGATTACTCCAAACGTTCCATCAATGAAATCATTGGCTTAATTCTGGAACGCAGCACTGATCCGTTGGTGGAACAGATGGTCCGCGCGCTGCAGTCCAAGTTGCCCAAGGCTATTGCTGACGGAAATGAGGAGGAGCGCAGGTCGCGCAGTATCCTCATTCAAGGCGTTGAGGAGAAGTCCTGCGCTTCCCTTCCTTCCCGTCAGCAAACTGAGTTTGAGGACAAAGTCGCGGGCGTCTTGGATGTTCTGAAGGTAGGGTGCCGCCCAGACTCTATCTTCAGAATGGGCGAGTATTCGGATTAGAAACCACGTCTAATAAAGGTAGTTTTGCAACTATGTCGCGCTGGTACGCTGCCTTAGCAAACTCCTGCTTACTACGCGACAGCGAATATAAAAATAGTAGAAGTGGTATGATAGAAGAGTTGAAATAGTAGATAGCAAACTCCTGCTTACTACGCGACAGCGAATATGAAAATAGTAGAAGTGGTATAATAGAAGAGTAGAAATAGTAGAAGAGGGAAGCCTAGACTTTATCTACCCTTGGCGAGGTCACATATAAGGTCAAGCTTTCTCACTTACCGAGTCATTACTAAATTCAACCAGCTTCTGGGTGAGAATCCGAGCTTGCTGAGTATGTCTTCGAACGCTCTTAAGACTATCCTGAAAGTTAGACGACAGTCCTAGCTGGCTTTTTGTGATATGCTTGACTCTTTGAGTCTAGATATCTGTTCCTAATGCGTGTAATTAGCTCCTTTTGATGTTTTTTGTCTGTTTTTGACTCCAGTTTTCAAGGCTGTGTTTCATGATGATGATTGCATGTTTTGTATTCCATTTTCAGTTTTTTTTCTCATAACGTGGGCTTGTTCCGCTTCCCGAATGATTAAATAAATAAATATACGTGAGGCGTAGTATGACTAAGGAAGAGCGAGTTCGGGAGTACCAGCTGCGTCAGAAGGCTTGAGAATTGAATAAAGGAAAGCCGGGCAAGGAGTGGGTAGTCTATGAAGGGGAGCTCAAGCAAGTAAAGGAACTACCTGAAAGGCGTTCTGTGGGAAACCACTAAACTTGCACGGTGAGCCCCTCCGTAGACTCCGCTGATTTTGGTTCAATTCTCGTAGTATTGTTAACAAAAACCACTTGTTGCACTCCTTCATTAGTCTCAACAACCATGACCTGATATGATATTTATCACTGAGACTTGGCTTAGTAGCAAAATATCCGACTCTGAACTAATTGCTGGCTTGCCTTACATATTGAGTTGTTTTTTGTTTCGCTAAGGAAAGTCTTACTATTCAGCTAGTCCCTATAAACCATTAATTCTTCTTCGAAATACTCTGTCTTGAAATAGGTATTCCATATTCGTTCAACCAAATCAGAACTGCATTGTCCACCTGGCAATCTGCCACAAGAGGATAACAGCTTTGTTGACGTTATTAATGACATCCTTTCTGCTCTCACTTCCACAGTATTGCAAGGAGATTATAACCTTGACATTGACTGGGTCTGCGAACAGCAAAAATCAGCGGCTGAACGTAAATGCCGTCATAGTAGAACTTTGCACTTGCCTGAACCTATGTATGGGCGAGTGGGCTATAATGAGCTCACCGATAAAGTGAACTCCATTGATTGTTTTCAAGTTTTCAACGACTATACAGGTGCTGATGATCTATACTATCGGTTCAGTTCAGTCACTCTGCCAACGCGTAGCTAGATGCCTCCGAGGGCGCGGCCTGAAACGCCGCCCCATTCCATGTAGCGGTAAACTACGGGTTTTGGCTACGATAGCTAAAACCCGCATATTCTTGTGTCGAGGCTACAGGGGTGCAAATTCCGCGCGTATTCTACGTAAAAACGAAGGCTAAATTCGATACATTGATCTCTTTGACGCTAAACCCGTATATTCTCGCTATAATTTTGTAGCGAGAATCTACGGATTTAGCGACAGCCTGTGTTGGAATGCAATCTCAACCCGCGTTGGCTACGCGGAACGCAGGGATGCGGTTTGAACAGTGTTGGCCCAGTCAACCCACGGATAACTTGACACTCTGTGGGTGGTCGTGGAGGGTGACCCCGTTTGGCTCTCTGGAAGACCTTGCTAGGGATAATTTTGGCCGTTGGGATGCTGCAGGCCGTGGGGAAGAAACGGCAATGCGCTCGATCGCGGCTGTGATCGCCTTTCTAGTACAGATCAAGGCTGGGTGGGTCGATCGACCCAGTGCTGGAACGAGAATAAGCGTAGAATATGCGGGTGCTGTAGCGAGAATTTACCTAGAATATGCGGGCGCTGTAGCTAAAATTTCACCAACTGAGGCTAAACTTTGCGTAACTTACGTAAATTCTCGTGTCAAAATCAGACTAGATGCCTCCGAAACCCTGGGCATCTCTGGTTTCCGTGTGAGGCATCTAGCTACGCGTTGGCGGAGCATGTGTGACATCAATTCGCTGGAACCGCTCCGTTTCTATATAGTAGAGCTAAGCGATCTCAATATCCGCAGCACATCAGTATTTTGTTTTAACAAAAATCTCGTCTTTTCTCGACTTCATCTAGTCCATTGATTCATCCTTTATATGAAAAAGTTCGCTGGGACATTAACTTTTACGCAAAAAAAGTGCATGGCTAGTCGCGAGCGCCGTGTGATAGGACTCAATAAGAACGCCTTTTACCTTAGGTCCAAAATCAAATCTGAAGCGAAACCTTCCGTAATTCATTGTCAAAAAAATCGACTTGTATACAGTCATGAGGACAAAGCCAAGGAGATAGGAATTTATTTCGCTTAGATCTTTTTATTCAATGTACAGGATGTCAGTGCATTCATTGTCATGAGTTTTCGAAAACATACCGTATTTCAGCATGCTGTCCAGATATGATTCTCAATCCATCAGATGTTCTCAAAGTACACAAAAGTCTCAGGCCTTCTCTTTCTACCACATACGGTGGAATACCTCAGATCGTATTCAAAAAGTGTTCTTGCTCTACAATATCACCTAACGTTCATCTTCAACGCCTCTTTAGCTCTGGGAGAGCTTCCAAAGGTTTGGGATGGTGCTATTAAAACCCCTATTCTGAAATCGACTAACCCAGATTTATTATCTCATTTTCAGCCTATAAGTGTTTGTCCGACCGCATCAAAAGTTCTCGAAAAAATCATGTGTGAAAAGCTATACGAGTCGTTTACACGCCATAAAATCATACCGATCAAGCAACGCGGTTTCATCGCGGGCGCGTCTACAACAACATTACTTTACGATTCTCTCTTTGATTGGTAAGTGATTCTTTCTTTCACGATATTTCTGAAAACTCTCTGATGACGCTTCCATTGGCGCTATTGAGATATTCCAACGCTACATTGATGATGTAGTCGATGAAAGTTTTACTACCAAAACATTACACAGCACGCTCAGGCATCTCAAATGGTACGAAATGGGTATTCAGTTTTCAGCAGGAATCTTCAAATAAATTTTGAATAGACTTTAAACAGAATCAGCAGGAATCTGTTTTTACATTAATTACTTCGGTCACTACAGTGGCCGAAGTAAGTAATGTGAAAACAGGAAGCATTCCGCAAACATGGCAGGAAAACATCCGATGCCTGCCACTTTTTTGAATGGGGGCTTTGTTTGAATTCGAAGAATGCTGTCGTATAATTTTCTCAATACGATTTGTAAGCTGAAACTTGCCAACCGAAATCGCTTTGCTTTTGGTTAAAGTGTTCTAGCGTTCCGTCCTTCGTCAAGTCCCGTCGAGAAGCGGGAGCGATAAAAGTAATAAGCAGTGGCAAATTAGCCGTTAGGCCTCCGTCATAGTCGGTGGATCTACTGAGTCCCACCGGGTCGATACGCACCGAATTCGTGGGATACGGGTGCGAAAAATCAACCCACTGAGTCCGACTGCGACCGTCTGATGCCCCCCGCAACCCCCCACCCGGTCGATACTGATGGTTCTCATGCGTACAAGGTCGGGGCCAATGCACCGACTGAGTCCGACTGAGTCCCACTGAGTCGCGCTGCGTCCCAACGGAAATCATCCTCACCCCATCTGTACAATGATGATTCCTAAAAATGGTTCACGAGTTGAAGACAAAGACATGTTGAAAACAAGAAAAATTAGCCACCAAACACGTTTCGGTTCACAGCTGAGGGGATAATCGTCACTATCAATTGCGTGTTTCGCAGAGGAACTGGTTGGCGCTGGGGGCAACCGGACTCAGTCGGACTCATTCGAACTCAGCAGATTTTCGACGAAGTCTGACGGGGGCTCTACGTGTGACATCGCCGCAGAGGAAGTCCCAATATCTGACATCGCTGTCGGATGGAAACAGAGAGCTAGATTTCCAATGATTGGAGTTATCACGCATGTTCAACAATTTTCAAAGAGAAGATACATCGACTGACTGTTGCAACTATCGCCTAATCCCACTCCTGAGCGACTCGGCGCAGGCTCCGCATGAAACGGTAACCACTTTCCGCGATGCGTCTCATGAAGCGCAACATGGCTCCGCATGAAGCACTACGCCCTTTCCACGATGAGGTACACGCTTCACATGGAGCGCTACTCAGTTTCCACAATGCGTTCCACGTTACCCATGGAGGTCTACTGTTTTTTTTTTCGCGACACGGAGCAATCTTCATCCAAAACGTCACTCTCTTTTCACAATGCCACACGCACCATTATGCAGGAAGCCCGCTTAACTTTTGCAATAAAGAGATAGAATTATAGAGGATAATATTGACGAATAGCTGAGGCTTCGGAGAGCATATGCAGTACAATTGCGGGTGGGATTACATGCTGGGTCCGTGATGTGTATCAAGTGACGGTCTGGCTATGACTACTAGCACTGCAGTCGCTCGAACAGCAAAAGGACGAGACCCACATCGCAACCGAATGGGAATCGCGGTAGCATTTCAGCCTACGGTTCCTGTCCGGGTGGTCACGTTGTAAATGGGAGGAGACGGTTCCGCTCCGAGCGATCGTTTGTATAAGCACAATTAAAGAAGGAGATCACAACTTGCTATGCAACAAAAATTGAATTACAACATAAAACCTATCGTAATGAGTGATAAGATTTCCGTGTCAAATACAGAGATTCACAACAAATAAAGGGCGACAAATATTATGGTAGGAGATCCTTTAGAGAAGAGAGGGTTACTGAATTCGGCATAGGAGTTATTGTCGATAAACATCGATGAATCATTAAAATGATGTCAACTCCACACCGCCGTTAATTCACAGAAATAGATGTTTGTAGCTTCATTATGAGTAGTCCTCACAGTGTGAATCTTCCGCTTTTTACCACAACACCGCAATAGAGCTCTCAGTTCTGCTCCCCATTGAGGAACAGTGACGAAGCACAACATGAGGAATCCCAGCACACCTCTAAATCATCATCAGACCTATATTATAGAAACCGTCAACTCAGTAGTTACAGAAAATGGAAACTAGAAATAATGGAATGTACCAGGCCGTCCAGCAATTCCTGTACGAAAATTTTCAAAATTCTATAAGTTTCCTTAGAATTGTTATAATATCAGGCAAGTGTAAGAACCTTCTAGAAGGTTCTCCAAAGTTTTACGCTAGGGGTATATAAGGCGCAGTCGCCACGTCTAGCTACCAGTACAAGCTAAAATGGACCAAGGTCGAATTCGTACGTTCGTGTACTACGAGTGGCTGCTGGGCAACGACACGGGCACCGCGGTCGCTAACATCTGCAGAGCGTGCAAGGAGGATGCAGTGTCCCAACTCACAGTCAGCCGCTGGTTCAATCGTTTCGAGAGCGGCGACACGAGCCTCGAGGACAGGGAGCACAGCGGGAGGCCTTCTACGGTGGGTGATGACGAAGAACGTCGCTGTATCAAGGAGAAGCCGGAAGCCACCATCCGTGAACTGGCGACTACGCTCGGCTGCAGCAAGTCTACCATCCACAATCGAATAACTTACGCGGCTACCACAAAGTTCTGGCCCATTGGATCCACCTCCGTCTGACGGACGCCAACAAGCAGAGTCGCGTGGCCGTCTGCCAGTCCCTCCTCCTTCGTCCGCATCGCAAGGAGTTTCTCGAGGACCTGGTCACTGGAAATGAGAGCTGGGTCCTCTACGACAACGTCGCCCGCCGTGCCGTCTGGATCCCGTGCGGAGAAGAGCCGCCGACGACGCCGAAGGCCGACCTGCACCCGCTGAAGATCATGCTCTGCTGCTGGTGGGACACCAAGAGCATGCTGTACTTCGAGCTGCTCCCGCAAGGCAGGACGGTCACCGCCTCCACGCTCGAGGAACTAGCCGCCGCCATCCGAGAAAAGCGTCTCCGATGGGCCTCGGTCCACCTGCTGCACGACGACGCGCGCCCCCACGTGGCGAAGGAGACCCAGCAGAAGTTGGCGACGCTCGGCTGCGAGACGGTTGCCCATTCGCCTTATTCCCCGGACCTCGCCTACTCCGACTACCACCTGTTCCGCCCGCTGAGGCACCATTGGCCGGAAGAAAATTCACCAACTACGACAACCTCAAATCCGACATCGCGGACTTCTTCGAGTCGCAGCCCCCGGAGTTCTGGGCGAAGGGCATCGGCGACCTGCCCAATCGATGGGCCACTGTTGTGGATAACTGTGGTGAATATATTGTTGATTAGACTTGTTTTTCAATAAAGTTGAAAAAAATTAAAAATGATGAAATTTTCGGACAAGAATTATTGGAGAATCTGGTATAAGAGTAATGTATGTATAAATGCACAGCAAAGAAAGTGGCAGTGCTTTTTATTCCGTGGAGCAAATGAGGATCTGGTCAGATGTCATCGTTTCGTTTAGACTCTTGATGTTCTCACATTGCAGACGGAGTCACACTTACATAGTTTCCCCAAGTCGGACAAATCCTCCTAGTAGCAGTTCGCCATAGATAGATGTATTAGCCGTAATGAAGAAATAAATGACATGAATCTTCACGGCTGTTACAGTAGCAAATATATAAACGCATCGTGTTGTCTGAAACAACTGCATATGGTATTTGAGTATGTTTATTAAATGGAGATCCATGTTTAGAACAGTAACTCTTGTAGCGGAACACTTGCCCCTCTGGGAACAAAGTCCTGAGGTGCTAATTGGGCAGAATAAAATCGGTTGAAAAAATAGAGACAAGTGAAAAATAGAGATAAAACTGTGGCAGGAAAAAACATAAGATATGATTAATAGGCACGGCTAAGGGAATCCCTACGACTCAAGGTACTTTTCCAATTTTTTAAAAAGTCCTATTTTGCATAAATGTTGGTTTTCAGAAGAATATGCTGAGAAAGTTCCGAATTATTTTTTTATGGAATATTTTTGAAATGTGCCAAGAACTCATAATCATACAACGACATACAGTGGCTTTCGGAGTTATCTCGAGAGCACAATAACGAAAAGTGAAAAAAAACGAAACTTTCTCATTTGCAGGGCTTGTATCGAGTATATAAAGATGAACAGATCAGTGCACGCTTCCGATAACTTTTCCAAATTTAAAGTTACCTGTGCCGATGAGAAACTATTCTCGATTTCTCAGTCCTCTTGACGCTGTTTTTTTGGTTTCTCAGTTGCCGCTTTTTTTTCTTTTTCATAGCGCTTTTTTCACCTGCCCGCTTTATGTCTCTAACATTTTCACATGCATTATTGTATGCAAAAAAAGATGAGGCTGTAGAAGCTGCCTCCAGAGCGATTCCATTGCTCGCGATTATTGCCATCGGTTGTGATTGACCAGTCAGACGATTGGCCAAGCCGCAGCCACCCCGACCCCCCCCCCCACATCCCTTGGTTCGTGTTTGCGGACCGAAATACCAGTGAGTTACAGTTTCCGTTTTCATTTTAGTCTGACGCATGGACCAGGCGGCTGGCCGTGCGGTGTTGGCGGCCTCAGTGGGGAATGGGGTTTCGATTCGCGCGGGGTGATCTACCATCGCAGCACCGTCCATTAATCAGACTAAAATGATTGCGTGAACTCTACATGCAGCGGTTGTCGAAGATGTCCTGATGGCAGAGCATGACCACGGGTACGGATTTTCTGTCGCCATGTTTTAGGCAAACAGCCTTAACTTCAACGATTACCGCGAAACTTATTATTGAATTACTTAATTGAGGAAGTTCACATTCATATTTCAAGTTTAAGTGTACGTTTGTCGTTATGCCTTACAATATACTAAAGTTACATCAAGTTTTGCTAACATAAGATGCACCGAAAAACGGGCGTTTTTCATACATTCTTGTTCAGTAGTGTTTCTTTCTGATACTGCTCTTTTCATATCGCTAAAACATATTGATTTCCAGAACAAATCCAGTCTTTGAAGGCCGGGAGACACTCGTTGTCCTCCTGAAACGTGCACAGTGCAGTTGCTCACCTTCAGTACACGTATATTTTCCTCGAGTTGGAATCTCGTACTGAGCGTATAGAATTCAGTTGACAGTCGGGTTAGTCTTCTTCTGTTATAGTAGTACAGTGAGATCACCGCCTGAAAATCATGCATCGTATCATTTGAGCGCGGAGTGTGCTCGTAGTAAACAACACTCTACTAACCAATGTGGACGCAGTGACAAGGAGTATGTAGATCAGAGCGATCAGCTCGAAATAAAGTTCGTTGATCTTGGATAAAACCATGGGTACAATAACGATAAAGGGCACCAAGATAATGCGAATTTCCCGTCGACATTGTTTCTCGTAATTGCTGGAGGGAATTTATCAAGGTTTTGCGAAGTTTTCTCAGATGACATGCAATGAAGGTTAAACGCAGTGTTAACGTTAAAAAATGTGTTTCAGTTACCACTAGGAATGGGTAGTAGAGGGGCACATTGTAACGTTGACGTCGAAAGAACGCATGAAAACGAGCCAGGAAATGCTCCAAAAGAGCCCGAAGTTGCCATTTCGAGCGCAGGGCAAACCCCAAAAGCGCAACACACGCCCACCGAACTGAAGAAATGAATGCTCGAGATCGTGAGATGAGCGATGATTTCCAATCATTCGCCCCGTTCTTCCCTTCATTCCCAACTTCTCTCTTTACTCAGGTCAGCTCGCATAGATCGGCTGCAAAGGACCGAAGTTACAAACCTTGGACAACTCGTCCATCATGTTTCCTTAGCTCAATCTTTGAGGGACCATAACTCCGTTCCCAGGTCTTGTACGATTTCAGAGACATCACTGGAATCAGCATGGGGCCGTTTTCAAGATAGGCTAAAAAACAGAAGAACGATTTTCATCGTGAACACTGCCTTTAAGTGTGTCAGAGTAAAAGCCTCTGCGCTCAGCATGCCGATAAAAATCATAGGCCACATATGTCCGAATAGCTTCATTTCTACCCTCTCCTCCAACACGAATCTGGCGAGTCCATGAGCCGAATCACAAAAAGTCTGTTTCATGAGGAATACGTGCAGTACCCATAGAAATTTCCGGGGAAACACAGATTAGGGGAGTTATTGATTTGTAAGTGCTCAGAGGGGTACTTCATGTGTATCTGTCAGCGCGAAATCGGTCGCTTCGGAGCAGGGAGGGGGCATTGAAGGTAACAAAACTTTCCGGTAAAACGACCTCTGCCGTCATAATCTGACAACAGAGAAAGTTCGCTACAGGACAGTGGTCTAATCAAATAATCATTCGAATATTTCATTCTTTCAACAAATTTGATCTTTAATTTTCCGTCAAAATCGATCCATTCAAGACCTGAATTTTTTTGAACAGTCGATTCCATCGAAAAAATCATTTTCGATTGAATCGCATATTCGATTCATCCGGCAAATCGCAAACATCGGAGTCGTAGTGTGCAATGTTTTGAAACTGCTTGTTCGAATAACTCTGGGGGACCTCAGAGCCCCTCTCTGTTCGTTTTCAAAGAGCGTGTCTCACTGATGTAGAATTTTTGACAGACTATACAATCCACTTTGTGCAGCACACCTTTAACCTGGCACACATTTTCTCCTCTACTGCGATCCGGGCCATTGTTACGTTCGCACTGATTCTCATGAAGTCGTGAAGATGTTAGAAGGCGTCGTAGGTTCAGAGGTGTGCGAAATACTAGGATTGATTGGATGGGATCTGAGACATATCTGAACACCTCATTCTTCCTATCCCTCCAATGGAATACATATTTGCAACCCATTCCATCCACCCCTCTTCCTTATTTCCAAGTCGCGCCCATTTAGGCTCCGTCCATAGCAGACGTCCTAGCGTCATCAAGTGACCGTAAAGTGACGCTGGGGGTTTGCATTTTCAGCATTTGTTATTGATCTGACTCCTCAGCGACTCCTCAGCGACCACTGCAGCCGGCCAGTCGCTGACGGTGGAGGCATAGTGATCTTAACGGCTGTCACTAATTTCATCGATACCATCGATGACCACGTGCCGTCCTCGGACACGTTGAATGCGCCAGCCGTCGAGCGTCATGCGCCAGCGTTTCAGCGCTGGCGTATGATGCTCCGACGCCTTAACGCTTTGCCGCTGGTCGTCTGCAATGAACGGAGCTTTAGACACAGGTGGGATACTCATCAACGCCGAGTTCCTTAATTTCCACTTCTCTTAGAAAACCTCTGAACTTTCCTGTTATTTGCGACTTCTACTCCACTCCAGTCGCTACAGGTCGGTGGTTTGTGTTGGCAAAAACATATTGTGATGGTGTTTGTATTATTTTAGTTGACCTGGCGGAGGGCTTATTTTCGAAACGTAGTCAATGAAAGTTTCAATTGATGAGCTTTAGCGCCACCATCCATAGTTCAACACAATGAAGCTCAGGGAGGATTGAATAGTTCCATAAAGCTTGTTGTGCAATCCTTATGAGTAGGTAGGTCTGGCCATCACAAAAGGGAAAAAATGAAAAGCAGCAGACAAGGCCCGCAGGAAATTTACGGGTGCCCGCCCATCCACAACAAGCAAGATTTTCGCAAATAATTGTTTTAGCGACTTTTATTTTGCTGCTAAACTAGTTGCTAATATCTTTAGAAGACTACTTACTACTTTATCAGTAGAATAATAGACGGCTAAATGGCCATTGAAGAATATCTCCTTATTTGGAGGCGAATAGAATTAATTACTCGTCGTGACTTGTTCCTGCATTTTTTTCTCTTTTGTTTTCTACTTTGTGATAGTAAGATCTACCTTGTGATGAGGATAGCAAAACGACCGTTCTATTACAAACTCCGCCTATGTAAAATTCTTGTTATTTTACCTTCCCGAAGTGGGTGCCTAACGGTTGGTGCCATTCTCGTCATATTCTCATCATGTCCATGTCCAAACGATGGTCAAATTTTGGTCAACCTGGTCTGAGAATCGCGCCTCGACAATAGGCAGAAATCAAGACTTGTTAGCAGATACAGGCTACATATGTTTCGTTGGCCACTTGGGCAATTTCTCTACACGTCCTGAGAAAATATGGAAAATGGCCACGTAAGCATCCAAAACAAGATAGACCCTCTTATTGTTCTGCTCACCTCGAACTTGAGCTCTCTACCAACCAAATTTGATCCGAATTCAGCGCCTAAGTTTAGCTATTCTGCTTTATTCAATGCCGGAGTAACCTGGAGCATCAGAATACGATGCTTGTATAACGGCTGCTGTCTCGGCATCAAATTGCAGGAATAAAGTTTGCTAGCAATATGGAAAAGACAAAAATCTCACTCCGATCTCACAGTTTTCGAATCAATATGTTTTGGCTTGTGCTTCTGGTGAAAAAAAAATAATGTCAGTAGAGCACATAGAATTTTGTCTTCTTGGAGCGACCTGCGCTGAGAAATGCTGACGCGGGATTAGACTCTGATAATTCATAGAGTGCCTGCCAAATCCATTTGCAACTATTTCACTACATTTAATGATTATGTTGTCTGCATATACCAACAACAGCCAAATCAATTCAACAAATTCACTACATTTGTAAAATCAATTTGATAGCCAAATTTAATGGAACCACTTCACGAAGATTTAGAGCAATGCCAAATCCTTAACCTTTTCTGCGGAGCACAACTTTCAGAAATTCAACTATGAAAATGAAGAAATCATTCTCAAAACAACCGTTTCGCTTCTACGATTGTGATAATGAGACGTTACGGACTGAACGCGATTGCGCAACTAGATCATACATATGTGTTTATATTTTCCAGGAAACAAACAGTTGTGTGTCGACCATATACATATTTTTCTCTCGCAGCAAATTTTACATGAACTTGAAAACATAAACAGTTTACATGGATGATAAGGTTCATTGTCGTCAGTGCACAATGCGTTGGCTCTACCTCAGTGCAAATAACATGACCTACCTGCTTTGAGTTTGCGTCAACGCACTGCGCACCGACAAGAGGGAATCAGGACCGTCTCTGCACGCCGTGTCGACTGTATGCTGCACTGCCAATCTCTCCTGCCCTCTTTTTTTTTGCCCTTCTCTTGAGGAAGTCCCAATACGCCACGCAAATTTCACTATTAAAACGGTATGCAAGTTTAAAGAATGGGTACCTCAAAAACCAAGTCGAGAACCCTCTCTCTATAGCTATCGAAACAATCGAGCAGCAGGAAAAATACTGTTGTGCACGATCAAGCCAATCAGCGAGATTTTCGATAATGTTCAGTGGCGTCTGGCACCATGTTTCGTCCTCTTGAGTACAAGTAGAGAAAATCTCTGTCGTGATGAGAGAATTGATTATGGAAACAGAAAATCTTTGACACACTCACCAGTAGATCCAACGATGAATACAGTCACATAATAAATCGTTAAGCAGAAAGCTGCGAGAGCTGGCATAGCTATGGTACATCGCATGATAGCTGTGAGATTCTCGTGAAAGGCCCTAACACGCCATGAGACGGCCAGAAGTATCAAAGACAGCGGAATGACTAGAGCATTGAGAAATCGATCAGCATAATCCAGGTAGGACAATATTAGGAGCAGAGGGGTTTCGATGACATACACCTCGCTAGAGTTGTCGTAATTCATATCGCTAGAGTTGTCGTAATTCATCTCGCTGAAGTTGTCGTAATCCATGAGGTCGCCTGGAAAGTTTGATCAGCAGAATATTCGCACTGATCCTGCGAGTAGAATACAATTCGATTGTGCATACTGCACGTTCGAAATCAAGGATGTGAATGCGTTCATTGCATCATGTGTAAGTAGCAAATCTCATTCGAAATTAGTCGACTATCATGTTCAAGAACAATGAACATATCGTCGATCACTGATCGTGGCACGCACGCAAGCGAGGAGGTAGTGTTAGGCCATTGGTATACCTCCCTGTCGCTGCAGCGACAGGTTTCGACAACTATCACTCATCGTGTCGGGACCAGCACCGGTGCTATGCCAGGGTCAGCTGCGGGATCAGTTTGCGTGCGCCCGTCGCTGGAACAGGTCGCTGAGGGGTGTTATAGTTTTCACTGACGTAACCCTGGTACACTCCGTCGCCGCAGCGACGGCCCGTCGCTGGCTCCCCTGGACTCCACATATTCATCTATTTCATGATGTTTTATGTAATTTTGGCATATCATGGACAGTATAGTGACATCAAAAGACATTATAGTTTTGTACGTTTCGGTTTAGTTGCTTACCTGCAGTTTTTTTTTCAGTTGGGTATTTATGTGCTGTCATTATTCCATTCAATTACTTTCTTTTTATTTATGCTATTGTCTAGGCTGTCGAATGTATGGATTATATTGCAAGCCGACGTATTTTGCCTCTTCTCCTACTACCAACTAAAACAGGGATGGTTAAAACGACTATAATGATGATCATATTGTGAAAGAATGTGAAAACAATTGGAAATGTCACGAAATCCCACATAAACTGTGATGGCATGACCATAATCGATTTTTAGGTTTGCTGTGCAGATGCGCGTGTGCGGAAATGTCAGTCCACAAAGCGCGTAGAATCCAATGCGGCGACGAAGACTCCGTCGCCTTGTCCGTCGCCGGCGACCGGCTGTCGCTGAAGTATACCAATGGCCTTAGGATCATTACCTCGTCGCTTGCGTGCGTCCCACATGTGTTCGACGCAGCGATCTCTCGACCAGTGATCGATCATACAGGCATTAGTTTTAATGCTTTCATGTACCCTCCATTCCCATCTCTGCGGAGCAATGTCATATCACTATCATAGATGCGAGGCGGTTGTTCGTACTTCATTCACTCTATTCTCCGCAAAGCATCCCATTTCGTTCCAATGATAGTTACAAGAAAGTGCTCAGTTTAGATGGGAATGGAGGGTAAATGTGTATTCGGCCATAATACTTGACCAAGCAATTTCTTCCGAAGGCAAGATGTAGCGGAGACCATAGCCCCGGCCCCTCAAAAGACACCAAGGGCCACGTTGCTGCTTTTGATTTTGAACGGAATAGCGGCTGAATAGATGCATTTCTTCTGCGGTTTGGATTATCACTTCTTTGTCCACCTTACTCTCTGTTCATTACTGACCCATAGTAAGCCTTCATCCGGCCCCCATCATAAATTGGCAATAATGGTCCGCGGTTCCACCCGGTCGATCTGCAAGTAAAGCACCCTAACCAAGGACAAAAAACTCTTTTCCAATAATATACTTGGTATTGACTCGGATATTCGCAAACGACTTTCAAACATGTTTCATGTTCGGGATATTAAAAAATCGAGCTTGTTCGAGGGCAAGATGTTCAATGATGACGGTTCTCGACTAGTTTCAAACACACGATGATGCTACAGTGAGTAGCAGAAATTCGGACCTAATACCCATGTTTACCTAAAAATGCTGCGGTAGTGACTTCCATTCCTAGCTGACGAGGTATAGATACTGACAAACTTTTTCATGTGTGACTGATTGGTCGAAGGCAGGCTCCAGGGAGGAACTTGGTTTGGGTAATTTCCGCGAAATCAAAGCACAGGCCACAAATTATCCAACGTAACGTGCGAAAACCGCGGATAATGCAGTCTTGAAGACTCGGATCTTCTTCAAGTTCTCCGAGCCGTTTCATTTCGCCACGGTGCACCGAGAGTGCTCATCGTTTGAGTTTTCAGGCATTACCCGCGCTTTGCTCACCACACGCGGTGTACATCGTCTCCCATCATGGCCAGAATGCCGCCACTGCTGTTACACCCGCAGCGTGGTGGTGGATACTCTTTTTTACTATAACTTACAGACCATTTTCTCCATGAGCCCATAGTTTATGGAACTTAAAAATGGGGTTCGCCTAGTCAATGAATAAATGGAAACAATGAAAGAAGAAAAACCTTAGAAAAAAAGCTCAGGAACAAGTTATTGCTGGGTGAACGCCCGCCTCAATTACATGGATTTCTTTATGTGATTGTTTTCCGGTTCTTTATTCTACTCCTAAATTATTTGCTGTTCACTATAATAAACTACTGACTACTTTAAAGGCAGTGTTCACGAAGATTTTCGTCCCCGAGTTCTTCACATAAAACAATGCGTTGGCCTCTAAGTGTAACCAAAATTACGAAGAAACGGCGAGAAACGCATTAAAACGTCGTATTTCAGCGACATTATTCTATAGCATGGACTAGTTGTCCGGTTGGATGATCATGTTCATGGTGGTTGTCACAGGAGGGAAATCGGGTCAACCAGAAATAGAAGAATATTTTATGCAAAGCAGGATTAGTTAGGGCTCTAAGGATAGAACGGAGCAATAGAGAGTAGAGAATTGCAAAGGACGGGTCCAGAAAAGATTTCATTGGCACACCAAACAGTTCCTGTGATACTTAAGAGGCGGGGTGATGCTTAAGGATTTTGTGTACTTCTGGTGCGTTTTTGTCAATTTCTACGTCATTTTAGTTCTACCCGGGGGCCACTTAATCAATATAGCGAACAATCTCAAGGCTGAAGATTATCGTGAACACTGCCTTTAAGAGCAAAATGAAAGACAACAAAACAAGCAGTTACAAAAGCTCGTTAGTTGGAGGAGGGGGGGGGGCGTGTTGACAAACACCAACTTGTTGCTCTTACTTGTTTTTATGCAGTTTTTCTACAACTTTCCACAAGTTTTTACTTTTGTGATGGCTAGATCTGCATTCTCATGAAGTGACCTTAAAAATCGTTTTAAAGCGAAGCCTGCTCTACAGGGTGTTTCATAATTGTCGGCTAGCAGATACTCATGTGTTTTCGAACCCTTTGCTGGATTTTGAAAATAATCGAAATGCATACACTTTTATTCATACAAGCGTCAACGCAGAACAGTGGCTAGATCCGGAAATATCCGCGATCTGTTCGAATATCGGCTCGAAGTAGTTCCAGAGTGACGTGGCAACAGTCACGCAGGTAGTCGTCGTTCATTTCATCCAAGGCTTCCTTGAATACGGATTTCCAGTGGGCCATTTTTGCATGTCGATAATCACAGTTCTCAGACCCTATCGGGGACCACACTAGAAAGTTCAGTGGATGCAGGTCCGATGAGCAGGACCGCAAATCTTCGTGAGCGTTTGATGCAGGGTAGCACACTTCGGCACCACTATTGAAGTGATTTCTTTTTGTGTGCTTATCCATGGCCTAGTGTGAGCCAGCAGGGTCTGCTGGCGCACCGTAAAGTCCAACAGCCGTTCAAGACGATCTCTAGACTCGTTTTCCAGCTAACTTCCTTGTTGATTTTCATGTCAAAATCCACGAAAAACGGCGAAGTTCCACTCTCGCTAGCGACGCCTCCTAAAACTATCACAGAAGTCGTATGTGCAGCCCCAACCAGTGAAAATTTCTCGCAGTAAGACCTTGTATGTTCTTCTAGCTGCTATCCAGTCGTTTTCGCATTTCTTTGTAACTTCAGACTTATAATTTGTTCCATCTAAAAGCGCCATGTGTGACTTCGGCGCAACGGTGCAGGAGCTTCCTGAACTTTCGGTCTCACTTCAGCTTCTTCTCGGCGGACACCAGATGGGTCTGCTTTAAATGGTGTGAACAAAGATTCAGCTTCTTCCCGACGAGTTTCCAGATGGCTCCTAACCACAGATTCCTCCCGCTGGCTATCCACTTCATCGAAAGTCGTGAATTGCGGGCGACTCGGGCACTCACCCTCTTGACAACCTTAGATATGTTAGAACTGATCCTAATGATTTCGCAAGCTGTGCCAGAGATTGGACTAAGCTGAAGAAGACGACTGATTGCATTCAGGGTAAGTCTGAGCTGATTGGCGATGTGTCTCGTTGTGTGCGTCAAATTTTCGCTTCGGATTAGCCTCGATCATACTAACTTAAACATCAATATATACAGAACAGTGGCGGGAAATACAGAACTGAAACTCGAAGGAATCCAAAAAAACAAATATAGCAAGAATTCGAATTTCAAGACCCCTCATAAAATAGAAGCCGATTCGCGCGCCAATAATTTTTGAACACCCTGTAGAACAATATTATCGGAATTTCGTGGTAACACTGTTTTCTCTGAGTAAAAACACATTGACACATTGAATAGAAGATCTCCAGATTGTGTTCATGAATCAGTTATAGGAATTGTCGAGTCAATAAATGTTTTCGATTCGCAAGATAAATTTCAGGTGTTTTGAAAGAGATTTAGTTCAAGACGTCGGTTCCTAATAATAAATCTTATGAGCATTGGTTATCTGCTGCAACTAACTGGGGAAGCACCAGACCTGGTTAGGTCTACCCATGCAGCCATGCTTTTACGGAAAATGGAGTTAATCAAATTCGGACATGTTTCAATTTTCTGTAAAGCATCCGTACTGTTTGGTCTGTATTCAATCAGAAAGATATCCGCTTTAATTCGTGAAAGATCTGAATGAAATATTGAAAGAGCATTAAAAATGTAAACTGAGAAGTCTTCATTTTGGTAAGTTTGTGTGAATGTGAGGAACTTGTGTAAATTCACCAGAGGATTTATAATTATTGTTGCCATCGTTGTACAGTAGTGTGCAAAAATCTGCTGACATTTACTTTTTTGTCGAATACCTTTCTTCCCCTTTGGGAAATCGATTTCATCTCTGAATTGCATATTTCGGATCATAATGGCATCTTTTTGAATGCTGAAACATTTTTGGACATAATGACAATACTCTGAATGCTTTTGGGGCACCTACATAAGAGTACACGGATTGGGAAAATTTTTTGTCAACATTCGCGAAAATACTTTTCGCTTTTTTCTGTAGTTCTTTTTGGTATTTCCCTGGCGATATTTGTATTTTCTAAGATGAGTGTTCTCTTGGAGGGAGGAATTCATCGCATAGTGATTGGAGATCTAACATCTGTTACGGAAATTGCTCTCTGGGGAGCCGTTTTTGCAAAACAGTTCGTATTCACAAGGCAAGTGATTTCGAAAGCTCTAAAGAACATGATTTGGCATATTTTACGTACGGAATATTGAGGAATACATACCTCTTTAAACGCAATGATAGATCTTATCATAGCAGGCACCTCACGTGACAATCCGATACTCAGTGCACAGGAAATCACAGGACAACCTAAGAAACTTCATAGAACATCGATGAGTTTGTGGCTTCATTCTTCTGGAGAATTACATTAGAGCTTTCCCAGGCATACACCACAGCTCTAGAATGTCCACTATGTGGTTTCGGACTATTCCGACGTCTTTTCTTCAATAAGCCACTGCTCAGTGTGAGCAAGAGGAAGGCAAGACTAGAATGGGCGACGGAGCACCTACATTTGGGCCCAACACCAGTGAAAAAAGGCTGTTTTTTTCAGATCAATCCGTGGTGATTTTTCTTTGTAACTTAACTTCTCAGAAAACAACTTTATTTTCATGCTATTGTGCCCAATGAAGGTTCTCCGTCACCAATCCTATCCTCGCGCTCCGTTTGCTTAAAGGCATCGTACGCGCTGAGAAAAATGTCTCGTTTTTTAGCGTTTTTGAGTTGTTACACTCCTATAGTAACTAAAGTTAGCGAAAAGCCCCCTCGAAAACGTTAACTTTTCAAGAAAGAATCGTTAAAAACCTTCTGCAAATCGTTTGAAACTCGCGCCAGCATCGACTCGGGATAGTTACGCGGATGGCGCAAGGAGCAGCTCTACAATTTGTCCATTGGCGCAGCGTTGGAAACAATTCGCCAACGGCTACAATGCACTGACTGCACTGACTTGCACTGACTAACAAAAATACTCACCTGGGCCCTGCACATCGTCCTCGCTCGTTGTGTGACGAGAAATTTCCAGTCGATAATGCCACTTTCGTGCGACGATGCGTCAGCGTACAGAGGCATGCCCTGTACTTAGCGACGCGACGTTCTGCTCAAATATTGCGAAAGTGCCAAACGACTGACGGAAGGGCCGGCCCCTTTTGACGGAATTCCTTACTTTCCACTTCCTCTATGCTCACAATGGTACGCTTTTGAGCAGTCAAGCTCGTTGTACGTTCTCACAGGGGCCCGAGGAAGGGATTGAGCATAAAAAATGGGAAGTGGATTTCAGCGCGTACGATGCCTTTAAAGGCAGTGTTCACGATAAGGACGGTTTTTCTGTTTTTCTGCCTATCTTGAAGACGGTCCCATGCTGATTCCAATGATGTTTTTGGAATCGCACAAGACCTTCTAGGAACGGAGGTATGGTCTCTCAAAAATTGAGCTAGAGAAGCGTGGAGGACGAGTTGTCCGAGGCTTGTAACTTCCGTCTTTTGCAGCCGATGTATGCGAGCTGACCCGAGTAAAGAGAGAAGTTAAGAATGAAGGGAATGACGGGGCTATTGATCGGAAACCATCGCTCATCTCACAATCTCGAGCATTCATTTGTTCACGTCGGTGGGCGTGGAAAGTGCATCTGGGGTGTGACGAGCTGACGGGTGTCCAACTTTGGGGCCGTAGGGGACCGTTCCGAGCCCATTTTTTCCAGTTTTTTCAATGTCAAGGTTGCGCTCGGGCCCGCAGCTGCCGATCTCCACCAAAAAAATCAGACATGGTTTTCATCCTGGACACTGCCTTTAAAGGCACGGTGCGAGTGAAGTGGCAGCGAGAATGTTTGGAGGAGAACGAGACGCAGCACACGCGCGCACACGCACGCAAGCGACAACAGAACATTTTACTCCAACGTGCATTTTTATGCCGGTCAACGTTTATAGTCGACGAGTGATTGACACAATCACCACACAGTGACAGCCAGTAGCTTCATTTTTTCCGGTGTGATTGCGTTATCACTCGAAGAGCAACAATTGAGCAAGTTTTTTGAGCAACAATTTGAAAATACTTTATTCACAAATGGGGGAAGAGATTACAACTTGCTATGCAATAGACACAGAAATTCAACACAGTCTGTCCACCGATCTTTTTAAGAGAAAACATCATGATGGGTTACAAAACCTTGTGTCAGTTATGAAGAACCGCAACGAATAGCGCTCGACGATCACTATGGAGTGAGAGTCTTCAGAAAGGAAAGGATAGTGACGTTCTCACTAAAAACTTGGCATGGAAATGATCGTAGATACCTTTGTAGGAATGGTTGAAACGATGTCAACTCAATACAGCCGCTAGTTTACCAAAATACATGTTGGCAGCTTCCTCATGAGTAGCCGTCTTCACCGTACAAATCTTCTGCTTTTTACCACAACATCGCGACAGAGCTATCAGTTCGCCTCTCCATTGTGGAATAGTGACTAAGCACATCATAAGGAATCCCAACACACCCCTGAATCAGCTCTACACCACATATGTAGTAGTTACTGATGCCAAATCAACTTTTAACTTCTCGTTGAAAATTTTGACCGTGAAGGTTAACATAGAAAAGTGCCAACTTATACGGCAGCTGGCAAAAGTTCCGAACCCCTCATTCTGTGGGATCAAATCCTTCGCGTGAATCTTTCCACATTGTGAACGGAAACGTCACAAGCTGGGATATGTTAAACGGCGGTTCCTTAGAAGTCTAGCACTTTCTCGAAGTCAATTTTAGTCCAGCGAACTTCACAGCATAATTATTTGTACAGCACTGCGGTCAATTCGTCGAATATACTTAATTTCCCGAAACTTCAACCTCTGGATGATCCCAATTGGGATTCCCTAGGCCCTACTAAGAGTAAGCTTTGCTGTAGAACTGGGGGCAGGCCTCCACTGTGATATTATACCACATACAATACCGCCCCTATCTTTTGGTCAATGGGCTCGCTAGAGCGCCGGAGCGCGCCGTTTGGCGTCGTTTTTGAATAACTCGCTTCAAAGCGGTCCAATCGGAAAATGGGATCCAAATTTGGAGTCAGCATCAAAAATTTGATCTACTGAATGTTAAAAATTTCAAAATGGAACTCAGTGGAAGATTTTGGGCTACGGTAGCCATCCAATGTCCCTCGTGTCCAAATGGGGCTGGCGTATAAGTGTTGTTATAAGTGGATTTCTTGACGTTTTCTCGTATTTATCGCATTCATATGCCATTTATTATCCTCTGTGTTTTTTCTGAAACATTTTGAAAGCGAAAAAATTCAATTCATAAAAAAGTCATTTTTCCTAAAAATTTATGTATTAGTGACTTATTCTAAGAAAAATTGCAGAACTTTGAGTAGAATTGAGGTATTAAAATTAAACGGAAATCGCGCCTCCGAGTTGGGTTAATTATTTGATTTCACATTCAAAAAAGGTAGGTATCAGAGCGCATTTCAACAACCATGTAAGGAATTCGCTTTGCAATCATTAGTTTTTCTCCTCACACGATGCAATCATTTCCAGAATCACCCAGTATATGGAAATGCACCAAAAATCAACAGTTGAGAAAAAATTTCATTCAAAAATTAAAACTTTTATAAGTGACCAATTTCAATTTTCATGCTGAAACACTCCTCGAGTTCTATATTCTTCCTGCATAGCGCATGAATTTGTTCCGAAATTAATTCAAAAATATAGAATTCCTAACCTTTTCCAATTAATTTTCAAAAAAGTAAATAAATTTCCGTTTAACTTTTAATACCCGAGTTCTCCTCCAAGTTTTGCAATTTATCTCAGAATAAGTCACTAATATAGAAGAACTTCGTGATTTTGCCACATTAAAATCCATAAATTGTTAGGAAAAATGACTTTTTTATGAATTTTTTTCAACTTTTTCGCTGTCAAAATGTTTCAGAAGAAACACAGAGGATAACAAATGGCATATGAATGTGATAAATACGAGAAAACGTCAAGAAATCCACTTATAACAACACTTAAACGCCAGCCCCATTTGGACACGAGGGACATTGGATGGCTAGCGTAACCCAAAATCTTCCACTGAGTTCCGTTTTGAAATTTTTTACATTCAGTAGATCGCATTTTTGATGCTGATTCCGAATTTGGCTTCCATTTTCCGATTGGACCGCTTTGAAGCGAGTTATTCAAAAACGACGCCAAACGGCGCGCTCCGGCGCTCTAGCTCGCCCAATGACCAAAAGATAGGGGCGGTATTGTACTACAGTGCGATATTTTGCACCTGAAAACTTTTGCTACTAAACGTCAAGGAGAAGCCCTATGATCTATATATTAGGGGAGCTTAGCATTTCATGCACAATGCTCATGCTTGTTTCTATTCTTATTTGTTTCGAATTTGAGAAAATCGACGACAATTGTGTGGCGACCGTTTGCACAGGCGACCGTTTTCGATGGTAGCTTGTCACTTCCGTTTCCACATTCGTTTCCTCATTCAATAGCAAATGACCACCCAGAACTTCCAGCAACACCAAGACTGCTTTGATCAGTTGTACACAAGTGATCAAAACACTTGAAAATCGATCGGCGAATCATAACTCTTGAGTCAGCGTCCCAAAACTCAACTTCAAAACAGAGGTTTACGCGGAAATTGATGATCTATGAAACCTCTAGTATTCATGTGCTACTGCTTAGTCATAGCCTAGATTCACGCTAAAAACAGAACTGTTTGGAAGTACAACACCGCTCGTATCAAAGAAAAAAGGGCGAAATTGCCAAAGTGGGCAACTAAAGCGTCTTTCGAACACAACTCACCTCAAAGTGCTATATTTTCAATTTCGAAGGAACCAAAATGTTCATCGTGCCTCAATCTATACAACTACATGAAACAACTTTGAAATTTCATAATAGAAACCCCTTTTTTCAGATGGGGTTTGTAATGAATGTGATAATGGTTTCACAAGATAATGAAGCCGTTTGGCGAAAAACAACCGTACGCAATCTCTAGCATTGTCATAAAGAAATGGCATTTCACATCGGAAAATACAGTTCTTCCCGAAAATAGCGGAATATTTTCACATGATTGATTGACTAGATCACGACATGCTGTGCTTTTCGGCGTTTTCAAAATTCAAAACGGAGCACTTTGAATTGAGTTGCTGTTGAAAGACGCTTTAGTTGCCCACTTTGGCGATTTCGACCGTTTTCTACCCTTCGATGGCAGCGGTATTGTAAGTGTTCCAATACTTTTACCGGCTATTGTATGCTACAATAAATGAAATCCAATGCTTTTTCAGGGATGTATCGGAGTAATATATGTACAGCAATCAAACGATAAGACCTCTCCTTCTCGTTAAAAAAATTAACAAGGAGTTGTTATTTGGTCTTGCAAAGTTACCCAAGATACGTTCCATCTAATTATCGTCTTAAATTGGGAACGGAATCACACTTACAAAGTTTCCCCAAGTTGACAAATTCCTCCGAGTAGCAATTCGTAGTTGATAGACGGTAATGCACTTGCCACGAAATAAATGACATGAACCTTCAGGGCTGTTACTGTAGCAAATATGTAAACGGATCTTGTTGCCTGAAACACCCGCTATTAAAGTTGCGTGACAGGGTATGAATGATCGATAGCGTAATATCATCAATAGTACAGCAGACACTGCTCGTAATGAACTACGGGTTGGAACTCTTCTCGAAAAGGAATCCGGCATGTGTTCATTAGGATAGAGTCAAAGTACCCAGCGAAGCCCTCTACTGCCTGTCATGTACAAGGTTTCGGGACACAATAAGCTTGAGCTACTTATTAGGTCTCGCGAAGAGATTACCAGAAGCTAGCAAACCGGTTGACCACCTGGAAGATCAACCGTCGACCAAGACTTCGCCAAAAATAGGGACAGAATTGTGTTAGCGTTTCTCGAAAGCATAACAGCTTGCTTCCTTAGACTTTAGAACCACATTCGACTCTCTTCGATCGCATGCTCAAGAACTGTAGCAGGATCTATCTATTCAGCTTTGAAGTTGATGGCACCATGCTTAGAGTTGCAGGACCGTTTCCAGCTCAGATACCAACCCAATTAAGACGCCCCTTGTCGACCTGCAGTACGCCGACGACATCTCTTGCAGCTTTGCGTTGTTATCAGCGAGTAGCACAAAGTCTACAGCAGAAAAGGCGGTTGGGCAGTTGCGTATTTCTACTAACAAGGGAAGTGTCAGAGTGGCAAACGCATCTGCCAAAACGACTAGTATCGTTAGTATCTCTAGTGGCTCAATAGTAAAACTGCGCAGTATCCAGCCCTGAGCTGCAGGTTCCAAGAAGTTACAAGCCTAAAATAGTTGTTTTTTTATGCTTTCTGTACCTTCCAAAAAGGGTATTAATCTTTCGAAAATTTGAAAGCGGACCTCATAAATGTGTTCAGCGCCCAAAACTGCCCACCGGAGAAAAATTTGGGTAAAGACGCAATCTCCATACTTTGTCCAGACACATTTTCGGTTGGGCGTTTGTTTATGCCCAAAGCTCTGGAAGCGTTTTGGAAAAATGTTCCAGATTCGACTTAAAACTCTCCCAAGAGAGTTTTTGGGGCGCTGATTAAGAATCTGTGGTTTATTAGTCGATTTTCCAAAGTTTTCGACTAATTTCGTTCGAAGTTTCCCAACCGGGGAAAATTTCGAAGGAAAAACGCCACGTCCGAGATTTCGGGATTTCTACGATAGATATGTCTGAAAATCCTTCTCTGGAGTTACTTGGAGTGCTGAATACGAATCTGGAGTCCGTTTGTCGATTTTTTGCAAATTACGGTAGATTACGGTGGGTATACGGTAGTTTGGTCAAAATCTCAATTTTCACTCAAAATTTGTATACGGGGTGGAGAATACGAATTTAACGTCCGTTTGTCGATTTTTCAAAATTTTAAGGTGGGTTTGCCCCCTTAATGATATGTTACCTACTTTAAATTACAGTGAACCTCGAAATTTTGACAAATGGACTCCAGATTCGTGTTCACCACCCTAGATTACCCCTACATACAAGTTTTGGGCTAAATCCGAAAAAAAATTTGAAACTCCTAAAAAAATGCCTAATGGGTGCAAAAATGCCTTGCCTTTTCGGCGAAGCTGGAAAAACGCTCATAACTTTTTCGAACCTGCAGCTCGGCGCGGGATACTGCGAATTTTTACTGTTAAGCAAGAAGAGATACTAACGATACTAGTCGTTTTCGCAAATGCGTTTACCACTCTAAACACTTCCCTTTCTGTTGCTCCGTCCCTTTATTCGGACCCTAACTAATACTTCTTCTTCTTCAGCGTTTGTCCCGCATTGTAGCAGGGTCCGCTTTTCTCGAACGTTGCCGCCATTTGACCTTGTCATTCGCGTTTTCAGGATGGAGGCCTGCAAATTTCATATCGTTGTGCAAGACATCCAGCCAACCCTGCTTAGGTCGTCCTCTTGGTCGCTGGCCCGTCACTTGGAGCTGCATAGCCGCTTTCGCTATCGAGTGTTCTCCAGCTCGCAGAACGTGCCCATACCATCTTAGGCAATTTTCGCGAAGTTTGTCCGAAATGGGCGCGACACCGAATCTTTCACGCACATCTTCATTCCGAACTCGGTCCAATCGGGTCAATCCACCACTTCACCTGAACACCGAACGATAAATCTTTGACTTGAGCCTGTCGCAAACCTTTTTTATCACAGGGCACTCCACTCGCGGTACGCCACTTCAACCAAGCAGGACCCTAACTAATACTGTTTTACATAAAATATTTTTTCCATTTTCGACTGACCCCATTTTTCACCGATCACAACCACCGGGAACATGTTCATCCAATCTGGCAACTAGTCCAGACCGGAGAATAATGTCGCTGAAATACGACGTTTTAAAGGCAGTGTTCCCGATGCAAGTCATTTTTTTTTGTTTTTCCGCCTACCTTGAAAACGGTCCCATGCTGAGTTCATTGATGTCCCTGGAATCATTCAAGACCCCCTGGAAACGGAGTTATGGCCCCTCAAAATTCAGCTAGGGAAGCATTGTGGACGAGTTGTCCGAAGCTTGTGACTCCCGTTTTTGCAGCCGATGTATGCGAGCTGACCTGAGTAAAGGGAGACGTTGAGAATGAAGGGAAGAACGGGGCTTTAGATCGGAAACCATTGCTCATTTAACCACAAATTCAGGGGATTTGTTACAGGACGTGGGCGGAGTGGCCCAATGGGTCGGCTGGCCCACGGGATTTTCACCCACTTACCGGCCGTTTTTCGTCGCACTTCCGTTCTTAATCTTCTTAGAGGGGCCCAAAGCTTATGTTTTAGCCAAAAAAGCGTGCAACTTTTTCTTCGTGAACACTGCCTTTAATGCGTTTCTCGCCGTTTTTTCGTTATTTTGGGAACACTTAGAGGCCAACGCTTCGTTTTATGTGAAAAACTCGGAAATGAAAATCATTGTAAACACTGCCTTTAATGTATTCGTCCACCGCTTCCCTGCTAGGTGCTCCTTGACACGAATGTTCAGCATTGTTCCCGTTTCTGATCTCGCAGCAGGACGTGCACTGAAGCTGGTAGATGACACCCCTCAATAAGCGATCGCCTAGCAGGGAAGCGCTGCAAGAATACATTAACTCCTCTCGGAAAACATAGACAAGAAAATCATGGTGGTTTTGATTTCGACATCAAATGCACGATTCTAAGTCGTGAGGAAGATATTAGAGCGAGGAAAGCACTGGAGGCCTTCTATATCATGTCCAGACTCAATAATGGAAATGCGTGTATTTCCATTACTAGTGACTTCCTAATATTCACACCGCTGTGTCAGCTGTAGCACAACCAGCCGTAGCCGTGTATGACCAGGCGGGTGCACTTGTCTCCTAGCTTGCGGTCTATCTAGTCGATACGGGAGCTCGCCGTTGGTGGAACTGGCGTGGGTGGGTTTTTGTGCTGATTTCGGTAGCTCGTTCAAGTTTTTGGGGTCCGTTGAACTTGTCGGTGAGGGAAACGCGCTTGATGAAGCAACTCACAGGTCACTGAAGTCTTAGCGCTTTCAGGCCTTCGGAAACGTCAGGCTACTAGTGAACCAGTTTCGCCGTTTATCAAACCTGCACGGCAAAGAATCTCAAAAAAAAAGTACGTTCAACTCATGCATAGGTTCCGATACAGCCAAACATGGAATCTCACAGGCAATGAAGGCTGTAAGAGGCAGCAAAGAAAAGGACTAGCCAGACGAAGTGTAGCCGGAGTCTTCGAGATTCAAGTATTCGACTATGAACATTTCTACGCAAAAATCGAATCACCACCACTCCTCGACATGAGGTAAAGTCGATCACGAAAAGAGGTGAGCGGGAGGATCTCCGGAACTATCCAACGATTAACTGCCGAGCGTGCTGTGCGAGTTATCCATAAAAAATGTCCTTTCGCGCCTTTCGCGAATTCTTTGTGAAGCTTAACCATTAGAGCAGGCTGGTTTCAATCAGAGATCTAGCTGCACGGGCCACATCCAAACCGTCGATATGATCATCGAAGTGTGTCGGTAGTACCGAATGCCCATAGTTCTAACCTTCGTCGAATGCGAAAAGGCTTTTAACACCGTTAAAACGAATGCCATCTTGTCAACCATAAGGGAACAAGAAGTGGACCGGTCCCATGTGGGAACGCTGGCCATTTGTATTCGAGACTGTGCTACGACGATACAGCTCTTCCAATGTTCGTAATCCTTCCGAATAGTACTTATGAAGCGGGAACTATGCTAACAGCGTTGAACGACGCAGGGAAGCGATTGGACTGCGGATCAATTGAAGAAAGACTCTATTCGTGCTCAACGAACATTAATAACGACTTCAGGGAACGGCTCAGGAGTAGGAGAGCAGCACGGGTTGCTTCTAAGCATGTCAGAGAAGACACCGACCAACTGGCCGACCCAGAACTTTGCGCTTACCTATTCAACTCAACAGTTCTCCTTGCGCTCCGTTACGCAGGCGAAACCTGGGTTGACACAGCATCCACGCCAAGATTTTTGCAAATTACCCTTAGATTGCTCGAGTGTTCCCTTCTGAAGCATAACTGGCGCACACAACTTCAAGCCCGATTACGCAATTCAAACCTACAAAGAAACCCCGTTTTCGTGATCTAGTGGAATACGCATCGGAGACCAAATTATATAGGCCGTTCAAGTGATGTGGAGAGAGTCGATGATAAATGGACAAGAAGAGCGGCCGAATGCACTCAGATCAGCCGCTTATGCCCTCAATGGAGGCCAAGTGTTAGATGGGCAGGTGCTCGAAACTACCATTAAACTGCCTCAGCAGCGAACATTTGCTTCAAGGCACATTGATTGTGATTGGATCAAACAGATCACCAACTTAGCATACAATTGCGAGAGAACGAGACGAATGGAAGTTGTCTTGCGCTCGCACGATCCCTAAAGACGAGCCGCTGGAATATCATTCAAAAGTGAACAAAGTTTCACCACTGGTGTTTCTGTTTGATGCTGCGTGTTTACGTCACTATAAACTGTTGATTCTAACAACAAACCCGGTATTTGATCTCTTTGAAGTTAAAAGGCATTCGTTGCCCTCCTGGAACGTGCCCAGCGCAGTTGCTCACCTTCAGTACGCGTATGTTTTCCTCGAGTTGGAATCTCGTACTAAGCGTATAAACTTGGGAATACATAGATAGTCGAATTAGTTTTCTTCTGTTATAGCAGTACAGTGAGATCACAGTCTGAAAACTATGTATCGTACCATTTGAACGCTGATTGCATTTGCATGATAAATAGCACTTTACTAACAAATGTGGACGCAGTGACAAGGAGTACGTAGATCACATCAATCTGCTCAAAATACAGTTGGTTGATCTTGGAGAATACCGTGGGTACAACAATGATGAAGAGCACCAAGAAAATGCGGATTCCCCGGCGACTTTGTTGTTCGTAATCGCTAAATGGAATTTTTAAAACTTTTTCAAGGAATTTCCAAAATACAAATGTAAAATTTGAGGAAACAGATAAGTTCGCGAAAAAAAATATTCTAAAACTGCAGATGAGTGCAAAGTTTTGCACACACTGTACCATTCTATCTGCTATCTTAAAGTCTGCCTCACTTTCGTCGTCTGTGACGCAACAAGCACGATTGGCTTGTCGCCGTCACAAAGTGCAAAACGTTGTGAAATATGCCTCGACCATCCCCGATCCGCAACCAAAAATGAAAAAAGTGATGAGATTAGTCTTCAAGGTATAGTTTCCGTTTTCGATTTAGTCTGACGCGTGGACCAGACGGCTGGCCGTACGGGGTTGGCGGCCTCACTGGAGCATTGGGTATCGATTCGCGCGGAGTGATCTACCGTCGTAGCCCCGTCCAATCATCAGACTAAAATTATTACGCGAACTCTAATAACGCCGACTATTTCGCCTTCCATGTCAGTTTTCCGTCATGGATCTCAAGAACTATAAGGGGATTTCTCTACTGCGTATCATGTACAAGGTTTTGGAACGTATCATTCTTGAGCGACTCATCAAACATCGTAAGGAGAGGAGCAAGCCGGTATTCGACCTGGAAGACCAAGTGTTCGTCGTGAGGAGAGTAATTGTATCGTGGCAGCGATATCCAAAGCCATTACAGCTTGCTTTTTGGACTTTTGAGCCGCGTTCAACTCTCAAGATCGTGATCGATTGCTCAACGCTCTGCGACCCGATTGAGTCCCGGAAAACTGAGTTATGTTCGACTAATCAAGACTTAAATTAAGGAACAACAGCATCAGTTCGCACACCAGTCGGATTTGCTTCAGCTTTCGAGGTAAAAATAGGAGTAAGATAAGGAACTGCAGCAGGGCCTTTTCTGTTCAACTTCGCCGTTAATGACATCCGTAGAGTTGCAGAACGGTTTCCCGCGGGCGTGATGCTAACACCATCAGGACGCTCCCTTGTCGACCTGGAGTACGCCGACGACATCGTGTCATTCGCTGAAAACAACACAAACTGCAAAGGATTGTGAACCTCGTTTCAAAGTGTGCCACAGCCGATGGACTTCATCTTCGTTCCGACAAATGCAAGCAAATATGGGTCTCTTAGAGGCCATCAACGGGAGTTTGTGTGATTGAAATTATCGAACCGGTGGATAATTTCTGTTATTTGAGCTGTTTGCTGGAGAACTATGGTATTTACGCAGCGGATATTCAACAACGATGTGCGAAAGCTGCATCTGCATTCAATCTCTAACCAAGTGTTTGTGGTCTACCTCCATCGCGAAGGAAATAAAGTTGCGCGTCTACTGATCCGCAATTCGCCCTATCATGATGTACGGATCGGAGACATGGGGCAGCACCGAAGACGCACACGGAAAGGTTGGATTGCACGGAGAGGAAGCTGTTTAGACGTTTGCTCGGATATTTCTGGCCGCGGATGTGCCACAATGAAGATCTCTACAACGAGATTGTTTGACACGAGGAAGGTGCCAACATCTCCCAACGCCATCTCAAGCGGCAACGGAAGGTCGTCTCCGTCTATTCGGAGATATTTTAGAAAGACCGCCAGATCGCCTTGTTCAACACGCTCTAGGGATGCTTGCGAGTCCTGTCTGGAAACGACCGCCCTGACGTAGGCGAAAGTTTTGGACAGATGTGGTGAAGGAGGATTTGAAATCAATCGGCACTGAAAGGCAATTCAGGCGCAAAGTTTTACTTCGCAGGAAGTGTAATAGCGACCAATGAATGGATTGTGTCCAAATTGTGGCTGAAGACCAAGACTAATGGGCACGGCTGTCTACTAGGACGGCACACCTCGGTGAAGATGCGGAATGACCGCGTCAGGCGAAAGCCAACCGATTGAGTCAAGTAAGTCCTATCACAACAGCAAGGAGTTTCGAGCTCCATTTGATAACCACGATTATCCGGGTGGCTGCTAAATTCTCAATGAGGCTCTAAAAATTTTATCAGTAGCATAAAAGACGGCAAAACAAACAAACAAACTCTAATGGAAATCTCTTTAAAGCGGATGAAATTACGTAAGTAGCCGTCGTACGCATTCCTGTACCTTTTTTTCTCAAATTTATTTTTACCTCTGTGATAGAAAGATCTACTTTATCATGAGGATTGCACAACGAGCAGTTTTGTTACGAACCCCGCCATTGAGTAATTATTGATAGTTAACCTCATCAAAGTGGGTACCTCACGGTTGGAGCCATATAGGCTCTTCTCTCATCGTGCCCGGGTAAAAGCAATTGTCAAAAGTCGGTAAGCTAGAGTTTGAGATTCGCACCTCAACAAGGTTATCAGCAGGCGGAAATCGAGACTCGAGAGCAAGTACAGTCTAGGATTCGATGGTCACTTGGGCGATTTCTCTACGCATACTAAGACACGCCTGGAGTATGTCCACGCGAGCATCCGAGACCAGATGAAAGCCAGATCGCTAGGCTATCCTCGACTTCCAGCTCAACTCAGATATGGAAGCTGTTCAGACCAGCCAATAGCTTTGATGATTACCGGGCTGTCCCGGAAAAACGTCTACTGCTATACCTTCGCCTCCACAGATGTGATAGCCTTATTTTAAGCAAGATAACGCCAAAACGTACTCGCTCAACTCTACACGATCGGAGCAAGAGTCGCAAAGAGCGGCGAAACAAAGAGTTGTGCTTTCAGCATACCAAGTGAGGAAGCGAAGCACACCCCATTGAATCGAATATACCCAAAACTGATAATGGCCATAACGTTTGGACGGACGCTGTTTGAGATTAAACGAAGTAGTCCTTGGTCCGAGAAGGTTGAGGAATGTCAGCCTAGATTCAAATTTCAAAGCTAACTATGTACCTAACAAGAAGTCTTCGTCCACTCTGCGTAATCTCCCACAGTCTGCGCCTCCATAAGGCTATGCCTGCCGCGCGCAGTCTCTATGCAATCTCGCAAACTATGTCTACGTCTTTATATTTTTAGCAAAAAAACAGTTGTGCTTCGCATGTGTTATCTTTTTGGCAACAAAAATTACATGGATTTGGGCGCATGAGCAGTCGACATAGATCGCACATCCTGCGTGCACTGAGTTTGCGTCAGGCACAAAAAGGGATCAGGACCGCATCTACTTCCCGTGTCCACTGTTTCTGCAACGCTCTTCTCTCACTCCCTCTTTCTCTGCTTTTCATCTGGCCTAGCCCCAAAACGCCATGTAAACATCGTCATAAATGCGGTATGCAGGTCTAGCATGCGGTTACCTCAGAAACCAAGTCGAGAACCCTCTCTCTATAGTTATCGAAACAATCGAGCAGCAGGAAAAGTACGGTTCTGTACGATCAAGCCAACCAGCAATAATTCCGATAATATGCAGCGGCATCCCATACCAGGTCTCATCATCTTGAATACAAATAGAGAAAATTCAATCGTAATGAGAGAATTGACAGTTGAAATAGGAAATTTTCGACTTACTGACCAGTAGGTTCCACACTGATTACGAGGACATAATCAATCGTTGCGCAGAAGGAAGCGAGAGCTAGTATAACTATGGTGCATCGGATGATAGCTGTTAGATTCTCGTGAAACGCCCTGACACGCCATGAGATGGTTAGGAGTAGCACACACAGTGGAATGATTAGCGCTTCGAGAAATCGATCGAAATACTCCATGTAATCCAGAAATATAATCAGAGGTTGTTCGCTGTAGTTCACGTCGCTATGGTTTTGGTAACTCACATCGCTATAATTGTCGTAACTCATATCGCTGTAGTTTTCGTGATCCATAAAGTCGCCTGAGCAGGTCGACAGTTTAATCGCACTGATCCTGCAAGCAGCATACGATTCGATCGCGCATACTGCCTGAGCAAAACACGTGATAAAAAATGTCTCGAATTCGTTAAGTAAATGGAGCAATTTTGTTTGAAATTGATCGATCATCATGTTCAAGGCACAACAAGCCCACAGGCATGAGTTTTGAAGCTCCCATGTACCATCCATTCCCATCTCGGCAGAGCACCCCAATATAGGTTCCGTCCATAGCAGATGACTAGCGGCAGGCGTCAGCGACCAGAGAGCAAGTGTCATGTCGTTGCCCAAACGCTGGCGCATGACGCTCGACGGCTGGCGCATGCATCGTATCCGAGGACGGCACGGGGTTAACGATGGTATTGATAATATTTGCTACAGTCGCTACTACCGCTGCACCTCCAGCGTCAGCGACAGGCTGGCTGCACAGGTCGCCGGGGAGTGAGATCCTAGATTGAACTGAAAATGGAAGATCTATAATAAATGTTCAAGATGCAAACCACCAGCGTCACTTGGCGCTATGTCGCCTGCTAAGGACGGAGCCATAGACGACGCGATTCTCCAATCTTATTCCTTCACTCTATTCTTTACAGAGCAGTGCTTCGTTTGAATTATAGTGATATGAAAGCACAAGAATTCTCCTACCAATCAAAGGACGAAGAGCTACAGTAACCCTCTTTCAAAAATTTCCAAGTATCAGCTTGGATATGAGCACATCGTCCTAGCCAAAAAACATGTTTGCACAATTACGACCTCCTCAGCCACTTCCCAATGGCTTTTCGAATAGAGCTGTGTGTGAGTGAATGCCTACCGCTCCTCTGCCACCATCTCGTCAGCTTCTAAAAAAGGCGAAATATCACAAGAAAACTACATGAATAGAGCTTTTGTTGCACTACGCCTTGTGAGAACGAGACCGTCCACACATCGAAGTATATGAGCTCAAATAAAATGAAGACTCAGATTTGTTTCTAAGCCGTTGGGAAATTGTTTTTTTTTCTGCAATTTCCGTTTCAGAAACATATTTCCTGTAACATAGAGGAGTTCGCCCTGCAGTTTGTGATCTGCCCCTCAGAAATACTAGTTAAAGTAGTTATCAATATCAGCAAAAAATCCTTGCCATGTGAGCCAAACCCACGCAAATGACTGTCCCAGCCCTAACTCACGTGATCTGAGGTACACGTTCGGCACATAATACAAAAAAACGAAAAGATCATTGCCAGCGATCTTATAAGCTTCCTAGAAGAAAAATAAGGTTTCCTATTAATATCTAATGCGCGTCTACTAGCCTGTATGATGCTCGACACTATGAAGGTTTTGAACTGGTCAATCAAATAAGTTAGTGCAAACTTCTAGGTCCGCCAGATGAGCGATGATTGCTTTTCTGCTCTGGGAGCTGTCCACGCCGTTCTCCTTCTTCCGAACTTTTACCTAAAGTGTTGGACATATTTGTTGAGCGTTCCAGACACATGTTAAAACACTTGAAGCAACAGAAAATATAAAGAACCCCGTCAGCATTTTTTACGACAAGGAAAACTCCTGGCGTCAGAGTAAATGAACCGACTCCGTCCCTACTACAATAGTGGACAAAAATCTATTGACATTAGACATCTATTAAACCCGGTGGCTCGAGGAAGACATCGTGAGACGAGAGCAATGTTGAATAGTGTCATGACACGCACCTTAAAGGCACAGTCCAACCCCAGGATCGTTTTCCGGTTTTTCTGCTTATCTTGAAAACGGTCTCACACTGATTCCAATGATGTCTTTGGAATCGTACAAGATTCACTAGGAGCGAAGTTATGGACCTCAAAAATTGTGCTACGGAAGCATGGTGGACGAGTTGTCCGAGGCTCTTAACTTCAATCATTTGCAGTCGATGTATGCGAACCGACCTGAATAAAGAAAGAGGCTGGGAATAAAGGGAAGAACGGGGATACTGCTCGGAAATCATCGCTCATCTTGCCACTGTTGAGCCCGAAAGATCGTTAAAGGGGCGTGCCAAAGTGGCTTCCTGGTATGGGCGCCCCAGGGTGGTTTCCCCCTATATCTCGCTTATTCGGAGGAATTGAGAGCTCGCATTTGGCAGGGGCTGTATAGGGTGGGTGAACTTCACAAATATGTGGAAATCTCAGATTTCGTCCCTGAGCTTAAACTGTGCCTTTAAGCGACATTCCGAGGCCTAATTATAAGGACATCAGTGGAACACTTCAGGAATTTCATGAATAGCAGTCGATCTTGAGGTTTTATTCCCTGTACAATACACTCAGAGATTTCTCAGGTATCTCTCGATGTTTCAAAATGTCTACTCTGTGACTGTGAAGTTCTCGGATGGCATCCCATCTAATGGCTTCTGATGAGAGTAAGGCTTCACAAGACAACACTAGCGTGGGCGACGGAGCATCATCATTGGAGTCAACAGCAATGTAGAAAAGTTGTCTCTTCAGCTGAATTTACGTCTCGTTGGTTAGGAGCTCTAGATCGAGCTGAGAATACGACTTTTTTACTAATGCTGTTGAGTCTAGGGCATTTGGCCAGTTCTATAAAATACAAAATTCAATAAGAGAATATGGGAAACGACGAAGAAATCGATCGAGTTCAAGAGGAGACAAAAAGTCGCAACTAACAAATTTTGAAAAATCCCTTCCTTTTCGATGAATATTTGCGCTATAGTCCTGAAGCAAACTTCATTATATCGGCAACATAACCAAATATAGCGTGCCAAAGGATGAAATTGATGGCCCCAAGGGGAACAAAGATATTTCAGAAAAAGACGATGTCAATAGATTTTTGTCCACTACTGTATCTGTGAAGAAAAGCTATCCTGTTGGATGGTTAAAACAGACGCATTCTGCAGCTAATGTAAACGATCCACGACGTTACCCAATGAAATCAAAGGTTAAGACTCACAAAGACGTCCGTAAGGGGTCGTTCATACTTCCGCCGCCGGGCGGCGCGGCGAAGTGTATTTCCATAATATCGATCGTGCGGCGCCGCTTAATCAATACCGTAGGATCGCACTTCGCCGCGCCGCTTGGCGGCGGAAGTATAAACGCCCCCTAAGGGCTTAATGAAGTTGGATCGCGGCGCGTCGCGATTACATGGTAGCACCCTATTTCAAACAGTTCGCGTCGCGGCATCCCGCCGTCATCAGAGTCGATCGCTCTGGGTGGAGGAGGTCCCGCCACGAGTGGTGGTCACCTCGCAATCAAGCTCTACGCTTCGCAGTGGCGCGCGGCGTGTCGATCGCGAAGCAACACCCTGTGAGACTTGAGTTTTTCCCTTTTTTGTAGGTTTTAGTACTTCTTCTCCTGTATTTCTTAATACTATATCTTGTTCCTAATGTTGTGATCCATAAGTACAATCGTATTTTGCCTTGGCATAGTAAAAACAGCAAACAGACAGCAGTATGGCTAAAATGGCCAGAAAAGAGGCATTGGAAAATCGAGAATTCTTGGGATACCATTACATACGTTTCTATTCATTGTGTCTCAATTTCTCTCCAATTAAAATTCAATACGCAATTTTCTTTTTCCTGAAGATTAACACATCAACTTGGAGCAGCCATAGAAAAATTATTGTAATGAGAAAATAAAACACTAAAAACAATATACAATCAAAAATAATGGGCTGATAAAGGAAAACTAACCTACAGTACGAGAAAAGCGGGTTGAAAAACCAACGATTGGGGCTTTTTTATGGCAAAAAAAGTCAGAATCTATAAAGATGGAAAGAAAAATCTACATTACTATGACAAAAACGTACACGATGAAGGAAAACGAGAAAAAATAAGGCACCGGCTGGCAGCAAGCACTGCGCCGCTCAATCAGCTCTGCAGACGGTGGGAGAGGGGACGGGCGTCGTTGAAGTCCAACACTCGTCCGAGGGCGGCGCATGCGACGGTCGACTGCGCAGCACGCCGGCCGCGTGAGCCGCCATTCTCATTCGGGCACACTTTAGATTGCGGGCAACATGATTTCGAAATTAGTGTGCATTGTTGCGTAAATTGTTCAATGTACGTAGAAGTGGGTGGTCGCGACAGCCCATCGCACCATATTTGAAATCGCGACGTTGCGCGATTTTCTATGCGATGCAACAGCCGCGCCGCCATGTCAACAATCGTTCCGCATCACGATCGTACCCCTAAAAGTCCCCAAACATCTGAAAGATTCTTCAAACAAATACGATGTGTAAACTACAAAATGACATTTTTAGGCACGCCTTCTCGGTTTCGAAGGTACAAAGCGTGAAAAGACAAACGGCTTGTAGTATCAAGTAAAACATTTGACAACATCATTCCTATGTAGTTCTAGGGAGGAGTAATCAGCGTGTTCACGCCTATGAAGTCAAACAATGGATAGTTACAACTAAACAAGACTATAGAAGCTTATGATCTACGGCTTTGTATGAGGGCGAAGACGTTTTACAACGTGATAAGCTTAACAATGATGTGCCCGAATGGAGCATTTAGCGCATGCTTGCCAGGCATCGCATGCACTTTCTAATCATCTAAGCGTCAATGGTTCTCAGAGGTGATGTGCACACCAGTTCTGGTAACCCACCGGAGCCCTAAGAATGTTGTTGAACAGTAATTTGAATGAAAATTGTTCTGTCGCAGAGTCTCGTTATAGTTCTAGAATCGCTCTAGAACTTTGGTCCTAGGCTCCGCCTAGTTGTATTATAATTAATAACTAAATTATAGAGATTTTTTTTTGCGGTCGGCCCTATTTTTAATCAGGCGTACTGATCGGATGCCCATTTAGAGCTGATCGCGAACCCATTTAGAGCTGACCGCGCGCAAAAGCAGCGGGCTGATCTTCGTTGACCACGCGTTCGTTCCTATTCGGCGTCACGATAAGTCCGCCCCACTGTCTGAGTGTACAAGTTGGTTTGAGGCCTAAAGGCAGCAGACACACTCGAAACAAATTGTTTACATAATTACGTTACTGGGGTCGTACGGCCCCTAGTGAAAGTTTCGCAACTTTAGAAGCGACAATAAACGAGTCAAAACTTTTGAATTTGAACGAATCAAGTCGAAAAATTTTGTCAACCCCGCCCATAAGCTTTGGCGACCCCGCCCCTAAAAACAAATTCGTCCAGATTGATAGCTTGAATACGGCCACTTTGGCTAGTTTTCGATGCTTCCAACGAGATGAGACTTCTAGCACAGGCGGTAAGAGTCTATCGGCTTTGATGTGACAACCGTTTTTTCGCTAATATGCGCTGTCTCAACTGCATTTCAAGAAAAGTTAACTCCGCCTTACATACCTGACCCACTACCAAAATCGTGGCGAGTGCCTGGCATGGTTTTGCGTGCTATTCTTTTCTGATTTTGAATCTCAGGATGTGAAGTAATGTCTCACCCCAGCAACTGGTGGGTATTCATTTAGACATCGTTTTGGGTTCGCTTTCTTCACAGTGATCTAGGAACCAGAAAAGCATTGAGTCCAATGTTCCAAATTCTTGATTTTTCAGGCTCGTTACGTAACTACAAAACTTATTTTTATTTATTTTTTTTATTTTCTTAAAAACTGCAAAACTTATTATCCAGCGCACTTAAATCGTCGAACGGTGAAAAATTCTGGAACATGTTAGTTGAATTAGATATTCTTTCAGATCTCAGCATACACAACCCATGGTGGCCTTACATTGACTTTAACCTCAACCTCATCGTTCATACCTTTTATTGAGGTTCACCTCACAATGATTTTCTAGACACCTGAAGTTGCGTAAGACTTCTTATCATTCACTTAGGAAAATGAAAATAGCTCACAAAGAGCGAAAAATTCCGCTAAAATGTAAAGATTCAACGCATATACTGGGCAAATTATACGCTAGTTGAAGAGCTAGCAGAGAAAAGGTGGAAGGATCAATTGAAAATTCGCAAATGAGGTATGTAGATATGAAGGTCTGTGTGAAGTAAAACATCAACTCCACGCTGCAGCTAATCCAGCAAAATAAATGCTAGTTGCTTCTCTGCTGGGAGTAGTTGGAACCGCACGAATCCTCTGTTTTCCACCACAACATCGTACAACAGCTCTCAGTTCTGCTCTCCATTGCGGAATAGTAACGAAGCACATCATAAGGAAACCCAGCATACCCCTGAATCAGTGATTTCAACACAACCTTTCACTTCATGTTTGACCAAAAGTAAAGCCTGGCTTGCTCGGATGAGTCCGGGCGGAGCAAGCAGCGGATCGGCCGGTCACAGCAAAATATAACAGTGATAGGGAGATTTTGACATGGTAAGCCCGATAAGCCTCACTTCGACCGGCTCAAAATGAGAAAGCTAGGCTATATATTCTTATTTTTTAAATAGGAAAAATTAAAAGTCGAGTTTCAGGGCAACAATAAAACATTAGGAACGCATTACTTAGACAGGACCTGGTGAAACAAACAAGAACGAAAAAGAATAAAAAAGGTTTGATTGGGTTGGGACGTTTTGTTGGGCTTGAAAATCTCCTCAAAACAGCACTCTGACAAAAGAACACTCACAATGTTTCCGCAAGTTGAAGAACTCCTCCAAGTAGCAGTTCGCAGTCGATGGTTCCGCAGATCGCGAGGAACAAATACTTGACGCACATTTTAAGGGCTGTTACAGTAGCGAATATATAAACGCATCGTGTCATCTGAAGCAAATGGGTGAGAAGTTGGGTGTCAGTGTGATGATTGACATCAGCAAAGCAATAACATTAGTGTGCATATGACAAGCGTCTTATCAACCTAACAGCCGCAGGCTGAACACACCCTACCCGTGATTTAGAGATTTCTGCCTTCAAGTAGACTTCTCAAACAGGTTATGCATCTCTCAAAATCCTGTACGCATCTGGCTTACGGCTATCACGCTAGAGCCTACATAAGCTGAACAATAAGCGCCTCACCCGCGATTACTCCCAAAAACGCAGCCTTTCATCAGTGGCATAATCCAAGCTTAGGGCGAAATCTTGGATTTCTACTCAATTGTGAAATATACCCACCCCACATAACACCTCACAAGTAAGAGCTTTCGATCCCCCTGAATAAGCGAAATATGTATAGGAGAAATCCACCGCGGGGCACTCACTTCTGGACTTTTACAATTTACGAGCTCGACATTTCAGATCAATAGTACCCTTCTTGCTTTCGCACTCAGCCTGTCTCTTTATTCAGGGCGGCTCGCATCATCGGTAGCAAATGACAGAAGTTACAAGCCTCGCACAACTCGTCTACGATACTTCCGCAGCTCAATCTTTATGGGGCCATAACTCCGTTCTCGGGGGCCTTGTACGATTTCAGATCATTAAAATGAGCGCTAGACCGTTTTTAGTATAGACAGAAAAACAGAAAAACGAATCTGAGGTTTGACTGTGCCTTTATTGCTCCCGATAGACAATTTTGGATCATGGACTCGTCACGTCCTCACAAAATGCGCTCAGCAACTTGGCACACCTTGAGCACGCGTATATTTTCGTCTAGCTGGAATCTCGCACTGAGCGTATAAAAACGGGAAAGCGTCGATAGCCGAGCAAGCCTCCTTTTGTTGTAGCAATACAGAATGATAACAGCCTGGAAATCACAAAATATAACATCCCTACTGCACGCGGGGTGTACTCACGTGATGACACCTCACTGACCAATGTGGACGAAGTAACAAGGAGTATATACACTAACGCAATCTCGTTAAAATAAAATTGGCTGATCTTTGAGAGAACCATGGGCACAACGACGATGAAGGGCACCAGGAAAATACGAATTACTCGCCGACTATGTTGCTCGTAAGTGCTGAAAAATTTGGCTCAGGATTTCTGAAATTGAAAGCGACGGACTGAGTATGTAGTTAGCAAGGCTCGCGCGCAGGATCAAGCAAATTTGGAAATTTGCATCATCCTAATTTCAGAATAAGGGAGTCGCATTTTAATCTCAGAATAAACGGTTCAGGGTAAGGAGGTCGCGTCCTAATTTAAACGTTCTGTTCACGATAAACTTCGCTCTTGAGCCTTCAATTAAAAACTCCTAAGGTAGCCCTCACAAGGAGATTTGTACGGATCTAAATACATTCCTAGAGGCGAACAACGGTTTTGAAGATTATCCCAGTAGGCAAGGCCGGGGTCATTGGGTCTAGCTGTTAGCGTCGACACCGACACGGCTCTATCACTGTCACGTCTTGACCTGCGATTATCAGCAGTGGTTTTCATCGAACTAGGCCATGGATTGGAAAGATTTTCGCCTGAGAAAAACTTCCAACAGCTTCCGACGACTGATTTTCAAATCTAATCTCTCTTTTATTGAAAAAAACACAGCCAATGATCGCAGGTCAGAGCTTGGCAGTGATAGGGACGTGTCGGTGTTGGCGACAACAACTAGACCCAAGGAGTCCGGCCTTGCCCACTGGGGTAATCCTCAAAACGATTTTTCGCCTCGGCTCCGTTTGTTTCAACGCCGTTCTGCTTCTGAGGGCTACCACCCTTGTTTCTCGAAGGGAACACAAGAACAGAGTTTTTCGTGAACAGTGCCTTCGAGAATACTGCGGCGAGTCCGTTCCTCCTAGTAGGGCCATTTGAGCCTCCCTGACACTTGTAAGGATGAGCTGATTGCGGACACTACTGTGTTTTTTTTAGAGGCTTTTTTTTTGCGTGACGGGCGGGCCGATGGTGGCCCAATGTCACATCCCATCGTGGTGGCTTATAAGACTCGTTTAAAAGTTACGGCGTCCGCGAGAACCGACGCGCACTCACAAGGCCCGATGAGTGAGTAAAGTATTCAAGGCTTTCTCATAAAAGGACGGCATCGAAGGGCAACTAAGCTAGTCCAGATCCTGCAACGTTAGAAAGACACGCGTCGCAACGCTTAACTTAGAAACGTTGTCAGGTCGCTCGTGTGAGGTGGCAGCCGCACTCGAGCGTCGACGAATTGATTTCTGTGCAGTGCAGGAAACAAAATGGTCTGATAGCAAGTTGAAGGACATTGGCTGTGGTTTCAAAGTCATATACAATGGAAGCCCAAGGATTAGAAATGGCGTGAGAATATGTGTCCTGTGCAAAAACGGCGAAAAATCATGGAAGTGATTAGCATTCAAGCACACAGAGCAGTGTGAATGGATCCTTCGAACACATTTTAAGAGACGGCCGTTCAGAAGCGTCTAGACAGCACTACCTATTGTTCTCCCTCAAGCAGACTTTGCGTGGGGTCGGAGAAATATCACCGGCTGATGTCGTTTCTGACGCGAGAAAGTTGAGAAACCACAATGTGGGCCTAACTGTTGAGGGGGAGAAGTCAAATCAGAATCACTCGTCGGCTTGTTGAATTCTCCACAGACAGCGTCCTTCTCCAGCTTGCAGTAAGTATATATTATATCTAATTACACAAGTTTACACTCATGTGAAAAAAAGAGAAAACAGGAAAACAAACACCAACCTCAAACGGAATATTTAAAGCAAAGATACTGTAAACCAATGAAACGAGAACAACAATGGATCAGTCCGAAGAATAGCATTGGGAAGCGAGCAACCCAGCATTACGGAGGGCCACTCCGCCGCTTCCCGGAAGCAAGTATCACGTGCACTAAGTGCTTATAAGCGCCGAAGTTCATAGGAATAGTATCGTTCCTACTGAGATCTTCGAATACCGGAACAACTCCATTAGTGAAAAAGCAACGCCGACACTCAAGATTTGACACGGTACGGTAGAATTTAATCGGACCCCCCCCCCGGGTGACCGAATCTCTCGTTCTCACGAAATCCCTAGGCCTAAGACCAAACTTGCCATTGAAAAGGATATGATGGAACAGAAACAAATCATCCTTCTTTCTTCTGAGAGCCAAAGGCTCAAGGCCAAAGAGTGCATTTCTGTCAGCAGCGGAGGGCAATTGCCTATAAATGAAGCCATGCTGTCTGATAAGAACTCTTCTAGTGAAATTGTTCTGTATCTCTTTCAATCTATTTATGCTCTTGAGTTTAGTGGGGTTGGATCCCGGGGTGCCGTTCTCAAGTAGAGGCCTTACATACGTGGTGTAAGCTCTGATGAGCACAGAGGGATTGCAAGTTGACAAACCCCTGAAATTATTATTCATGGCAAAAATTGCCTTATCCGAGTTAGATTCACAGTGCTTATCAAAACTCAGACATGTAGTAATAGTGAACCCTAAATCAGTTATTTGGTCAACTTCTTGGATCTGACAGCCACTGACAGTATATTTACTGTTAGCATTGCTATTACCCAAATTGAGAACCTTCGTTTTTTTCTTTTGCCAACGGGAGATTCCAATCGCGAGACCAAGTACTAACAATGTCAATAGACTGTTGTAGCAACATACAGTTCTCCGGTTGAGAAACGTCCCGATAGATCTTGATATCATCCGCAAGTGCACCGAAACCGGTGCCACAGGAACTAACAAGACCGGCGATTTCGTGAGTGTATATGTTGGAAAGGATGGGCGAAAATACCCCACCTTGTGGTACACCACTCGGGACTGGCCTTGGAGTTGAGTGAGGAGAGTCAACACAGGCCGAGAACGTCCTGTCAGCTAGGAACGAACGTATACATGAAACTATTCGCGGATGGATACCAACCATCGAGAGCTTTTGCAACAATTTGTTATGAGGAACTTTATCAGAAGCCCTAGCAAAGTAGTCTCAAAGACATCCCGCAATTCGTTTCCCTACGTGTATATGTCCTACACCTATACAATAAACCGGAGCGCACCTCGGCTTCGAATTCATGTTGTTGTTTTTTTTTTCATAGCGAAGCTTACATAGTTAAATTCAGATCTGGGGGTTTTGTGTGCCAGTCAATCCTTTTCTTTCTTTTGCCTCTCACAATAAGCAGCCCCAGTGCACCATGTCAACATTGCTTTGAAAATGAGTATGAAAGCTTAACATAAGTTTACCTTAAGAACCATGTTGAGAATCCTCTCTCTATAGCTATCGACACAATCGAGCAACAGGAAAAGAACGGTTCTGCACGGTCAAGCCAAGTTACGAAATTTTCATATTCAGCCATCGCCCACCCGAACCATACATCATCTCCTTCAAACGAGTAGAATATTCCTTGCCAGTGACTAGAGCTGGTTTATAAAGTCCCCGGAAATTTTGCAAAACTGTGTTTTGAGAGTTCTGTGCGTGAGACCGGGCCTTAACTATGACACCACCGTAATGGGCTCCGCGGTCGAGCCTCCACGGCTGCATGCGGTCGCGCTTAATGCTCACTTGTGCTAGATAGATCGCGATAGGATAAATAATCAGAAGTCGAAGAATACTATGATTAGTCGCAGAACGCTTCCAAAATTAGATATTTGTCCTATCGCGGACTATCTTGCAGATTGGAGTAGGCTCTCCGACCACAGGCAGTCGGTGAGTCTCAGAGCCCACTACGGTGGTGTCAGAGTTGCAATTCTACGACACCGCCGTAGTGGGCTGTGAGACCCACCGATTGCCTGCAGTCAAACAACGCGCTGAAATTTCCTGCAAACCTTAGGGAGTTAAACAAAAGAACTCTTTCTTTCATAGCTCTGCGAGAAGGTAGGGTAGAGTAAGGGGAGTTTCTAGGAACATCAAAATTATTATTCCATATTTCCCTCAACACTTGGTAGTGGGTGTGTATACAGATTTGTTGGTACCTGGTTGTTGGTGGCCCTACTTCTACTAGACTTGGCAGACTTTTGAGTATACACAGGGAGCGTTCGAGCGATATAGCTTGCACAACTGTAACGCGGTAGTATCCCAGACATTGCATAGAGGTGCTGCCGTCCGGCACGCTAAGGCCTTTGACCCATAACACCTCAGGTTCCGTGACTAGAAAGTTTATGGAGTCTTCGGCCACAGATCGCATATCCGCCACCCTGAACTGTCGATCGCTGTCGAGTGATATCCAACAATCTGCGCTGTCCAATCTTCTCAGCTATTTCCATGCAACATTTGCTGCTTTGCAGAAAACTCGCCTCAGGGATAGATCCGTCATCAACTTCGGAGATTATACCATATTCTACGATAACGCTGAAGGTAGGAGAGTGGGAGGCTGTGCGATAGCTGTAAGGAAGGACTTCAATGGTATGGTCAGTAACGTCGTGTCGGAACGAATTTGTACGATAGCGGGATCACACGGGATTCAATCTGTGAATAAAAAGCGCTCAAACGCTCACTGAAACCGCCAAGGACAATTCGAAGGATCTGTTTTATGAGGAACTCAACACGTCGCTAGCCAGGATACCTTGTCAACATGCTGTTGTCGTGGAAGTCGACGCAAACGCGAAGACGGGACTCGATCAGGAATCCCAAGTGCTCTTTTAATGGTTCTACCGAGTGGAATGAACATCGGACAATGGCTATCGCCTTGTCGGTTTGTGTAGACGCAGTGGTCAGATTACTGCATCGGCATTCAAGAGGAATTATCGCCGATATCAACTTACGTGGCAGGGACCGACCCAGCTATCTCCAGAAGAGCAGCGGAAGCGAAAGATGACAACTTTGAGACTACAGCTCGACTCTGTTCCGACTAGGAATATTCTAGTGTCGGACATTCGATTAGAGCTGTGTGGGATGTCGCATTCGATTCGAATCACCGCACTTTTCTGCCGAACCTAACTGCAAGGATATATAAGAGGAAGCGAAGAGCTCAGCCTTTCCAGAGAAATGGCATAACAAGTCTCAGAGATGAAGGACGCAGATGGAAATCCCTGCAACGCATTTCTATTCACACCGGAGTATGGACAAATAAGAAACTTTGCAACGCGGATTTCTTTGTCGAATGCATCCAGGACGCTTCACAAGAGGCACTCTTGGTTGTACAGCGCAAGAAGAACTTCGCCTAAGCTCCAGAGAGAATATCATCTATTTACATCAGAGTTTGTGCTCTCCCGGCTGCAGGAAACTTTGGGGAGGAGAACTATCTGAGGAGGAAGTTGGGACGCCAGGTTCAAGGTGACCACAAGCAAGAGTGGACGTGTAAAGCTGAGTTTGAGAAGCTTGGGAGGAGAAGAACTAGATTAAAGCTTACACTTTATCAAGACAGTTAAAAGGGTATAACGGAAAGATGAAGAGATGTTCTCCTTCTTTTCTGAAGAGTCGTAGTTGGTGACGCGACGATGCCAATATGGAAGGATTACTTCAGTTCATTACTGAATCGTCTAGCGCCTACAGTATCTATGTTCTCACATGTTCAGAGAGCACATTACGATCTCAGTGAGAAACAGCCGACTGAGTCCGAAGTTTTGGGTTGTGTGCGGAAGATGAAGAATGGAAAGGCAGGTGGAGATGACAACATCACTGCTGAATCGCTGAAAACTCTTCCTTCGTTTGTAAATCGTAAAATGACCAGCACCATCCGTGCCATATAGATGAGCGGAAGGATACCCGATTTGTATAAAAAACGCGATCATCGTACCTCTACGCAAAAGGCTATCTTTCAGAGATCCTAGGAACTACATTATGTTCTGACAAGGTTTTAGAACGTATCAATCTCGAGCGACTCATCAAACGTCGTGCAGAAACTACCAGAGATGAGCAAGCCTATTTTGAATCCGGAAGATTGATCTTTGAGCTTCGCCGTTGATGACATCATGCGTAGAGTTGCAGAACAGTTTCGTGCGGACGTGATACTAACACCATCAGGATGCTCTCTTGTTAACCTGGAGTACGAGGACGACACCGTGTTATTCGGTGAAACAACACAAAATTGCAAGGGATTGTTAACCTCGTTCCGAAGTATGCTGCAGCCTACGGACTTCGCCTCCGTCCCGACAAATGCAAGCAGATGTTGGTCCCTAAGAGGACTTCAACGGGAGTTTGCGTGGACGGACAACGTATCGAACATGTGGCTGACTTCTGTTAATTGGGCTTTTCTTGAAGAACGATGGTAGTTACGCAGCGAATAATCAAAAACGATGTTCGAAGGCTACATCTGCATTCAATTCTTTAACCAAGTGTTTGTGGTCTACCACCATCTCAGAGGAAGTCAAGCTGCGCTTCTACCTATCCGCTATTCGCCCTATCATGATGTACGGATCGGAGATGTGGGCAGCACCGAAGACGCAGATGGAACGGTTTGATTGCAGGGAGAGAAAGCTTTTTAGGCTTTTCTTGGATCTCTCTGGCCGCGTGTATGCATTAGCGAAGACCTTTACAAAGGATTCGATGAAGCACATCAACGTTTGAAGCAAGCGAGGTGCCACCATCTCCCAACGCCATCTCAGAAAGCAATGGAGGGTCGACTTCGACTGTTCGAGCATATACTAAGGAAAACGCCGGATCGTCTTGTACAACACGCTCTAAGAATGCTCCCAAACCCTGACCGGAAACGGCCACCTGCGAGTGGGCGAAAGTTCTGGACAGATGTGGTTAGTCAATGGTCACGGTAAATTATGCTTGTCTTCTTTTCCTCTCTAAACCCTTTTCTGAATTCTGAGTAGTAGGGCCTATCAGAAAAAGTTGTAAAAAAACGCTGTTTAGGTTCAAATTTCGGGCCTGAACTTTCTTTCTTGTTTTTTAATGGTGGACGAGCCTACTCCACATCATCGGCATCGCTGATCTCTAATATTAAGAACACCAGCTGGCTTGAAATTGAGTTCCATACAATGAACGATATCCTTCGGCCTGACCTGCTCAGGTATTTCTGTTCCCTTCAATTCAAAGATCGAATGGAAGGGCTTGCTTTCATTGTTTAACTGCTTTCATTAGTTAAATTTGCATTTCTCTATTTTTGTGATCTTCGTAACGTTCTGACTGCTCGCGACTCTTTTTGGGTCGAGCTGTGCATTTGTGCAAGAATTGGCAACTTAAAATCTGAGTAACTCTATTTCCTCCTTGTTTCTTAGCCGTTTGAGGATCAATCTGATTTCTATGGTTTTTACAACAACTTTTTTTTCATCGCGACCACTGCCCTAAAAGAGGATGTGAAGTCACTCAGCAGCGAAAGACAGTTCATGAGTGGTGTTTCACCCCGCAGGAAATGGAATAGTGACAGTTGGATGAATTATGTTCATGTTATGGCTGAAGACCGTGAAAAATGGACACGGCCGACTACTAGGATGGCACACCTCGGCAAAGATGCGGAATGACCGCGTCAGGCAGAAAGCCAGCCTGAAGTTAGTCAACCGGAAATTGTGTTTGGGAACCCTTTCCTCTTTGCGATGCTATTAAAATACCTTTTCTGGAATACTCAGATTCTATAATTTGGAAATTTTCGAGCACAATCTATTCACTTTTTGTCCCACACCTCCAACGCTCCGAACACTGTCTGCCAAACTTGACGGGAAATCATAAGCAAGCCCTAGTGAGCAGCTAGTGAATAGTGGAAAAAAAACTTCTGGCTAACTGACCAGCTGGTCCTATAATAAATCCAATCACAAAAGATATAGTCTTGCACAGGGATACAAGAGCTGGCACAGCTATCGTGCATCGTATAACAGCCGTGAGATTGTCGTGAAATGCTTTCACACGCCATGACACCATCAGAAGCAGCACAGATACAGGAATCACTAGCGCTATCAGTATCCGATCAACGTAATCCAGGTACACTAGGAGTATACTCAAAAATGGTTCGTCGTAGTTGTCGTAGTCCATGAATACGCCTAAACAGCCTGCTTGATCGGAAGCTCGTGGTGTAGTTGCGGTCTTTAGCCTCTTTCAGAGTTCGATCGCAGCGCGACGCAATGGGATGACAAACATGGGCACCGATCGAGATGGCGTCGCACGTCAATCTGTAATTGAAACACGTCATCGCGGCGATCAGCGATTGCACTCTGAAAGAGGCCTTTGCGTGGAACGCAGCAACTTTCGTCCAACAGTACAACTATCACTTGAACCTCGTCAGTTGATAATCAAATGAAAAAGGATAAAGCTCTAATTGTTAATTAATCCCTCTGTAAGTGCGCCATATACTCGACTTCTACCCAGAGTCGCAGATGCTTTTGAACATGTGCTGTTAATGACTCGCATGCTTTGGAGCCTGAACAGAACGAGGAATCTACGGAGAATTTCCCTAAGGAGTGAAGGCGAGAATGGCGCTCCTACCTTTCAAGGTTAAAACGCGACAGTGTCAATGTGAATGCGCAGGTCAGTGTTGGCTGAGCACTGCTCCATAATTCATCTCTCATAGTTAGTATGCCAAATGATACCTTCCATCTGTGTATCCATAAGGGGAGCGAGAAATTGTATCAGATTTGTTTTACTGCCATTCATTAAAGGATTCATTAAAGGATTGCATAAATGCATGGACCTATAACCTAGAACTTTGCGTTCTGAGGTTTCCTGCGGGGTATCCTGAACTCATAGGGTTCGCTACCAAATTGCGAAACTCAAATTCTGACCAGGGGTGAGTGGAAAGAATTTCCGAAGCAGAAGACGGGAAATTGAGTTTGTCAGATCACAGAAAAAATCTTCGAAGAACGAACAGAAAACAGACAACTGAAAATTCTACAAGAACTATTAAGTAGTTTTATAATATTGATATTTCAATATTTTAATATAGCGTTTAGTTTTTGAGATTTTCCACAGCTTTAGGCTTTTTATACAACTTTCCGTGAAGAATGGTTTTTCGCATATTATCCGAAAGTCAGCGGTTGGTCAAAGGAAGGAATGCCGACTTCGAGAGAAGCCAACTATTAGTGCTGAATGTCCCTCTAACCTTCCTTTTCCTAAGACAATAACAGTCGATTACTCGATCGGAAGCTCAACATGTACATATTTTGACGATAATTTCGAGATAACTGCTGGGTCAAACACTGTACTACTCCTCGATGCCCTGGAGTCACGCGCGTTCCGCGCGTGTGTGCCGTGTCAGTATAAACGTCCTAACACGCCACTCGCTCCACCATGGCGGGTTTCCTTGTAAACCTAGGTCAGTACTTGAGATCTTTTGCCGTAGAGGTTTGATATTTGGTAGAACTGGTTTGTTGGCCTGCGTTTTGAGCATATCGTCTTTTTCAAAGGCCTGAAAGTGTTTCTAACATCAGCGACTTGTGGGTTACTCGATCACGCGCTCATCTTTTCTTACACTAATCACGATGTACCCTCAAACATAAAACGAGCCACCGAAACCGATACAGAAAAGCCACCCACGCCAGATCCACCAACGACGAGCTCCTTATCGACCAGGTAGAGACCACTGGACAAGAAGCAAGTGAACACCCTGTGTCATACCCGGCCAGCTGATTGTGTTATAAATGCCACAGCGGTACAAAGGGTAAAAATTCACTGGTAATCGATAAGCACGCATTTCTGTTTCTTAGTTTGGGAGAGTGGGATAAAATACAGAAAGCTTCCAGAGCTTTTCTCGCTCCGATGTCTTCTTCCTGGCTCAGTATTGTATATTTGACGCTGAAGTCGACTCCTCCATGCTCTTCTAGCCTGTGCTTACCGAGGGGAGTTTGAATGTTCTTGCATCTTTTGCCAGCTAAATGCTCTTTGACACGTACGGTGAGCATCCTTCCAGGTTTGCCAATATAGACCTCGCCGCATAGCGTGCATTTGAATTAATACACAACTTCAGTGAAAATATAGTCGCCTTCCGCTCCATTAGGGCATACAGCACAGTCTTCCGTTTCACAGGTGCGATATTAAAGCCTATTGCGAACCAGCTGGCGCTGAATATTGTCCTGAGAGATTTTACCAGAACCACATCGTCGCTCAGGTCTGTTCGAACCAGACATTGCTTTATGGATGCGCTGACTTCGTGCGAGAAGAATGGAAGTTGAAGAGCGATTTTGTTATTGATACCACTTGGGAGTCTCCGTCGTGCCCCGCGGAAACGTGGTTGCGGCGAGTATCCATTCAGTCGAACAATCCTGTCAGCTAGTCTGCGTAACTGTTCTCGTTCTTCGTTTACCGTGCACATTTAGCTGGCGATTGTGTACATATTCTAAATAGCGGCGCATTTCACGGCATCGGGATGGGCGGATTTCGCGTGGATAATTATGTTTTTTTTCACTCTCCCGAACTAAATAACAGAAATCAGTGCTTATCGATTACCAGTGAATTTTTACCCTTTGTACCGCTGTGCCATTTACAACACAATCAGCTGGCCGGGTATGACACAGGGTATTCACTTGCCTCTTGTCCAGCGGTCTACCTGGTCGATAAGGAGCTCGTCGTTGGTGGATCTGGCGTGGGTGGGTTTTCTGTATCGGTTTCGGTGGCTCGTTTTAAGTTTGAGGGAATCTGCCTGAATGGTACAGTTGGCGCAAAACTTCACCCGCTTCACGAAAGCGGTGATACTGGAGTGATCTTCTATTCTGTCCACGTGTAGGAAGTATTCCTACTTGAATGCCTCGCCAGTGCGTTTACGTATAGAGGGCGTCGAGTAGTATTAAAGCTCTTTATTGTTATTATACATTAATATCGGACTTTTCGCATCATTACTGTATCGCATACTTTCTGGGGAACCGTCAACGGTAAACCTCTGATTAACGGTAACCGTTACAAGATACAGCTGAAGGCTTGACTTACTCAATCCCTACTGGGATACGCAGCGCACTAGACGTCTTAGACGTCTATTTCGCTGAGGCTTGGATGCTTTTCAGGTCATTCCAAGGCCAGCCCGTTTCTCAGACAGATCCTTCACCTCCTTACATAAATCTAGTATCGATTGGAGGACTCAGAAGTGGTGGTAAATACGATTGACCCCGGGCAAAGATCGAACCCTACCGTAACAACAGCGCCTCCTGCCACTGAACCAACCCAGCTTGTGTAAGCACCATAGCGTAGCCAGACAGACGAGTTTGCCACAAGGAACTGAACAAACCGAGGGTGAAGTACATGAAAGAAATAGGACGTGAACTCCGAGAAAAGCTAGCAGCCAAAGCTCTGATCTTGGCGTCCACTCCGTATAATTTGTTGGAGTTATTGAAGGTCTACTATCGATTGGATCCACTTTTACATAATTCATTGATTTTTGGGGAATTCAATAAAATCGATAGCTCTCGAAAATCGATTAAATTCTTCGGTGGTGGTCTGTGTTGTCATAGGACTCTCAAGAAATCATAACTGTAAAGTTTGACCAATGATTTTCTTCAATGAGCTGAAACACCATCACACTGCTAGCGTTTACACCGATGAGATTCGTAAGTACCGATGAGATTCGTTTCCTGTAAGGCTATGTTCAAAATTTAAATCGGATTTCGCTGTACTCGTTTTTGAAGCTTCGCCTGGAAGTTAGTCTTATTTAGTGTACGTCAACATTTAAAAAGTTAGATTTGAATCCGGGTGGTTTTGTCAATATTATGATGTTTTTTGTTGGCCACACTGGACAAACGTACATATTACCATTAAAGGCACAGAACACCCAAGAAATTAATTTCCAGATTTTATGCTAGTCTTAGATCACACGCTGATCACAGTGGTATCTCTGAAATCGTCCAAGACCCCCTATGGACAGAGTTGTGGCTCTTCAAAAATGCCTAGATTTTGAGGGTGAAAATTGGTGGACGAGTTGTCTCAGGCCTGTATTTCTCTTCATTCGCAATCGTTGCGCAAGAGCGAGCCAGGATAAGGAGACAGCCCGACATTAGACCGAAGAACGATGACTTGTTAGAATTCATCCATCCATCGAGCCGCTATCAAGTTCGAAAATCTGGGGGTCAGGCCTGTGGTGGTGAGCGAAGGGGGTTGGGCCTGTGGTGGTCGCTTATAACTCGCTTCTTTGGAGGAATTGAGATCTCGCATTTTGCACGTGTTATACAGGAGGGGTATTCTACACAATTACATGAAAATCTCAAAATTCATATCTGAGGGTGTGATGTGCCTTTAAGCTGTCGCATCTTGCCTTCCTATCTTATATTCTCCACAGGAAATAGCCTCTCAAACGATCCCCGGAGAATAGTTTCGAGCCAAATGCGAGGTATTGACTATACAAATGCCCTCTACTTCCTACAACTCGCACTTATTTCGGCTGCAGTTCGGACTGCGATCGACGTGTGAGCTGCGGCTCGAAGAACAGTTCGCGCTGTGGGTGGCCGTTTGTGGGGGCCCGCCAGGTTTCCATCAATCGATGCAACACAAATTTTCGCGTCTCAATCATCTGTTTTAGCTCGGTGACGAAGATTTTCGGCGCTCTTCTGAAGTTCCCTCCATAGCAGACGACCTAGCGTCAAGTGACGCTAGAGGTTTGCATCTTTAACATTCGTTATTGATCTGACTCCCCAGCGACTCCCCAGCGACCACTGTAGCCGGCCTGTCGCTCACGGTGGGGGCATAGCGGCAATAGCGGCTGTCACTAATATTATCAATACCATCGTTAACCACGTGCCGTCCTCGGACACGTTGCCTGAACCAGCCGTCGAGCGTCATGCGCTAGCGTTTCAGCGCTGCCGCATGATGCCTCAACGCCTTGACGCTTCGCCACTGGTCGTCTACTATGGACAAAGCCTAATGTTGTTCTCGACTAATCTCCCGATTTCAATATTTTTTGCTGCTCTATCCGATCTGTGCTCTCAGTTTGGGTAAGTTTTTTATTACTTTCATTGTTTTTGGAGTAGTTAATTCTTCCAAATTCATTTTTATTCGTTTATTCGGTAATTTATTTTTGCCTTCATTCGTTCGTCATTCATTAACTTTTTATTTACTTAGGAACTGGCACTTTTGTTTTCCCGCACAATTATTTCACCTTTTGAATCTATAAAGTGTTCATTTACTTACTCATCATTTGATTTATTTGTTGTCTTAGACATTTGAATGTATCCATTTGATTATTTTGCTTATCATTACCTCATTCAGTTATTACTAATCAGCAACTTATGTAATCAAAGAATAATTTGAAAAATATTGTTTCAAAATTGCATATGGGGCCACTTTTTTCCAATTGTATTGTTTTGGCGTTTCAATAGTTACGCTACTGACAAGAAAGCGGAAAAGATTTTTAAATGACCTTTAAAGGCAGCGGTCACGATGGAAAGCGTTATCGAAACAATAAAAAACTACAAAAACCAGCTTAGATCAAGATTAGCTGAAAAACTACTCTCTGAGGAAGTAAGGCCTGTGGTGGTCGCTTATATCTCGCTTATTTGGAGGAACTGAGATCTCCCACTTGGCACGTGTTATATATCAGGGGTCTACAACACAATTAGACAGAAATCACAAAATTCATATCTGAAGGTGTACTGTGCCTTTAGAGCTTCGTACATGAAATTCTGGGTGCGTTTCCACGTCTGGACAGCCAACTACTAAATGTGGTTTTCATGGCCGAAACCGCACCTGTATGTCCGCAGGACACTTATGAATGTTCAGTGATTGAGCGAACATTTGGTTTCATTGTCGCTGGACAGTTGTTTTTCTCTGCTTTCGTAGAAAACATTTATTTATTGCATTAATAGGATTAATTGATACAATCGATGAATCAATGTAGTCTTGATCGAAAAAATCGTTCACTATAAAAAATTACAATGTGAGGACTTCTCTTCCTTCCCCCCCCCCGGTCGTCGCCATCATTTTTCCCAGAGGGGGGGGGTACTGAGCAAATCGCTTGACTTGGAGGGGGGGTCGGACCAAAGCTGGGTTGTACCTCGCGCCGTAGCCTGTTTGCTACGAGAAAAGGTAAATATCTTGCCGTTTTCCTCACACAGCTGCGTTTTCCATCTCCAGGAAACAGGGAAGATGCAGTTGGTCTGAAGACGTCTCTACGCAGAAAATCATTTTATATCTGCTGATAAATATTGTT